>OZ059792.1:1129467-1662039 GCA_964057025.1 Standfussiana lucernea | reverse complement strand
CATGCTCAGTGGCAATTAAACCCAATTTTGTAAAAACTGGACTTACTGATTGTGTTTTTATCTACTGTGGACATCACAGACATCGGTGAAGGAAAACATCGTGAGGAAACCTGGTATAATTAATATAAGTCTGAAATCGCCAACCCGTCTTGAGCAAGCGTCGTGATCAATGCTCGTGCCTTCTGTGTATGAGAAGGGGCTTTCGCCCAGCAGTGGGACAGTTACAGGCTGGTATTATTATTATACTGTGTTCAGCAAAAAAGATTTGATTTGACTAGATTTTTTTTTTAGTTTTTTTTTTTTTTTTAAAACCTAGTGTTTGGCAATGGCTATAGCTTTAACAAAAGAAGATTAAAAATAGTCGAAGCTACGACTTTGAAAAAACATCGAGCAGTTTCAAAACGTTAGCCGCTTGGTGGCTACACCTTAAGTCGAGTCCTATTCTGAAGCACACTCAGCTGTTGCTGCCTACGCGTGGATAAGAGCTTTCACGATCGGCTTTTGTTACGTTGCCGTGGAGTGAAGCCATTCCTTCAAATACTGAATAGATGCTTAGAGGAATTCAGAATAGTGACCCTTTAATCTTAGTCAGCTTGACTAGGGGGCTCATTATCACACCCTTTTGTTACAAGCTTTTATTTAAGTTGCAATGTTTGTATAGGTCAAATCTTGCAGCTGAATTTTAAGACAGTTATCCCCAACCGATTGAGCTGACAATTTGCATACACGTTTAGTTAGGACGACAATGCATGGTTACCTAAGTGACGTCATTCTAAATCCAAAATGACGGACTCCCAAAGATGGCGGACTAGTTTTTTTTAATGCACACCCATGATATGGTTATCATTTATCAATTAAAAGGGTTAGCTGAGAAAAATAAGAAAAAAATGACGTCACATCTTCATTTATTTAGAAGCTATTTTCTTTAATGTTTTTGTTTTATACATCGTGAGGCAACTAGCATGCCTGTGAGATATTTCTCGACGGCATGTAAAGCCAAGTCAGAGGCCCATGGGCGGCATAAAAACTCTGACACCAGTTTATGCACTAACCACACGATAAAGAAAGAAGACTTGTAATAGGCTTAACTTTAAGAAAAAGGCGTTGCCTAGTTTCAATAAACGTTATTAAAAAGCTCATTATTTCTAAAGTTGACGATATTCCTTTAATTACTGGTTGTTTATGTCTTCAATGTATTAATTAAGTTAAAGCTTATGACCACAAAAGTATACGTACTGTTATATCCTGGATATGACAGTGGAATAGCTGATGATGATGATCCTCATACGATCCTGTCTAGTCAGCTTATTACGACTAAGATAAGGAAGGCACGGATGCCTGTCGGCTCGGGAGTCAGTTCGGTCAGATACTCGGTACGGGTCGGAGGTCCCAATTATTATTGTAATACTAGTTCTTTATAATTGCCACTTCTTTTTATACTCAATTAAATTATTTCTTTCTAGTTTACTAAATAATTCTTTTTTTTTTAAACTTCTTCACGGACCTTCGTATAATAGTACGATGTTATTTCTAACAGAAATTATTATTAAACTAGCTATATCTTAATAAAAATAAACTGACCTTGCCCATAAATTAATAAACATAATATTATTAATTTACTTTATATGCAAAGTTGGTCTTGACGTCTAACAGATGGTGATCTAACAAGCGTTCAAAAGAATATTAATAAAGAATATCAATTATTTTTATTCAATCTAGTTATTATTTTTATTGATTAAAGTGTTAAATTAAGTTTTATTCATCAATTTTATGTCTCGTCTTCTCCGAAATTCAATTATACTTCGGAGTGCGTTTGATTGCTTCCGTATTAATGGCAGCTTAATAACTCAATTTGTAATGTTTTAAATAAACTGGCTCTTTTAAAGCGGAATACACGACCAATATTATTTTCTCACAAAATGTTCTCTCGCAAATAACCCTAAGAAACAAAAATCCTTTTTTGACGTGACAACGTCTTATAATTCGATGGAGCCGGCTGCACGCACGAAAAAACATGACTCATGCGGCGTTACCTCGCTCTGAGGCGTTCCATTTAAGGCTTGAAGATAAAATTTTCTTTTGAAAAATGAAACCATTTCATCAGTGTTTTCTTATGACGTTGTCACGTTCAACTATCGTCAGTAAACCGACTTTACAGAAAACCGATTTTTTTTAATTATTATTTTCTCAGTAGCAGCCACAGAGTTTGGATTGGTGCACGGTTGATGGATATAGGCTCTCCCCGTATTATATGGGACTTACATATAACTGGTGAAATGTTGGTGTACTATTAGATACAGCTCTGCCTAACCCTTCGGGGATTACAGGCGTCATGTTATGTTAGGAATGATTCTCAGTACGCTAACTATTTTAAATAAACGATATGAACAGAACATCTTAAAATTAACTGCTTTTAAAAAGTCAGCCACTTTAATCTCGATATTAATTTTAGATAAGTCAATTAGTGGTCTCGAGGGAAGCCAATCTCTATCAAGTTGATTTAATTAAGCGCTTAAGATGTCTCTCGAGATAATATTTTGTACTATGATGTTCATCAGTCTTACCAAGCTGGGTTATGGAGATCAGATAGGCAGTCGCTCCATGTGAAATACTGGTATTCAAGTGCATCCGGTTAGACTGGAAGCCGGCCCCAACATAGTTGGAAAAGGGTTGGCGAATGAAGATGTTCACGTCAAATCTGTTCAAAGTCACCTTGACCCAAAGTAAGTGAAAGATTTTGCATCTGCCAAATAAATATAATTTAAATGTTGCAGAGGTATATGCAAATCCATCTCATAGATAAATGGTGACAGCAAATTTAGACGCAATTTTTTTTTTTCAAAAAAATCTATTGCGATAAAGTGACAGATCAAAGATCTTTATCATTTCATATTGAAACAATTTAATAATAAATATAAAAGCGAAAGTAAGATTTTCGTATGTTTGTTACATCATAACTGCAAAACGGTTGAATCGATTATGATGACTTCTCAAGGTAATAAATAAACAGATTTAAGACACTTTATTCCTTTCACGAAATTGATTAAAAATTAATTCACGCAGGCAAATCCAAGCTAAGTGTAGTAGCTACATAAGTATTTAATAAAAATGGTACATCTATGTGTTATTTGGGGCCAGTCTCACCACATCTTAAATCTAGATTTTCTATCCGTTAAAAGCCGTTTGAGTACAGTTTCATAGATTTTAATTTTACGGCAAACTCACTGGCCGGTTGTTAGTCTAGAATTCCAGATTTAAAAGTTTCAAGTACAGTAAATTCGACTACTTTTACGACAGCCTATAAAAATCTAGCTATTTCTACCCACGTGATGGACTGTACGGGTTTTCGAATAGCTACCTTATTAATATTCAGTAAAGAAGTATATAATATTTGTGAAAAAGGTATTGATTTCTTAATTCCCATTTGAATCTAGGCCTCATATTAAAGATACAGGCTGTCTCACTTTTGGCATTTATAATGCCTAATTTATATGGATCTATTAATTTCAATTTCTGCTATAATTATGGCAAAATACTCGATCTCATAAATATCTAGATTATAGATTTTTAAAGATGATATTAAAAGTAATAATAAGCGAATAATTAACACGAGACGGATGAAATGGCTGTAGGTCACGGGAACAATATGCGACTTCCACATAGCCCTTAAACTCAAGGGGAAGATTTATAAAACTATGGCCTGATCTGCTGTCCTGTATGGATCAGAATGTTGGGCCACAAATGGGATGAATGAAAGGCATTTGCATGTGGCTGAGATGAGAATGCTAAGGGAGACGTGTGGTGTTACGCGGATGGATAAAATAAGAATGAGTACACAACATTATTTTTAGTATATGCGAAACCAGAATATAGTTTGTTCAAAATAAGTAACTGAATCGATTCCAATAATTTTTATACCATGTTATATTTTGTCCCAAAAATATTTAAAAAAAGGTTACGAGTTGGACACCGAGTATATGTATATATATATGAGTACCTATACGCAATCATACGCGCACAACACATGCATTAGGCGCGGGGGCACAGTGGGGCGCCGTTTGGTGAGCATGTTTTTGTACGGACAACCAGGTAACATAACAAGCTTATAACTTTGTGATCTTCATGATACACTTTTAAAAATTTGTATATGGATTCTTTACATAAAAATACTAGACGCTAGACACGTGTTTTGGGTTTCGCATATACTAAAACTAATGTTGTATAAGAGGAAGTCTCATACCCGTATCTATAGTCAAGTTTAAGTAATTACTTGTGCATTTTTTTTTAATGCAATAGACAATAATTTAAACGATGTAAGAACCGTCAAAGAAAGCCAAGCATAAGAATTCTAACTTTTTACAGGTCTAACTTTAAGAAATTCCTGAACTACATAATAAAATCGTACATAATCGTATCTTAAATACAACATACAATATACATTACATACATCACACATCATTACATTTACTCAAGTAAACACTTTGACTTGTTTATAGATACAGGTGTGAAAGTGGCGCCGGTGACTGAAAAGTTGTGTGGTAATCGATATCTTGGTATGGACATGGTATGCGGAGGAATGAGGAAAATGTGGTGAGGAAAATGTTGAGTATGAATGCGGAAGAAGAAAGTTGACTTTTCCCAACATAGCATTGACAACCTCATAAACACTCCAAATAAATATAATATATACAATTAATATATATAATTAATATATAATAATAATATTTAAAAATAATAATAAATAAATATAATAAACAATTGAAATATCTTGACTTGGCACACGAGGTTGTCGATATTTGGAATGTGAACTCGGCTATCATTGTGCCGATTGTCGTGACGGCTAATGGACTTATGGCCAAGAGCCTCGACGAACATCTTTCGAGGGTCTCTTTAGGCGGTTGGATCAAGGGTCTGATTCAGAAGGCAGTACTCCTCGATACAGCTCGCATTGTGAGGAGGTTCCTGTCTCTGGAGCCCTAACCACCGGTAGCTTGGACCCTGCTCCCGATACCGGGGGACAACTATTTTTTTAATGTTTTTTTGTCTTTTTTTTTAAGAAATATTTAAAAATGTAAAAATATGAGATGATGATTGAATAAAGGAATATAATAATATATATTAATAAATAATAATAATAATTAATAACATAATTATAATTTATATTAATATATAATTTGCATCAAAATCAGCTAACTCTATCCGAGATAGACACATTCATAGCTGGAAATTTCCGTGTCAATAATAATAACAGTCAAGTCAAATAAAGATGTCATGTGACAATGTCAGACAGCACATACGATTCTTTCCCCATTTTTTATAGCACGAGTCATCACTGCGTCATGATCTTCATGGCAATTGCCCAAAGTCCATGAGCTGTAATACGAGATGTAACTGTCAAAGGTGCTAAAGAAAATGTCTTAATTACTGACTTAATGTACAGCTACATACATCATTATTATCTACCTAGCCTTTTCCCAAAGGTGTGGTCGTCTTCCAGTCTTACCGGATGCAGCTGAATACCAGTATTTTACATAGAGATACTGCCTATCTGACCTCCACAACCCAGTTAGTACTGGGTAATACGGTACCCCTTGGTAAGACTCGTTGTCCAACTTTCGACCAACTGACTACTTGTAACGATTACCAAAGATCTACAAATGACAGTCGGGACCAACGGCTTAACGTGCTTTGCGAGGCACGGAATGTACAGCTAAGTACAATTGACTGCCAAAATCTTTCATGAAACTGAAAAACCCCGTCGAGACAATCCAAATAAAACGTATCTTTGCAAAGGAAAAAACCTTCCTTAACATCTACATAGCACATAACAATTCTCATATTTGTTTTATGAATTTCATCCCTTATAGAGCCAAATTGATACAGTGGTACATACTATGTTATGTAACTATGTTATGTAAGGGCTGCTATACACACACTCGGCTCGGCACATTCGATTCGACAACGGGGAAATGACTAATAGAAAAGTATATATATTTCTGTTTATATACATGAAGTTATGTTAACAAAATGGTATTGTTCTTATTATTTATTTTGTACTCTATCACAATGCTGTCCAATTTGACCCAAAGGTTGGCTGGTAGAGAATGCCTTGTGGCATTAAGTCCGCCTATGTACCACTATTGTACATGCAGTTTAAATAAATCTATACTTAATATTTTAAGCTGAAGAGTTTGTCTGGTTGAACGCGCTAATCTCAGGAACTACTGGTTCGAATTGAAAAATTATTTTAGTGTTGGATAAATGGGCTCATTTATCGAGGAAGGCTATAGGCGGATATAAAACATCACGCTGCGGCCAATAGGAGTGGAGCATTAATCAAAATTGTTACGCAGACGAAGTTGCGGCGGTCAGCTAGTAATCCAATTAAACTGTAGAAGAAGAAGATATGCTGCGTCGACCCCATGAATGAGTATCAGGGCAGGGAATAATGAATATTTTTGTTGAACATCAAAACAGATCCGATTGAATTACAACAAATATTAGGCCCTGTTGGCAAACATCATTCGGCGTCTATCCTCACTGATTCATATCGGCCCATTTCGCACAATTTGAGAACGTATATCTACACATTTTGCCGTTTGGCCGCGCCGAATGATCTCAAAACGGTGAAAGAAAACTTCGTAAGGAAACTGACCATCTACCAATCCGCACGCTCTCTTATACATATAAGGGAGCCCCTGGATTTCTCTCCAGTCGTGTCGTATTGCCGTCCCATCGGACTATGAGAGTGAGGGAACAGAGAGTGCACCTGTGTCTGCGCACACACGCCTGCACTATAATATCTCTGGAGATATTATAGTGCAGGCGTGACGCTGGCGTCAGGAGGACTATATATGTATAATTATGTAGGGTAGGTCTGTCTTGATTAGAAATACTATAGGCTGCTCATGCTATGCCGAAAGAAACCGACCCAAATATGTGTGTAAACACCCCTTACATGCTGACTCATGAGTTCCGAGGTCATCGACCCGCTTGTCCTATTTAGTACAGTTTATAGCCCAGCCCGAGACTCCAGTACATCGTGAACTATACTTAGGCGGAAGAAATGGTGTTTGCCAAAAGAAAGCTGGTATTTTGATTGCCTTTTTGGGACTTGAAAGCTTTCGATTTGGATTTTCGATCATTTCGTTTTATGTTTTGATTGCTTTACTTTATAAACCAGTTCTGTGAATAACAAAAAAAAATATTAAGATAGAATTTATTGATTGAGATTGAATTATTTTCTTCTTCTTAGCGTGTCGATGACCATTTAAATTGAATCAGCCCAAAATTTAGCGACGAGTCTGGCACTTTCAGTAGCGTCCATCAGCTCCTGTGATGTGCAACCAACAGCACACGATATCAAGTGTCCCATCGTTTGTGGGCAACAACACATATTTAATCGTTTACGAAAGCTAAATACATTATTGAAGAAGAAATATTAAAGTTATTATTTCGGTTTTAATAGCATGAAGCCAAAGAAATGAAGTCCTCGGTGAAACCTTTTTCAGCCTTCGTTAGCTTCCGGTTTTTATTAAGGATTGGTGTTTTATTAGGATGCTAATTTTTACCCGACTACGACAAACCTCAAAAGGAGGGTACATTATGATTTGATATGTCCGAGGGCCAATTTTACCGATATAGCTAAACTAACTAAAAGGGTGTGCACCGAATTGAAATTCGCCATGAATAGTCGAAACATGGACTTTAAAATGATTTGTTTTCTGATGAATTACTGGTTTTTACGTTTTATTTAATAAAACGAGCTTAATGATAGATTTAAAATAAAATTAATAGCTCCAAGCTATTGTTTTTTAGTTTTTTTTTCCATGACCTTTTCACCGGTTTCTGTCAACTGGTTTGTTCATCTTAAAATTTGGGTGTGACCATTGATTAATTGAGTCTGTTGAAGACTCACACATAGATTTTTAACGTGACCTTTTCAAATGATTTATTGATGATGATAGTATTGTTGTAATATGTAGTGAACTCATTCAAGGAATTAAAATTCTGATTGTGGTTTTAGTTTTCTCAATGTTGTGAATTCACGTATTTTTAGGGTTCCGTAGCCAAAATTCAATAACAAAACCCTTGAAATTTCGTCCTGTCGTCTGTTTATCTGAAGGTAAGTTTAACTTGCGTTTATTCGAGACAATATTTCGATTGAAGTAAGGTTTTTTATTTCTGGTTATACAATAATTTATTTTCTGTTTAAGAGTAACTTTCACTGTTTGTCTCTGCATCACCCAAAGGTTGACTGGTAGAAAATGCCTATGGCAGAGATGGCGAACCAATGGCACGCGTGCCATCGTTGAGACGCGACACAATATTTTGGGCGCACCACCGATTTTAACCGATATTCGCTTAGAAACCGTTTGGCAGGTGATTCCAGTTCAGCATGCATTCCTCTAAAAGTAACCTCTTAAAACCCCAATTTAAGTTATTTATCATCTAATCTGCAACACAGAAGTCACACTAATGTTACTTTAATTTGAGTTACATGTATAACTCAAACATTTATTAGGTACTATACAGTGCAAAATTTGGGTAGTACATAAAGAGTTCTCACTCATTTTCACAATAATCACTAAGTCACAATTATTTGACGGCACATCTATGGCCTCATTAAACATTTCTTTAGAAAAAATGGCACGTTGATCCATAAAGGTTCGCCACCCCTGGCCTATGGCATTAAGTCCGCCTCTGTACATTGTGATTGAAGTGTTAAATAAATAAATAAACTTCCATCCATCTATAAGACAATATTACCGACTATTATGACTACACATTACCCACCACTCCTACCTACCCCCTTACGCAAACAAAGCGATACATTGCGTGCACCATCCGGTCTATAATAGTACCATTTAGTGAGGGCAACGCACTGTACGAATCCAGGTCATTTTGACCCGATCAATCATGCAGGTCCGAAGGGTTTTAAGACTAGCTATGTGTGATCCATCATGGTACTTCCCTTTTCGATGTAGGTTAAGTAAGGTTATTTTGTATATTGTTTTGTTATGGGATTTTTAGGTCAGTTGTTTCTTTGGGTAGTTCTGTGTTAAGTTATTATGGGTAAGTAATGGAAATTATTTTACAATAGGTAAGTAGAGGTGCCTTCTATGTTATGTGTAGGTAAATGGTGAATTTGGGGTGAAAAGAGCATCTATGGGTGACGATTCTCAAGTACCTACATATGTACATACGTTGACCAGAGACACTACCGTTCTTTCTCGCTGGCTAGTTTTTATCTCAACATAAGCTTTTTCCTAAAAGAAAGAAAAAAATACAAAAATGTAGGCAAATAAATGTTTTTGAATAATATGTGTAGAAACTTTCTCAAGTTCTGGAACAAAGGAAATTGTGTTGTCAACACAATGCGATGAAAATGTAAGAGAAAACATTATTGTTGATTAATTTAAATAAAACCTTTTTCTTCATTACAATCATGTTTTTTACCTTCAACGAGAATCTCTTGTCACGCAATATATGTAATACGTAGGTACATATTGTCTGTCCCTACCCATCTGAACCAATGCACAGCACAACTCAAAAGATGAATTAAAATAAACAAGAAAGTTCTCAACAGAAACAATAAACTACATTAAAAACTCATAAAATCTGTCAAAAACTAAATGAAAACTGATCGCGGTTAAGCCTAACAGCGGGTTCAACAACGAGCTCCTCTTAATCTCAGTTCAACCCGGGATTACCCTAATTAATTGATTGAACTGATTTACTACGGAACCCGCTACGTGGTTGACATATTTTATAAATGGTGTCATTGTTTGGAAAAATATGGTTCTGTTCATACGAAATGTTTATTAAACGGGTCGGTTTATCAATGGGTGATATTTTGGCATTTGTTTTGTTTATTAAATAAGGTTTTGCGGACTTGGGACTTCATTTACATCATTGAAAGCAAACGCTAGCCTTCTTTACTCGACTGGAGTTTCGTTTTGAAAAATCTTTTTAGTGCCTTTAGAACACTCTTGGGTTTGATTCTCATGTCGGGTTTTTGGGTTCCCCTTCAAATAACTGTGAGTAACAGCCGGAAGCTCTCGTCTGCTTAAGGTGCGCCAGGGTAGCCCGTAGGAAACAAATCTCAATTTAAAAATTTAAAAAGAAAATGTATTTCGCGGTGATCTACCGCGAGATTCAATTTTTCTTACGTTTTCTTGCAATTTTCAGGTCATTGTTAGGTTGTCGTATTGATGATTTTAATTATTCTGTAAATGCATACGTGTTACGGTAGCGAATCTTATTTTGTTCAGCATTCAGCCTGACACTGACTGGAAAATTGCAAAAAACGTAAGAAAATATTTCATTGAATTCCGCGTTTGAGTCCTACCTAAAACATAAGTAGGACTCAAACGTAACTTGCGGAATGGTCGGTGTACCATATTATTTCACCTTTGGAAACCATAGGAGTAAGCAGGCGTGATGATTATGTTATGTAGTTCGGTCCTGTTTCACAGGTCTTTAAGCAATGTTGCTTTCCTTCACTGGGGTATTAAAAGTTTTTTCTCTACTCTATAATTTCATACGTTACGAATAGGTATCAACCTATTTGCTTGTTAAGTCCTACTCCCAGCATTCTTACAGGAAAAAGAAGTAGTTTATGGTTAATACGGAGCTGTGTCTGTTAAATGATGGTCTGAAATTAAGTTCTCATTATAATTATGTAGCAAATATTACGTAAAAACATATAAAAGTACTAATTCCTTCCAAATGTTATTTGTTGACACTTATGATACGAAAGTAAATGTGAAACCAAACACGTAAATGTCATTTGGACGAAACAGTGGCCAGTGATTGTCCAGCCGTGACCATGAACATGGTCGTCAATGGTCACATATTTATTTATTTTTGTTTCTATCTGAGCGTTGTGTGGTTTATTCGGGACTCAAACATAATACGAATAAACAGGCGAAATGTGGATATACAATCTATATAATAAAACACAAAAATGGTTTCTACCTATGTATGTCCGTTTTATACTTTGAAATAATAATAATTAATAATTTGGCAATAATGCGAAGATGGTTTTAGACCACTAAAACAATGAATTAGGGTGTGGTCCTCTGTGGCCGGACCACAGTTTAGTACTCAGATGCTATAGTTCGAAATAATACCTACCTAAAGTCTACTTTCATCGGAATATATATATATATTTAGTACCCCAAGAGATATCTTTTTATTTAACAATTTATGTGGTCCGGCCGCCAAGCAGTGCTCTCTGGCCGCGCCACCTCAAATTAAATAGAGTACAATGAACTATTAATAAATCAATATCCCGAAAAAAACTACCTAAAGAGTACCTTGCATACGAGAAATATGGTCCAATAAACCCCTTTAGTTAAGGAGTTATTAGTCGTAGGGTGTGGTCCGGCTGGAAGGTATACTCTACCGCAAGTCAATTTTGCAATATTTAATATTAACTATCCTTAAATCAATTTATATAATAGTACCTTTTCTCTACTCTTCGTTGATACTTTTTTCTCTCAAGAAACTATTCATTTTGATTAATTAATCTTTAAAGTATGTGGCGCGGCTAGGGAGGATTACTTTCAGCAAATATAACGAAATATGCTTTGTTTCTTTATGCCAACGAAAACTGCATAATAAGTACTTGATAAAAAGACCTGGACTGCATCTATAAACTTCGATCATAAATAAATTGTATGTCGAATATTAATTTTGTTTTAGACAAAATTTTATTAAAAGATATTCCTATAGTTATACCGGAAAAATGATGCACAAATACACAATGCAGTCAGAACAACTCCACATCTCAACGAGTATGTTCGTACATGCCACTGAATGAACAAATGTCTGATAAAGGCATTTCAGCCCTTGAAGAATCGGCTCAAACAATGTTAGAGATTGATTCAGGTGTGCTATGTGTTAAAAGTAATGACGACAGTGTAAAATGTACCGGTAAACAAATTATTAACTAGGTACACATTGAATGATTTATTAATATTTGAAATTGATTTAGGCGTTGATTTAAATGACATTCCAGACACTATGACATTACAAGGAAATTTATTTACACTGTTGTCAGTGATTGAGTATTTACCAAATATTCGCCATTACGTCGCTCACTGTAAGCGTCTGGATGATACTTGGGAAACATATGATGATTTAAGTACCAAAGTTACAAGGACTAAAAACCAGCAAATGAATGTTCTACCAGTTCTAACCAGTAAATTGTAAATTACAACTTATTTTTATCAAAATGTTTATTTTTAATTTAGGCCTTGCATTTTAAAGTTGGAAAATAACTTCAAAACTCTTTTATTTGTAATACTGATTGACTGTATTTTTAATACGCTATTTTGGTAGACTCTTTTTTTCATTGTTATTTCTTGTTTAAATTCAATCTATTGACGCCCGAAATTAATAAACTATCTATCGATGGATTTGCCTACTAGAGATAGAGTTTTGACATATATTTATTATGTCAAAATTCTATCTTTAGTAGGCAAATCCAGGGATAGATAGGTTATTAATTTCCAGCGTTAGGTTGTTATATAAAAAAACTTTTCCATCATTTACAATACCTTGTATTAACAATTGTTAATATTTAATTATGAAAATATATTTGTTATTCGTATACTTATTGTTTATTTTAAACCAAAATTTTCACTTACTTCGTCAAATCAACTACCTATTCTTAGGTAGATAAACAAAAACCAAAAAAAGCACCTTTTTCAAAATCATTGTTGTTTATAATAATAAAAGTTTATAGATGAAGTCAAAGTCTTTTTATCAAGTACTTATTATGCAGTTTTCGTTGGCATAAAGAAACAAAGCATATTTCGTTATATTTACTGAAAGTAATCCTCCCTAGCCGCGCCACATACTTTAAAGATTAATTAATCAAAATGAATAGTTTCTTGAGAGAAAAAAGTATCAACGAAGAGTAGAGAAAAGGTACTATTATATAAATTGATTTAAGGATAGTTAATATTAAATATTGCAAAATTGACTTGCGGCAGAGTATACCTTCCAGCCGGACCACACCCTACGACTAATAACTCCTTAACTAAAGGGGTTTATTGGACCATATTTCTCGTATGCAAGGTACTCTTTAGGTAGTTTTTTTCGGGATATTGATTTATTAATAGTTCATTGTACTCTATTTAATTTGAGGTGGCGCGGCCAGAGAGCACTGCTTGGCGGCCGGACCACATAAATTGTTAAATAAAAAGATATCTCTTGGGGTACTAAAAATATATTTATATTCCAATGAAAGTAGACTTTAGGTAGGTATTATTTCGAACTATAGCATCTGAGTACTAAACTGTGGTCCGGCCACAGAGGATCACACTGAATTAGGCACTAAAACGTATTAGCACACGCCGGGTATCCGCTAGTAAGTATATCTTTGCCTAACCCGTCGTTGATAACAAGTGTGATGTATCTAAGTATGTACTATTTCCAGCGTTAAGTATTAATTTGATATTGCATGGTAGGTAATTGTTTGACATGAAATCAAAAGCGAATTACTTAAAATAACGATCGCACTATGTCTTGCATGAAGGGACCAAACATTGTTTGTAGGTGTGTCAATTAAATCTATTTCAGACGTAGTAGACATCTCAATTTTGTTTTAAACGTAAAAATAAATAAAGCCATAGAAGCGTGCAATCGTGACGAATCAAAATAATACTTTCTTGAACCATTTAAATAATTATGACCACCATTTAAACGGATGTTTCTTTGATTTCGAATTCATTTTACACGATAAAAATAAAAAATAAAAATATCTAGAATCAATAAATTAGATTTCTTCTTTGATCTAGATAAAAAAACTGGTTGAATAAAATGGCTACTGTGTGCCGATTGCACAAATCAAAATAAAAAACAAAAAACTGCCTTGCCTTGAATTTGTTAAAAAGTGAAGCTTGTTTTTTTATCGTTTTCTTTTCGGCTTTTATGGTTAATCCATTGACATGGCCAAAATTTAGCACTTTTCGAAAAGTAATAAAAAAAAGATGGAGAGTTTAAATCGAATTTCACTACGATCTTTCTTTATTTATTTTATTTGAAAATAATAGAATTTGTTTCTTCGTCAAGGTCAGTGTTGACAAACTAGATTACAAAAACAAATAAGGTATATAAAAAAGAGCTATAAAATAAATTGATGTAGGCTAGACAAAACAAGATGAATAGGACGGCCATGTAACGACCCCTAGCCAATATTGGATGGATATGTTACATAAAAACTTAAACGCATAAAAGATTTCTCAACAACTTGGCATTGATAGCATAATAAGACGAATATAATAACTGCTGATCCTCTAATTATGCTTAACAATGAACAAAACAAAAGCTATGCTTCAAGGAGACTCAACTCATCTATTAAACATCAATTAAAAGGTTATTACGGTAATGAAATACTAATTAATTCACATAAAACAAGTTAATAAAAAATAATGACGAACAAAATTTATATTTACGAGTTTTTTCATCGAAATAATCCAGTTTTAAACAAAAACCGTAAATAGAGATGCTACGCTGTCAAATTAAAACAGAATAATAGAAAAAAAACCGTACTTGCATCGCATTAAACGTTATTAAACTCTCGAGTTAAATTAACTGCACGAAAAACAAATTCCCTTCGAGCACCTATCCTAATAAATCCTCAGCCCACACGCTATTACACATTACGAAATTAAACGATAATTCATTTAAAAACACCTCATTAATTTTACTTATAAATAAAGAATAAAAATACCGCCAAAAAACCTTTCAAAATCCAAACAAATGTCACTTTGTTTTTTTTTTCAACACAATTCACTTTATTTTTTTAGGAGCAAAGGCACAGCGCGCGTTCAGCCTCGTATACGGCCGGTTGCAGACTGAACGGAGGGGGGTGGCCGCCCTACTGTTAGACCGCGTACACACGATCCAGTTTTATTGACCAGAAGCATGCTATTGAAGGAAAATATCGGATTTTTATAACTGAAAGGATTGATTGTTTTACATGACCATTTTAAAGACAGGATTTTTCGTTTTTATGTTGGAATTGTAAGAAAACTGTATAGTTTTAAGTATAGGCGGCTCCATTTTTTACGTTCTGATATTTCTCGGTGAACCTTTTGACCTTTTCAGCGCAACTAGCCTTCAAGAGATACGTGGATTTAGTTTTGTTGGTAGCTATTAGAAACATCACCTACCTTCTGTTCTATATACGATGTATTTCTTTATCTACAGAAGGAAATACATTTACTGTAGGACTTAAGTGGATAAATTAAGGAGACTACTTCCTTCAGACTTCATAACTAATGCATAGTCACGCACTGTCTTTGGTGACTCCTATTAATGTTATGTAACATATGCTAGTTATTTGCTTCATTTTATAGTTCTAAAAGATTGTGTGTTTTCCATAGACTAAGCCTATATATAGCCCCTATAGGTAAGCCAGAAGGAAAGAAAACAAATGCAAAATGTTCAAAAGATTCTTAATGAGTTTTAATTGTTATATTTTTAGCAATGGTCCATCACTATAAAATGTTTTTCAGAAGTCCTTAAACATTTTCAATATGTTTTAGAGAGAACAAGATATCATCATTTCTTCAGGTAGCCAATTCATAAGCATAATTAATTAAATGTCAAAATCTAGTCGCAATCGCATCTCAGGAAAATGGAAATGAAAAATTCGACTTCGATTTGTAGATTAAGACTTAGCATTAGACTGTGAACGTTTCTAAAAATACCAGAATCGCCCCTCTTGTCTGCAGCCATTAGGCATAATCCCTATCAACATTTGCCTCTGCCTGAACCCTGCACTGACCTATGCAACCGACTGCACATGTATTTGGAGCAGTTGCAGTCGACGATGGCCGGCAGAGCGTTACGATTGCACAATCACAACACTGTTGCGTCAAACATACACATGTTCCATGCGTGAGTTTCTATGTGTTAGGAACACAGAAACTCACGCATGGAACATGTGTATGGTTTATTTTGTAGGGAATTTGTGTGGAGATTTCTTTCTTATTAGTCGGTAGGTACGGCAAACATCTCTCTCACCATCTGACTTGACTTGTTCCAACTATGTGGGTGTCGGCTTCCAGTCTAAACGGATACAGCTGAATAGCCGTATTTTACATGGAGCGGATACCTATCCTACCCCAGTACCACAACCCAGTAACTTAGCAAAACTGGTTGCTAGGCTTTCGGGCTTCTACCTGTAACAACTGACCAAGATCTACTTATTACTACGCTATAGAATTATTCCTTTGCCAAAAGATGAGCGACGCATCTAATCTATACTAATATTATAAATGCGAAAGTTTGGATGGATGGATGTTTGTTACTCAATCACGCCAGAATGGCTGAACGGATATGGATGAAATTTGCCACAGAGATAGATTATAGTTTTGGAATAGCACATAGGGTACTTATTATCTCGGTAGGACGATCCCGTGGTTCAATTATGGAACTCCACGCGGGCGAAGCCGCTTGCATAAGCTAGTCAGAATATAAAAACCGGAGAAGTAACTAATGAAATATCGGGATAACATAACATCACGCCTGTTATCCCCAAAGGGTTAGGCAGAGGTGTACCTAATAGTACACCCACATTTCGCTAATTATGTTCAAGTCCCATGTCATAGGGGGCGAGCCTATTGCCACCATCCGGGCACAATTCTCCATAGAGATCTACGCTTTCGAATGGGCAACTACAGTACTTTCACAAGTTATTATGCCCTGTGACTGGGACTGTAGCTTAGTTTATTTTTTGTGTTTTGACATTCAAAAGTGCCTGTAATGGTTTAATTGAAATAAATGCTTTGAGTTTGAGTTTGAGTTTGAATCCAGACTCCGTGGCTGCTACTAAGAAATTCCTGATGAAAACCAATGACACTTTGCCTGACCCGGGAATCGAACCCATGACTTCATGTTCAGTAGTCGCGCTTGCGACTACTAGACCACGATGTAGAAATGTCGGGATTTTGAAAGCTAACCTATGAATATGCATTTAATCAGCTGTCCCGCGATGGCTTGTTGTTATTTTGGTCTGTGTACACAAGATTTCATTTGAAAGCAGATTTACTTTCAAAATTCAAAGGAGTGATTGCTTCGTTGTCTAGTGGTCACAAGCACGCCTGAGTTCGATTCCCTGGTCGGGCAAAGTGTTATTGGGTTTTTCCATCAGGAATTTCTCAGTTGCAGTCACGAAGTCTGAAAAAATATTAATAAATTATTCCCGTTCGTCCCACCGACAAAATCAGTGGGACGATCGGGAAAAAAAATAACGAATTCCCGTTCGTCCCACTAGGTGGACGAAGTCGGGGGGACGAAAGGGAATACACGTGGATTTGTGCCCGTTTGATGGTAATAGGCTCGCCCCCTATTACTTAATAATGATATTTCTGGTATAAATAATACCAATCAAAAGCCTTATTTTATGATAAACGTAATATTCGTTTACCAAGTGACTATATTTGAACCGAAAGGAGACCGCCATTATTGTTGTATGACGCATGTGTTCAGACCTAATGGAAAATCAATGGCGCGCTCGTATTGACAGCAACATCAAACTCATCATATTACATAGAATTACCTACCTACGTTATATATTTACTTATGTGATCATTTTTAGTTTTTTTTTTCTATGGAAAAAGGGGTTAAGATGTTTTTTGGGAAGAGAGCGCAATTTATGCTGTTAAAAAAACTGATTTTAGTCAATTTTGCTATAGCGATGTACGAAAAGTAACAATAAATAGGATTAAAGATTGTTTTTGTAAGACGTGTCCAAATGAACAAGAATGTGTTGTTCAAGAATGTACGCTGTGTGCCCCAAAATGTCTGCTCTGTACCTAATATTTTGAAGATAGCAATTTTTTTTTACAATTTATAAAATAAAACGTAACCCACCTTTGCTGTCGGGATGGTTTATGATCAGTTTACTAACAAAACATTAAAACTTCAGCACGATCATATTCATCAAAATCGTATTATTCATCAATGGGCGTTGGAGGGTGACTAACCACGACATTTGTGCAAATTGACCATTATTTCACTAAATGTACTAAGCATAAAGTCTAGATCACTTTGACAAAGTTCCGGCCAATCTGATTATACGTAAAGAATATTGCGAAAACAAAAGCGAATCTCGGTGATGAAAATACACTTCCATTTTCGAAATTACTGATTGATATTTCTGAGTGTTAAAAATTAAAAAACCGTGTTATAGGTACTGATATAATGACAATGACGACGTTCAGTTTTTTCATAATATTGAATACAGCTAAAAGATCAATGTAGAAAATATTTTGGGATAGTAAGAAAGTACCTTAGCTATGAATAAGAATCAAAACGACAACACAAGAATACATAGTGTGAGAAAAGGTACGCAGATTCAAAATTAATTTACACTAGCTACAATGAAAATGCATTTTATATAGGTAGGTAGTGTGGGCCTGTACATAGTGTTGCAAGTTTTTTTTTTGTATATTTTGTCAACCAAACCTTTGCCATAACACAAATAAATCAAGAATAATCATGTATCCCACTTACTTCTCCGAATTTTCACAGGTTTAATCTTCAAGGCGTAACTGAACAACCCCGAAAATATTAAGAACCGGCACATCACAGTCTCATAACCCTAATTAACACTAATAACCTTATCTAGAAAACTAAAATAACGACCACTCACGCACACACTATGAATGAACTGAACGCAGCGGTTCACTGAAAACTCACCCTTAAAATTCGTGAAGAAAATAAGAAAAACCGAAGTTTTATCTCTAAAGCGATTAGGTTGAGAATGGCCTGGCAGTTTAGAAGGAGTTATGACGTTTTGTGTAAAGTGGGTTGGTTGGAAAATCCGTAGTAGTGAGTCATAGTACTGAAAACTCGCCAGGAGGGGGTTGTAAGGGGGTGAAATGGGGTGGCACCACGGTGGCGCCTGAAAACCTATACATTTCTTATTAATCAGGTGTGAATAACGAAAAATGGGGATCGGGGGTGATTTTACATGCTGCTGTTTTGTGTTATGGGAATTTCATTAAACCTTTCACCCCTTACAGGTAAAACGGGGTGTTTGAGTGCATGTTAAATGGGGTAACACGATTGTTATTTAGGAATCGTTTTTATGGCATCCTCCCTTTTTTTTGAGTAACTTTTTTAAGATAAATACAACGCGATTTGCCTTAAATGGTGTAGTTAGGTACTGTAACGACACTTACATGTCTTCATAACGATACTAACATTTTTAACTCATTTAAATTATACATCGACCAAAATAAAAAATTCCAATGCATTCAACAATTTTAAGAAACAAAATATCATTATTTATTGACTGCCTCTTGGTCTAGTGTGTCTCGGGTTCGATTCCCAGGTCGGGAAAAGTGTTATTGGGTTTTTCAACTATCTGTCGTCTGGGTTTGTGCCCGGTTGATGGCAATAGGCTACGGAGCGAGGCTTTTGCCACCACACACGTCTGCGAGGTACCTACACCTCTGCTTAACCCTTCGGGGATAACAGGCATGATGTCATGTAAAAAAATCAATATCGACATAATAGACATCTTGGCCGAAAAAACTCCCGGCAAAAGGAACATTAATATAACTAAAGCAAAGGAAATGATCGAGCACGTATCAGCTACTTACTTAACAACAATAAGAAGTCGTGACCAGTGGCCATTGCGCAAGGTGGCCGACAAAACGTACTGCTCTACATAATGGTTACTGGTTATTCTTGCTCTCTTTATGTTAAGTATAAAGAAAATGAGAGAGAATTTTGTGGATCGGTGTATGGAGAGAAAGAGTTAAGGAAACATATTTATTTAGCTCTTGCTACAAAAAAAAATAAAAGAAAATACTTAAGTCTAAACGGAAAAAAAGATAATATTGTGTGTCTGCACCAAAAGGCCTCGTTCAGCAAATTCCGAGTAGCTAGTGGCCGACGGTGGTTTTTTTTGGATGGCATTTGAAAGATCCTGGGGTAAGCCTGGTTGAGACTCACGTAGACCAAGACGGTACTAAAGGCTTCTTGCTTCTTCTACCCTTTAGTACCATCCCTTGCACTCAGTGGCGGCTGGAACACGGCTCCAAATGATCACCATCATCATCTGCCCAGCCTTTTTTCTAATTTATTTGGGTCGGCTTCCAGTCTTCCGGATGCAGCTGAATACCAGTATTTTACATGGAGCGACTGTTTATCTGACCTCCACAACCCAGTTAGTACTGGGTAATACTTGGTAAGACTGGTTGTCAGACTCTCGGGCCACTGACGACCTGTAACGGCTGTCAAAGATCTGCAAATGACAGTCCGGACACACGGCTTAACGTGCTTTCCAAGGCACGGAGGAAATTCGGTATGTAATGATGGTCACCCATCCACAAACAGACCGAAGCGAGCGCGACTCTAGCCACGACCTCCTCCAAATGATGATGATTATAATGCCTAGAATCGAAACAAGAAAAGATTTGAGAATAATGTGGGTGAATATTATAAGAATAGGGAAAAACTTTTTTGAAAAAAAAATAACCGACTTAAAAATAATATCCTTTCAGATAAAAGAAGAATTTTTCAAACAGGCATGAGGTATCTAACTTTAAAAAAAAACATTCAAATTGAGAGACTCCTCCTTTTTTGAAGTCGATTAAAAACGAAAGATGGAGACGATTTTACAAGATATTTGCTGAAATCCAACATCAGATACAAGGATAAGAATAGCCGATAATTCAGTTATAGCGATCGGAGAGCACTGGTCCAGCAATGGACTTCAACAGGCAAGCTGATGATAACAATAGTGGTAAACTAAGGAGATCATAGAATAGCTGTGTGAAAGGTGTTATAAATTGGAAGAGGGTAAACTTACTGAGATGACGGCTGGTAAAGATCAGGTAAGGCAGGTAAACAATTGCTGTACCGGCCATTGAATAAAGCAAAACAAAGGCATGACTATATCGCACCCCACCATGATGATGTGGTAATGAAGAGGTGATAGAAATAGAAAGTAGATACGCTCCTTTTGAAAGAATTTTTCCATATTAGATTGCCAAAGTGTACTTTATAATATTATTGTGGGAGTAGACTGATAGGGAAGGGTTTTTATTTACTGGACTGAAGATTATCTATAACACGTCATAATTTAATCAGTAATGGCTCATTCACACGGCTTCCGTCATTGACGATCCGTCATAAAACACGATACGTCATGAGGCCATCCCTCATGACGTATCGTGTTTTATGACGGATCGGACGTTCACATTGCATACGGAATCGTGTTTTATCACGATCAGGCAAAGAAAAACGAATTGATGTTCACATTAATTTCGTGATTTTTCGGGTGCGAGCGCATCAGCGAATATGTCACAAAAAATCACGATTCGTGTTTTTTGACGTACTTACGTGATTTTGAAAAGACGATATGCGATTTGAGACGTGTCAGTCATTTTTCACGATTCGTGATGAGTGTGAACACGGGTAATTAAAAAGTATTACCGCCGTCAAAAAAAATGAGGGATCGTGAAAGAGACGATACGTCAAAAAAAAAACGAATCGTCGTCGTGTGAACGGGTTGTAAAGTAAGCATGTAACTGTTAATTAGTAGTTGTGGCGCCATCCACCTACGTTGCGCTTCGCAGTATAAACTTTTGCGTTGACTGCAAGTGCCATAAGTTACTCCTAAAGGTTACTTACTGCAATATAATAAACCCTGTCACTTCAAGTAAACTTGGATCCGGGTACAATGTACTCGGATGAATCAGTTGCTTTGTTCGTCTGTTTCGAATGACTTCACATAAAGGAGTTAACTCAGACTGTTTCAAACTTGTGTTTGCTGTGAATTGGCTATGCACGGACAAAAACTGTCTCCTAGATTGTTCTAATAAGAAGCAAAACCAAATGCTAATATTATAGTAAATAAAAACTTAAAAACACGCTTTACAGTGACGTCAGTTTATATCTCGTATTTTTCTTAGCAAACCCTTTATTTTGATACCCATAAGGTATCAAATTAAAAAAATCATGGATATGCATAAAAAATAACTAGTCCGCCATCTTTGGGAGTCCGCCATATTGGATTTAGAATGATGTCACTTAGCTAACCATGCATTTTCATCCAAACTAAACATGTATAAAAAAACAGCTCAATGGGAAACCGGGAAGTGGGTCAAATTTAATTTCTAAGATTTTTTTATATAATTAGTTAGGTACAGGTGAACGTAATCAATGCGTGTTAAAAAGGGTTCATCACGTTCATAGATACGGTTCCCATGTTTTCCGATAGAATCCGATCAAATATAACATCTCGTCTGTAATCACTAAAAGATTAGGCAGATGTGCTTAAAAAATACTTTCACATTTTGCCAGTTATGTCTAAGTCCCATGTAACAAAAGGCGAGCATATTGCCATCAACCCGGGCACAAATCCAGACTACGAGCTCTTACAGAGAATTTCATGATAGAAAAACTCAATACGACTTTCCCCAACCTGGAAATTGAACTCGAGACCTCATGTTCAGCAACAGCGAGTACGCCCACTAGGCCAACGGGCCAGTCAAAAGCCTAACAATTCGCGAAAAATATTCACGTTCTTAGACATTGTAAGTTAAAGTAGTGCTAATAACCACATTACTGTACCTAAACCATTCAACAATAACAGAGAAAAAATGTCTATGTATAAACAACAATGGCATAGAGTCGTGACCCGATATAACAACTCGGTCGCGCAACTCGGCCGCCAAAATAATGCGGTGCTCCACATACTAAGGTGGTCTTTACTCCAAGTGAAGTAAGACCTTGATGGAAGTGGATGAATACTTATAAGTGAACTAGCTGTCTATCTGGCCAAAAAAATGCTGTCGAAGTCACGATTCTTTGATATAAGCAATAATGCTGAAGAAATCTGACTTAATACGGATTAAATTTAATAAGCAAAATGTGAATGATTCAGGAAGTGTTTAGTTTTAAAGTGGTCAGTTATCAGTATTTATCATGATCTTAAAGAGTAATCAGCTCGTATTCTGTTCTGCCGAAACGCTATTACACTGGCCAGTCCGTAGGTAATCCACCTCGCGGACTCACTGTGGGTAGCATGTCACAAAATAATGTTTTTGATGTTTTAATTCATAATTTCAATTTTAAAATTCCACTTTCATTGAAATCTTGATGAAACTGAAGTGAATGCCGAGGAAAATAAATCAGAAACAACTAATTGAGACAACTACAAAAATAGAGGCAAGTGAGTAAATTGGTCACATTTTCACAGTGTAACAATGTGGACAGAATTCACAAGGGAGCTAGCGTGAGCATGAGCTAAAAAACGAACCAAACCTAAAGCAAATAACGGACAAGCTTTTCATTCCAAATATTTCGTGACCTTTGTTGACCTACCTGTGACGTACGGACAGAAAGAGACAGAGGATTTTACGCAGACAGACAGTCTTATAATCACAAAAGAAAATGTAGACAACTCCGCTTGGGACCTAAAACGAAATTAAGTAAACCTTGAAATCTGTATAAAAGAGAAAATTTCATAATAATTGAACCTTTTTTCTACTAATGACATAAAGGAAGACACGCGCGGTTACAAATTACCAGGAGTTCATAATGTGTAGGCGTAAGTCTATGAATTATGAATCAATGCACCAAGGCCGCATGAGTGACAAGGCTGCAATAGTTAATGACATAGGGTAGACTATGTGGGAGTGGTGGTATGCATGATAGAAAGTAGCAGAAAAATGTGGTGTCTCTATATTGTTTGCTAGACAGGTCGCTCAAAGAATTACAAAGTAGACTCATCAAAGCGTGAAATGCTTCATTCTAAACCCTTTGACCTTTTGTTGACTCCGATGACGAGTAAACCAAAAGAAAAAAGCCCGTACGCAGCGATGAGTGACTAAGGAAAAATTACAAATTACCAGGACTACATAAAACGTAGGCGTTCAGAATCTATGAATCTACAATGCACCAAGGCTGCGTCAGACGATAGCGGGGTAAGGGCGGCGTGGTGGCGCGGGTTGGCGCCAAGATGTCTGCCGATAGGGCTGCCTCGCGTGACTCCGTCGGACTATTTCGGGTGAAATACGAACAGGGTTGCCAGTTATTGGTATTTAGCCAGTTGATATAAATTTTCATAGATTTGGCATTCGAGGTACCAATGACTAATATACCAATCGATCTGTTTATTAACTTGTTTTGTTATGTTTTATTACGCAGTACAGATGTTATGTAATTAGCTTTTTGTCGGTACCTACCCAATTAGTGAAATTAAAAGATTTCTTGATTTCAATTTCTAGTATTTATTTACATACAAAGGGTTAGTTACACGAATTCTTGGCATCGATAAAACAAGAAAGTCTGGATTTGGGTTGGCTCTGAATGTTCTGACGAGTAAGTTCTAAAAAGGATTACTAATTCTAGAAGTCCAATGGTTTTGTATAGAATTGGGCAGAATTTAATCAAACAAATGGCGATCGAAATATAGGTACTTTCGACATCAGAAGGTCGGATGTACCAATACAGAGAGTTTTTTATATACCACCTTATGTAACTGAGCATAAGGTAGGACTTACAAAAACAGAGAGACACACACATCCGACCTTATGCTTCTCATGTCCAGAGTTATCCTTAGGGGATGTTTTATCGATTCAAAATAATCAGCTCCTAGAGTAAAGTTAATTTTTAGATCATTTTGCAAAAAAGTAAATAGGATCTACGTAAGTAAAGTTTCTACCGGCTTAGGACACTGACACTTACATATGTCTAAACTATACTTACACTTACTAAAGTCTTGTGTGCGGACCGCGTCTATTTGCCTGTATGGTTTTGACAGAACCATAAAGAATGGACCAATGACGGTGAGCATTAAAACAGCTAACCTTTATAAAGTAAGTCCTTTTTTGCCATTACCGTGTCGCGACTGAAGCCGTCAAAACACTGACGTCATTAAGATGGCGGGATTGGCCCGGCTGTTGGTTGACACGACAGTCACCGAGAGGCGGCGGAAACTAACGAAAAAAGATAACGGAATAAGACAAGGATTTTGGCTTAAACAGTTTTAAGGCCTATTGTAGAAAATAAGATTTGTTTGCATTCTATAGAGTGCCCGATTCATAGAAAATGCCACAGAGATGGCATCATCGTAGACTGACGTAAACGTACTGAAGTAGTTGGTGGAGAGAAAGACTTCGCAGGGTGACTGGTAGTTGGTTGGCAGGTGTGGTTGTGTCGCTCTACCTTCTAGCCTGCCCGCTGAGCCCAAAAACATGCAGCCAAAGCGACGTCTGCCCAGCCACAGACGAAGCCGGAGAAGTGGCGAACTATTACGCCACTAAAGTATAAGAAGATGAAGAAGCAGCTGGATAAGAATTGCTGAGAATCGAGTTTACAAGTGTGCCTACGTCTAGCATTGAACAGCTGTAGGTTGATGAGGTTTTTATTGTAGTTTCAATATGTCCTGTAGTTTCAGTTATGGAGCCTGATTCAAAGGCATTTCGTCCTTCAGAGGAACATCTCTGAAAGATGGAATGGCTTTGAATGCACTGTAACAACATTATTGTATCGCTTATACTATAAGCTATTAGGCAAGGCTTCAATTCACAATATCTATATGCAATAATGTGCATTTACAAAAAATACAAAATAGTTTATTTTCACAATTAGCATACTCAGTATATTAAAACATGTTTGGAGCGTCCTTTTAGGCAAAACAGTGCCTGTATTAGGAGACTCCGCGCTTCCATATCATTGCCGTATAAATAAACTAACTATGATTTAAAAAAAATAGTGTACTGTGTCATTTGGAGTACACTTTTTATTTGTAATTAACTAACAAAAAATAAAAACTATAATAATGTAAGTAAGTGAAGTTAAAATTATTATACTATTTATGTTGTGGTGTGGTGTAGTGTGTAGTGAGGAGAATTTACACACACAGTACTTTTTCGTTGTTAGTGCGACATTGCATAGTTATTCAGATATTTTTCCATTGAACGACGTCTTTCACCCTTCAACTAACACAAAAAATTTAATGTTCTCTTGTCACCGCAGCAAAGGGTGCCAAGTCAATGACACGAGATCCTTACGATAAGCCAAACCTTCGCAAAAGTCAGCAGATAGCATCGGGTCACAGTCAACGCATGTTTGTTAATGAGTGAGGGTAGTTCGACATTGTTTTAATGAGGATTTGGCAGTAGAATGACCCCAAAACGGGGTGGGAATGGTTATCGTGTAGTATGATTTTGAGGTGGCAGAAATATTTAGCGTGGTTGACTTTAGGAGATTATTTTCGATGTGTGCCGTTTGAAAGGCATTTTTATGGTTTGGGCCATCTGATGAAAATGAATATCATTGTACAATTGAAGACCAAAGAATTGTCCATGCATTTATTATAATTTAATTGATAGGTCTCATTGATAGTCTGACGTGTATGAAATTTCATCTGTTCTCATGTTCCTTTAAACCGGAGCACAGTTATACTGTCTTGTCGTAATGTAATAAGTTAGATTGTAATATATACACAGCCGGAATGCCTCAGTCGAGTGTACAAACTATTATTTTTAAACATGGCCTAACATTTTAGAATTTTAAATATTAATCTATTAAATGAAGTAGTTTTATCTGCTTTCTAGTTAAGTGTAACATACGTAAACAATCACGTTAAGGGTGCAAACTGCACAGAGCTATTTATGATATATATGATACCCGAAAAGTTCAATATTTACGAAAGACCGTTTTCCTGTTAATAAAGGTAAGAATATGTTAAGTGTTATGTACGTCAATCCTTGAGAAGCAGTGAACCTTCAGTAACAGTGTGTAACGTTTACTCATTACTTACCTGTGAAAGCTTTTAGGAGCACATTCTGTCGAGTACATTCCTCTTTGTGAGCTTAAGTAGACCCAATTAAAGTCTAATTGAATTCCCTAAAAATAGATACTTAGGTAGAAAGACGGATCTTGTTGTAATTGCAGATAAGACAAGATGGATGAAAATTAAAGTTGTCAAAAGTGTATTTTTTTAAATGGTTGGAGATACAGATTCGGTCGTTCACCCGTTTTTCACTAGTGTCATTAATACCTAAAGACTTTCACCGATTTCTAAAAGTACCTATGGTTCCATAGGCGGTTAAATATCACAAGACACCGCTCGGCCGCGCGTTCGGGCTGTGAAGAGGATCTCACGTCACATTAGCTTGTACAAATAAATCCGTTGAAAACTAAAACGTACACCACCCGACCGCGCGGACGAGCGGTGCTCGCCGCCTCTTCGGGCGGTGCACTGCCCATACATCCACTTCGCCACCTTCACCTTCGCCGCCCGACCGCGAGTACGTGCGGTGTCGTATGTGAATCGCCTTAAAGTTCAAAACGAATCTTTAGAGAGCGTGGTCTGTGGCGTGGTACAGTCCCGTTATCAGGATTTATTTAAATATACTCTACGAGTGATACTCACCTGTATGGTACAGCCCTTTGCACTCAGGCTGGCCAGCTCATCAAAACGTTCTTTGCGATACGAGAGCTAGAGAGTAGAAAGTCTCCACTGTCCTTGCAAAGAAAACTTTTAAAGGACTATGGAACACTAACCTGTAGGGCGTATTAGTTATAAACCGTGAAAGCTTGAAACAGTGTGAACTAACCTATGAAGCTGGCCTCGTCTTGGCGGTCGTGTAGCGCGTGCATGACGAGGGCGGCGAGGAGCGCGGGCCGCGCAGCGGGCAGGCCGGGGGCCAGGCCGCGCAGGGAGACCGGCGCTGCGCTCAGGATCGCGCCGCTCAGCATTCCCTAGCGCGCCACGTGGAGCATTCCTTGGGGCTGCTGCTGCACCTGCGGAGAGGGAGGTCGGTTAGAAGAAGTTATCATATTAGTTTTTAAACCGACTGGTCACTAACACTAAACGGGATTTTTCCCGAAATATCGGGAACTCGAAATTAATAGGAAGCATGGTAGGTAAATATCCCGTTTTTTGTGTTAATGGATGTTAATACATACCAGAACACGCGGTCTGTTAGCCCTGGTCTCAGGAAGGTGTAAAAGTTATGCCTACTCTCTACTTGCTGCCATCAAGCAAGTATCTTCCAGCAGGTTGTTACCTTCCGTGGTCTATTTGGAAGTCCCTGAACCGTCCGAATCCTCGTGGGAACAAGTAAGCCCACTAGAGCTCCTTCGACTGATCGGCAGCAGGGTGCGGATGTGGAGCTGTGGCGCAAGATATGTTTCACCTATCTTGCTCTCTGTGCCCCAAAAGGACTCAAGGTGACTCTGCGCGTCGGTGACAACGAAGCGGTGAAAGTTTGGAAAAACTATTTTCAATTACTCATAGCCAGCGACAAGAAGAAGACCACGGCATGAGTTATTTTGATAATTTTAGTAGAGGATGACGTTCAAAGGTGTGATAAGTGCTGCCACTGTATGCCATACAATGTCATAGCTGATTGATAAATGTAGATAGAGGTTGTTTCGTTTTTGAGTGAGTTAATAAACCTCGACTTGGATATTTTCCTCAGGAATAAGTAAGAAGTGGCATCAAACTAAGAAATATGGAATGAATGAAGAGAGGTCTTCGTTGTGGGACAGTAAAGGCTGACTAGGATAGTAATATAATATCCCTCAGGCGATTTTTTATCTAGTTTGTTTTCTAGTCACTACCTTTCTTTTTCATTCAAATATTCTGTAAACTTCCCAAACTCGTTCTCTACAAAATAATGTAAGTTTGAAAAGCTTCAGCGTTCACGAGCGAAAGGGGAGCCAAACAACAATATTTTAAACTTTATGTTTCCTCCCTTTGCGAAAATATTGGATATAAACAGAATTTAACGGGTCTTTTACTACTAAAATCTTTTAAATAGCCATTTAATGCTTGTCTGTCGCCATAATAATTGCTTGTAAACGTCGAAAGCTAATTATGATTGACCTCTCCATTTAACTTGGGGTGTCCAAATCGAAATATGAGTGGGAATTTTGACGTTGCTTAATTTCGTTTTGACCGTAGCACGTTACATCACGCCTGGACACTCTGGGGTAGGAAGAGATCTACAGGAGATTGATATTTGCCTGTTTCATATCAGTCTCATATAATACAAGGTAAGCCTATTGCCATTGGTCTTTTATCGAGTCCGGGGTCTACTCGGAATTTTTCAAAGATGGAAAACGTATGTCACTGTAAAATCCAGATATACCAAGTACCTACCTGTAACGACTGTCAAAGGATCTATAAATGAGAGCCGGGACCAACGATTTATTATGAAGGTCACCTATCCACAGACCGACCTGGGCTAGCGCGGCTTAACCTTGAAGATTATCCTGTGCGGCATTTATTATTTAGCCACGAGCTCCTCATAGCCAGAAACGAAAAAAAAAGGTTCAGTTGCGAAAAAAGTCACTGTCTATTCCCCCTGAAATGTTCTATCATCAAGTCTACCAACCACTCTGATTAGAAGAAACAATCCTTAACAAAAATGAGTCCATTTACGCACCACAATAAGAAATGAAAACCAATCAATAGGCCTAGCTCCGGCAGACAGTCTCATCAATCAAACTATTGTTTCAGACGCGGCGGCCATTTTCATTGTTTTGGTAGGATCCTCCATGGTTACCACGGTAAAGGAAAGTTTTGTTGTTTTGTTATTAAACAGACTTGTTTTTAGTAAATACTAGCCTTTGCCCGCGACTGCGTACGTGTGGGTACTTGGAATAATAAAAAAAGATAATTACTGTTGTAAAATATAGCCTAGATTTTAAGTTAGGCATCTAGCAGTAGGGCGGTAAAAACTGCGTTCAAATCCGTGCAGCAGTTTTTGCGTGATGCGCGTACAAACATACAGACAGAAAGACAGACAAACAAAAATTCTAAAAACGGTTGTTTCGGCTTATGTTGCTCTCATAAAGACCCCCATATATGTAATTTTTTCAATATATCCAATGTACAGACAATGGCCTATTGCAATTTTATTGTATGTATAGATTAGTATGTTTCTTTCGAATTTTGAAATTTTTTACCATAAATCATTACTTTTTACGTTATAAATGTCACAAAACAGTACGAAGGTAATCGTTTGAGGCCTACATTTCGACAGTTAAAAGTCCCACGCATCACATCTAATAGAAAACTCATTAACAGTTCGCCCTGTCTGGAATCCGAACCCAGGAAGCCAGAACCCAAATCCACAGACTCAATAGAAGTTGTACTGTTGCGACCAATAAAAGTGTACCAACCAACAGAATGGAAACTTTTTTGAAATCGTCGTTTCACAGTATAGTGAGCCAGCTCAGGAATCATCATATGATATTTTTATGATAAAGTTCTAGGACGTGGACGAGGCAAAAGGGTAGAAGATGGCGTTCTGTGGTTTCTGCCTACATTCTCCTCATTACATGTCCATACCAAGACAGACGACTTCCTTTCAATTTTTCTGTAACAGGCGCCACTTTCAAAGTTCCTCTAATATACTCATTCCTTACTTTATCCATTCTTGTTACTCCACACATCCATCTCATCATCTCAGCTACATGCAATCGTTTTTCATCCAGATCATTCTATAGCAAACGTTTTCTTTAACGCCCTACACTACTAAAATACTAAACTAACAAGAGCACACCGCTTCCAGAATCTTCCACTTCCAACTTCGCCCGTCACACAACTCGGAACCCAGTGCCTAAACTTATCCTAGCTTGACCTAGAAAGCCTCTAGTCCCACACTCATTGTCTCAAACTAAAGATCAAGAGAATGCCGCTCTAATTAGTCTGCTTGGAACTTGTATTGTGATCTAAGTCACAAAGAACAGACATCTTGAAAAACAAGAGAGTTTGATAAAATCTGGGAATTGATTCGAAGATAGCAACGTTTTGTAAGACTGACTCTTAGGTGTGAACTTCAATTAGTTTTGTCTAGGAGTTTGTTTCGTAAATTCTAGGACTAGCTTATAATCACGCCTTTTCAAAGGGATAGGCAGTAGTGTCTCACTGGTCACAAGCGGTCCTTTTGAATAGGTCTTGGGTTCGATTCCTAGGTCGATCAAGGAGTAGTAGCCCAGAGTTGGTGGTAATTTTATAATATTATAGACTCGCCCCGTATTAGATGGAACTACTGAATTGTGGGCAAGTTAATTAAAAAATGTTACCAAAAATGTTTTCGAGCCCGGTGCAAATACATAATATGTCGCTCAAGCTGGCCAAGTATTTTTAATTTCCGACTCTTCCGTGTAGTAATAACAGGGAATCCTCGTTAATCCTATTAGGTGGCCACCCTAAGGGAGGGTGAATAAATCAATGTGCCTCCGATACTGGTAGACAAACCTTTTTGTTTTTGCTTCCTATGCGAATCTGTTTACAATTTTTTTGTACAGTATAGTGAGGTGACTGTATTATATTATATTATGATGAATCAACTGATGCATTGTAATACTAAAATCAAAAGTTATTTACTCACATTAGGCTGAAAATGACAATATTTTGAACAGAAATATTACATTAGACAGTCCCCAAAACACACGTATTTCGTCAGTTTCTAGTGTTTGAAGAAGTGGCGGGACAAACTCTCCAGATTTCAATACATCGATTTCAAGATTGCTGTAAGTCAAATCATCATCTGTTCCACAGGTTGGTCGATGCAAGGAAAACCTGTTCAGGATTTGTCCTGACAGATTCATAGATGACTGCCCTGGAGTGAAAACGTGGTGTTGCCCCACAAACGATGGGACACTTGATATCGTGTCCTGCCTGTCCTGTTGTTTGCACATCACAGGAGCTGATGGAGGCTACTGAAAGGGCCAAACTCGTCGCCAAATTTCGGGCTTCACCAATTTAATTTGTCATCAACACCCTTAGAAGAATATCTGTTCTACCACGCTATTTTCCAAATATGTTTGTAAACTTGTTTATTTAACGATTGTTTCCTACACATATATTTTTTTTTTTATATTCATAATAATTCATACTTGAGATTTTAAGCTATGATTAACAAGTGTGGAGGCTTTGGGTTAAAACTCCGATCAGACGGTGGGGACTGGATTATTTTAATGAATAGGCAAACACGTTCCATAGTAAATATCTATGGTAAGCAACCCTTCTGTTTAATACCCTTTGAAATACCCCGAGGAAAAAAAAAAAGGCGTGATATTAAGTAATATCTGATTGTAGTTTTGCGGCTATTTCGAAAAATTATTTTACATCTCGTTTATTTTCACACAGTAAAAGTTTAAGTTTCTTACAAAGGCGAAGGTTTGTGTTTTTATTGTATAGAGAACCCGTTGAAGTTCTATTGTATATTTTCTTCAAAACTTTGTGTTATTTTCCACCAGTGGTGAAAACCAAAAGTAGTCGAGAACGGGAAAGTTTTGCTTGAACTACAATTCTTGTTATATTTCGAGATACGGTTTTATTTTTTAAACAAATATATAGAAACACTTTAAGTTTTTATTTCAAACTAGTTTACATGAAATACAAAAACCATTTTGAAAGGTAAATAAACTTAACTACTTTTTTAATAACCTATTTGCTTTTATAATTCACGAATAAAAAAGCAGTGATAGGCTAGTGGTGTGACCGTCGGACTGCCCAGTTCAAACCCAAGATCTCTGATTTTTCGGATTCATGTACGTATTGTATTATTATCACTTGCTTTGGTGAAGGAAAACATCGTGAGGAAACCAGCATGCCTGAGAGATATTTCTCGACGGCACGTAAAGCCAAGTCAGAGGCCCATGGGCGGCATAAAAACTCTGACACCAGGTTAGGCACTAACCGCACGAAAAAGAAAAAAAGATTGACATATGTTGAAGGGCTATAATTGCAGATTCTCGAGTCAGGACCAAACCATTAAGTACTCAGCTTTGTTTCTTAATCTATTTTGGCAACCACTCCAGCAACTAAGTCACACCTACGCCTGAGGTCCCAGACACGTGACAATTACTTTCAATGAGTTTCGTATCTCTCTATTTATACAAAGATTTTCAACAAATGTCCTCGAGTTCGGTTTCTACATAGTCTAATTTCAGTTGAAAACCAATGTTTTACAAGGAACACCTGCTTATCTAACCTTCACAACCCAGTAGCCGAATAACAGGATACTCTTAAGCTATATTACATAATAAAAATAATACACCCCTCTACATCTATTGTTAAAAGTTCCCGGACAACATTTTGCGTAACTCAAAGGTACCTATTTACTAAGGTTACTAAACATACAAAAGTTCAAGCAACCCTTTGTGCCCCAAACCCTTGAATTATTAAGTAATCCCGGATTTCTGGATTATTAAGTTCTTATCTCCACATTGTGAGGGAAAGAAAAAAAAGTGTGTGTAAGGGGGTCGTATAACAACAACAAGATGGGTAAATATACGTAGTGCTAAAAACAAAAGTTTGTACGTTGTAAGTACCTCTGTTACCGTTCATTACATATCGAGACCCTTGCCTATGTGCCTCGGAAAGCATATCAAGCCGTTGCGCGTTGGTCCCGGCTGTCAATTGTAGATCTTTGACAGCCGTTACGGGTAGTCAGAAGCCCGAAGTCTGACAACCAGTCTTAACTTGTTTTCAGATCAGAATCTGACTACCCGGGCTAGGGGGTCGTAGATATTACCAGGTGGTACTACTGGGTCGTGGATGTCAGATAGCCAGTCGGTCCATGTAAAATTCTGGTATAAAGCTACATCCAGTTACACTACGAGTAGAAGCCACCCGATATAGTTTTGAAAAAACTACATAGAGGATGATGATACGTTTAACAAAAAAAACTGGTATATACAAGGCGTATTAGTTAATGTTAGTAAATGAAAGGTCATTGCGCAAAGTAGAGAGATGCTGACTCGTAATTTAATCTCCACGCCTTACCTGTCAAGCATTTCCAATAAAGACTAAATAAAATCATACCAAGACCTTATTTCAGTATTAATAAATAAATAAAATTGATGTTAAAGCAGTCGATTTCCGACTTACACGAACATATATGCGCACGTACAGCTCGTCACGTTTTCTTCTCTGTAAGGGTGGGAACATGTCTTTCCTTATTGTGTTCCGACGGCCTGACGTAGAAAATCTTAATATGTTTTGTATTGTGTCAATATTTTTATTAGGTTTATGGAAGAAAATTGTAAGAAGAAATAACTGGAGACGAAATTGTGAAGTGTGGTTGGCTGCGGTGTAAGGGAAGGACTCTAACATTATTCAATACATTAGTATTATTTATGTTTTTTTTCGTTTAGCCTATTCTGTCCCACTGCTGGGCAAAGGCCTCCCCAATTATTTCCAGCTTTCTCGGTTTTTTGCCATCATTATGTTACTAAATATAAATGCAAAAGTAACTCTGTTTCACGTCATAACGGCTAAGCAAATTTAGGTAGAACACAGGATTTTTTAACCCATGACTGCGTTCTTGTGGGAAAATTTTCGAACTCCACAGGGGTAAACCCGTGGACAAAAGCTGGTTTACTTATGGTAAAGGTCTCTTCAATTATTTCGAGTTTTTCGGATTAGCTTCGGAGAGTTTATTGATAAAATCCTATTGGGAATAGCTCTCCTCACGTTAGTGGCTCTAATGGTTAACTTGTGATTAATGTCATCAAAGAGTTAGTCACGCATTCTCAGAGCCCTTAAGAATTCCTCCCTCGGTTTAGTTTCTTAGAAATTCCAAAGGGACCAGTCTAACATGACGGACTCGGTAGTTGGATTTACCACAAACATTAATAAAAAGTGACTTAATAACTTTAAACAGATATCTTTCGAAAATAAATAAACTATAAGGAAATATTACTGGGTCAATAAGTATGTTCTATGAATTAAATGCTATTTCAAGGAATATTTTTCTAATAACTACAGAATTAGTGAAACAGAACAGAGGCCCGAATCCTACACTTAAAACGTGGCATGAGAGATATCACGTTTTAAGTGTATTCTATTTCAAGAGGTATCGTGATACGCAGTAACTGAGTTGTGGGAGTCAAATAGGCAGATGTTCTATGTAAAGCTGCATCGAGTTAGACTGGAAGCCAACCCCAACATATATAGGAAAAACATAACATCACGCCTGTAATACGAAGGGTTGTTTCACATTTAGCCAGCTATGTTTAAGTCCCATGTAATAGGAGGCGAGCTTATTGCCATCAACCGGGCACAAATCCAGGCTTCGTGGCTGCTACTGAGAAATTCCTGATGGAAAAACCCAATAACACTATTATGCTCGAGCTGGGAATCGAACACAGGAGCTCATGCTCAATAATCGCGCTTGCCTTCCACTAGACCAAAAAGGCAGTCAGAAGAAAAAGCGATATGATAATGATTTCCATTAACCCCTATTATGTTCTATGTATGATACGGAATAGAAACTTTCCACCAATAGGTAAAACACACCGACTATTCTCACACCCAATTATTTATTACAACACAAATTCACCGTTATTTATGTTATCGGGAGTTACGACGACCTAATTTAGCCGGTAATCTTGCCCCCATAAAGCAAGAGTGGCCGCGGTTACCTTTACCGCATACGTCACTCGGACAAAGTGTGCGGTTGAACTGCCCCGGTATTGTGTTCCTTCAAGTTGATCTCATCGGTGTTTACAGTACCTACCGGTTCTATCTATGTTTAGTTTTGAATTATGTTATCAGATTTAGAATGAAATGGTAACAGACGGTTTAAAATGAACAAATACAAGATAATCGTAAATCAAATAGATAGGTATAAGGAGAAATTTATTCCATGAAGTTGTGTGAGAAATAGATAGAGTCTAAGAAAAAATACTTAAGTCTAGGTTGAGAGTAGGTAGCTAAGCAGGCTCAAATTTTGAAATCCTATAGGTACTATTAAATGAGCAAATAATAATCACGTTCTCGAAAACGGCTCTAATGATTTCGTTGAAAGTTGTAATAATTATAGGAGTTTACGGGGGCGGAAAATCGATCTAGCTAGGACTCATATCTGGGAAAATTCGTTTTCTATATTTTCACCTGAGCAGAACTCGGTCGCCCTGGTATTATGTTTAAAGACTACGAAAGTGAAAGATTGTAGGAAAAAATAAGCGAACCAGGGTGCCATAACAATTGTCCTTGAAACGAAACCCAGCCGTGCAAAAACCCTTGAAACTCCCTCCGATATAAATAAGTTCTCTCAAATAAATTGCGATTCCATCGCTGATCGATATTGCGACTTACGAGTCACCTCTCGCGAGTCCCTTCACCTGAATTTTTAACGAAATTCTTCGACGAACTCCTATAAATTTGAATAAAGACAAAAATGATTATTGATGGGCCCTCCTTATGCAAATTGGAGGGAAACTGGCCTCGCAAAGACACGCCTTTTTAATTTATGGTCGACTTTCAAGCAAAAGTTTTCGTTGAATGTGAACGCAGTTATTAATTTAAGTTTTATAGTTATATTAATAGGTGCAAGTTCGTTGTTTTATAAGTTTAGTTTTGAAAGTTTTGGGTGTTCCGTCGTAATTTTTGTCTTGGAGTACTATTTAGTGTAAGTACCGATATTGTCGTGGCAAGTTCATACGGAATTCGCATTTGATATTTACAGTTGATACCTACGTTTTAGCGTTTCTAAACGTTCCTATAGAATGTCTAGCAGTACAGGGATCTTATGGCGCATCTCCGAAATCGGATCTGTAGCAGCTAGTCAATGCAATTTCGCTAATGTTAACCAAAAACCCACCTAGCTATTTGTGTCATTCAATTGCCAAAATATCCTTTAATTTTAATTGTAGAAGTTGGGCCAAAAATTATGGCATAATGTGTTATTGCACATACAAATGTACCCACCACATCATCATCTACCTAGCCTTTTCCCAACTATGTTAGGGTCGGCTTCCAGTCTAACCGGATGCAGCTGAATACCAGTATTTTACATGGAGCGACTGCTTATCAGACCTCCAAAACCCAGTTAGTACTGGGTAATACGGCACCATTTCTTAAGACTTGTTGTCAGACTTTTGGGCAACTGACTACCTGTAACGGCTGTCAAAGATCTACAAATGACAGCCGGGACCAACGGCTTAACGTGCTTTCCAAGGCACGGAGAAAATTCGGTATGTAATGGGTGGTCACCCATCCACGGACCAACCCAGGCAAGCGCGGCTTAACCTGACGATCGACCCGAGCGGCTGTTATTATTTAGCCACGAGCTCCTCCCGCTCCCTCCCTCAAATGTACCCACCACATTTTGAGAAAATTAATAATTTTGACTTTGACCAACATTTTTGAGCTGATTTTCATCTAATTTAAGACCACAGAAGTAGGAAGACCATCTCCCAATTGATCCGATCACCATAGTGCATACTACAGCACTAAATAGATTACGAGTCCATCGCCATTAACCCATACATAACCCTCTTTCCCCTAACCACCCATAAAAGTAATTAACGAACCCTCTTCCACCCCCTGCCACCCTGGTAGCAAGCGACGCATTGCAAAACAGAAAAACAAATAAACGTGATCGGGAGAGACCGCCAGACGCCATTTTTTAAAAGAGGAAAAATGAATGGAGAATTTTGTTTGGTTTGCAAATAGACGAGTGACCACCAACAAATTAACTGACGCCTTAAGCCATGATTATGCATTTCCGACACCCTCATGTGCCTGCAATATTACTTAAAAAGTCAGAAACATAGAACCAAGATAAAAGCCCACTGTTGTATTTTCAAAATATGTGGATGGCTATAAGAGCAGGCAAAGACCGAAGACACGAGAGATGGACTGTGTGAAAGAGGATGTGGCTAGACAGTGACGACTACAAGAAAAAAAAGAAGTATGGAACAAGACATGCTGCGCTGACCCAAACTAAATTGGGATAAAGGCAGCGATATGATGAATGTTGAATTTTCAACGCTTGCTTAAGCCAAGCTTTGCTGAACGCTGAAAGACGAGAAGCGAAAAGTGCGAAAACATCTAGTCATCTATCTAGATGATTCCTAGAGTAAGTGAAAGCGAGGCTGTTCAGCAGTAAAGTTCCACTCCAACTGACGGAAGATATAAGCCTATCCTTAATCATATTATTTTGCTCTTCTTTAGTTTACCAGCCAGCTCGACTCATACGAAATTGGTCGAGTCTATTCTCTATCTTGCCCCTCATTACTTTTAGCTTACGAATATTGTCTGCTCATTCACGAATTGTAATCATTCTTTAACAGTGTTAAATGTAATTATCCGATCCTTACTTTAATCTCTGTATTGGTGCCCAAGATACAGGCTTTGCCTAGTTTGGGGCCAATGTATTTTTTTTTATCTGTATCTTTGGTAATAAAGTTTTTGTATTTTTTTTGTATCTATTCAGCCTTTTCCATCGAGAAAATTCTGATTATGGATAAGAAACAGTCAATTAAATTACTTCAATAAAGTCTATGCCCTTTTCTTGTATTCTTACGCTTTTAATTTCGACTTTATGACGCTATCCATTACAGGCATGTTATTACACTTACATCGGACGGTGAGTATCATTCAACTGTCATTAGCTTCTATTAATATTGATCCATGATGGTGTATAATTGGAGTCGACATGACATTCTATTGTTTCAGCATTCATTAAAAATATTACGTAAAAGCCGTGTGCCTGTGGGATTTCTCAACATCATTCTTCTGCCCTTATCCCAATTTATTTCGGCTCGGCGCAGCATGTCTTCTTCTTCCATACTTCTCTATTACTCTTAATCTCATCAGACACCTCCTTTCTTGCCATATCATCCTTTGGAATTGGGAAATGGGACCTAAGAGGATTCTCATATGACAAAAAATCTTTCCCTAACAGCTCATTCACACGGCTTCCGTCATTGACGATGCGTCATAAACCACGATAAGTCATGACGGATAGACGTTCACATTGCATATACGTCATCGTGTTTTATCACGATCCGGCAAAAAAACGAATCGTCGTCGTGTGAACGGGCTGTTATGCGCATCTTCGATGTCAAGAAACTCTTGTGCAAACTTTCATACTTCTTTCTAGATCCATCGATTTAGACTGTGCGTAATCAATTGCCTATCAGGGAATACGATCAGATACAACATTGGCAATATTGTAAAAAAATTGTGTTTCAATTTTGGTGTACAATAAAGTATATTATATTCTATTCTATAAAAAAGATAAATTAGGAAAAATAAGAGAACATAATATTGTTGCGTAAAAGAGTTTACATAAGAGAAAGTTTACAGTATGCAAGTTTGACATTTTTTGTTGTCGGGTGAACCCGTGACAATGAAAACACCAACTCGACTCCTTCCTTCAAAATTTTCTTTATTTTTCGTAAACATTTTTAGCCTTTTTAACAACACAAACGTGTTTTTCTTACAGGTACCTATTACCCTCTTTGAAGGGATCTAAAGAGAAACAACATTGGGCTCAGGGACGGTTGTTTATATATTATATTTGTCCCGACATACGTCTTGTTGATCTTTATGATATATTTCTTTGATCTTTTATCGAAACATTTTCTTTTTGGATCTTTTATTTTATTTGTGTATTTATTATTTTTAAGGGCGTTGGGCGACCAGCGACCAGTGCCTTGCAACGAAAGATCTGGAAGTCTCTGGGAGACAGACTGGGGATGATGATGATGTAGATCTACAGCTTATTTGATGAATTTAATCACTGTCAATTTACAGTGATTTTTATTGTTGCGGTGAGTTGTATCCTGTCCTGGGTTCGATTACCAGGTCGGGCAAAGTGTTATTGGGTTTTTTCATCAGGAATTTCTCAGTAGCAGCCACGGAGTCTGGATTTGTGCCCAGTAGATAGCAATAGGCTCGCCCCCAATTAAATTAGACTAAAACATAACTGGCAAAATGTGGGCGTACTAATGGGTACAGCTCTGCCTAACCCTTCGGGGATTACAGGCGTTATGTTATAATAAGATTGCTTATGGATTGCTCCTGTCAGAAGCTAAACACTTTGAAAGGACTGTAGGTAGACACAATAGAAATACTCAATGCTACGACCATCAATCGTTGACATACGGGCAACATCGTAGGAATTCAAACATTGCTTATTTTGCTTACAAAATCACGTGGGTAGAAAATAAGCCATTATTATCTTCACACGTAGGAGTCTTTATGGACTACTTAGCAATATTGACAAAAGTAGAGGCAGACGCGTCATTCTGTCAACTCATAACAACATAATTATGACAATCACCATAGATTGGTGGCGTGGTGATTAAGGGAAAAATCTCCAGCATTCCATTCTATGAAGCTTGTTTAGTAATATCATCATTTCTGTCTAGTATTTTCCCAACTAGGATTGGGTCAACTTTCAGTCTAATCGGATGCCATGCCATGTATTTTACATGGAGCGACTGCCTGTCTGACCTCCACAACCTAGTTACTTCTTCTTCTTAGCGTGTTAAGTCAGCCCAATATTTGGCGACGAGTTTTGCTCTTTCAGTAGCGTCCATCAGCTCCTGTGATGTGCAAACAACAGGACAGGCAGGACACGATATCAAGTTACTTTGAATACAGTACTCCTTGGTAAGACTGGTTGTCACAAAAAAATCTACTACGCAGTATGGAGCCTTTTTTCATATTGAAAGCAATTATTTTATATTAGGCCATAGACCTATAAGCATGTTTATACAAATTGGTATTGTACCATAATGTCTTGCACTCAATCTTCAGATACTCATTTCGTATTCTAATTCGTTTCCCGTAGCGGGTCCTATTGCCCTACATTATGTACAAAAGAGTATATAAGTGTGCTACCATTTACTATTGGAAAAAATTCGGATAAATAATAAGACTCTTATTTATTAGGACGTTTAGACATTCTTTATGGTTGTATGACAGATCTTTTACGTAATAAGATGTCTGTAAAACAAATTGCATTGCTCACTTGGAGACGCGAATGCTCACCTTACAACAAAAGGTCATCTTGACAGTAAATCTTATGAACCTATCCGAAAAAATATGAAAAACGAACATTCTAGACCAAAATGAACAAACTCATTTAATTTTTATTCGGCTTATGAAAAATAAATGAAGTAAAAACACTTACCTTTGCCTTCCGAACACTTACACAATCTTGATTAAAGAAAAAAAATATTACGTAAGCACACGCTTGTCCAAATTGTCTCTGGGTTCAAAATTCAAACGTAGATTCACTTTAGAACTTCCGCACTTCCTTTTAAATTTATGTATCGTCCATAGCTCGCGTATACGAATGAATTTTTCGTTTTCGAAAATATTAAGTAAATGGAATAAAAATGGAGGACACGCTTTGTCGTATTGGGGTTAGTTAGTAGGTGCTCTAAGGCGCATGCGTGATATTCACCCCATCCCCTTCCTTGTATTGCGTTCCGAAATTCACGCATTTTTAGGGGAGCATGTTTTGGTAAAAGATAAAACTTGGATGTCACTTTTGGGCATTGAAATTTGAGATTATGTTTAGTGCTAAAATATCTGGTGTTTGTAAACAGAATGTCATCTTTTAGCTTTTAGTTAATTTGCTAGCATTTGTCACCTACGGGGTAGGTCAAATGCTGAAATGTCTTATCAACGTTGACAGTAACAGAGGAACTCAATGATAGAAACAAGTCCTATACCTCCTTAGGTATACAATGTGTAAATGTAAACAGACCCTTCACGAAGCCGACAACCAATATCGAACCAAGTAACCCTACGCAAAAATTATTGTTAGGAAACGACTTTTCTTTTTGAGGTAAAAAAAAGCCTGTGACACAGTTGGAACTTTGACCTCCAATATCTCCGTAACTAAGGGGTTTCCAGGTATGGTCCAGAACAAAAAAATGATCACAATGACGGGGAGAGCAAGTGCCTTTTAGCTTCCTTAAGGGTCTGTTTACATCCTTTATGCTGTAAGCCTGTACTGGCGTCTGACGCATGTTTTGGTTACGCATGTGCTGCCTTTGCGCACGTCTCAAGTTCGCATGCGTCAAACCTTGTGGCGCATGCAATAACACACTTTCTTACTCAGCATAATCGGCTTATAACAAACCTATGATCCAGTTCCTAAGCCAATAATGTTCCCACTTGTGGGACGGATTCCCCTCTGAGAGAAGAGCACTGTCTGGCATCCCGTAAACATAATGGCGTCAGAGTAGTCGCATGTGCTGACGCTTGCAAGAACACAGTTGGAATAATACACTTTATTTATTGTTACTACACGCCGGGCAGACGGATGCTTGGGTATTGCCAACGATATTAGCCGATGCAGCAGCTGTTTCTCCTGACATAAATATCCTATAATATAAGGTTTCAAAGTTGTCAAGTGATACTGCTTGACATGAGTCCTGGGTTCGATTCGTAGGCCGAAAGACGCGTGAATGGATTAGATAGACTGGAAGCCGACCCTAACATGGTTGGGAAAATGCTCGGCAGATAATGATGTTACTAGAAATAATCTTTGCACACTAAAATGCTGGAGATTTTACCTTAATCACCACTTGTATAACCACTTTATGGTGATTATCATACTTTTGAATCCCTTTATGCTTTTTTGGATTAAAACTATGTAATATATCCGTCCCCAACCAAGCTCAGTCTGTGTGAATAGGACTTTTATCATTTCCCTGTATGTTTGGTTAGGAACCTTAATCCAGACAGATGAAATATGCAAATGTGAATAAAATGTGGTACTTATAGTAGGTGGGTACCGTGTAGACTAAACCTCGTATATGTCTATGGGTAAATCTTTGCGAAAGAGCTTTTCTGAAGGCGTTCATCATGCTTATTTTTACCTTCAAGTAACATCAATGCATCGTTGTTTGAAGGGTTTTCTTTGAAATTTTAGTAATATTTGTGGTTAGATTTTTCTACTTATATTAGCAATCGTCGGCCTAACAAAGACATAGGAAATATAAATAGGAACATTAATCAAAATGGTTATTTTAATCAAATTAGACTAACAATTAGTTATTTTTGAACGTCAACATTACATGAAGACAGTGCCACCACCATCCTTCACCACTTCCTAGTCTTTTAGCTGGAAAGAAGAAGTGGCGGTTCAAAGAAATCAGGATAATTGTTCGATGGACATGTCCCTATATTTTCGTATACAAACTAACTTTTCACCGAAAATGCATGTCTCGTACGAATATTTGTAGACTCAGATGACCTAGATGTCAAGCGGTTGTATTTGCAGCCGCCATCTGTGCTCAGGGTCGCGGGATCGATCCTCGTGTTGGAAAATAAAATATTCTACGAATTTCTTGGAACTTAAGTTGTATTATCATACGGTGTTCATGTTTACATAGAATGAAACTTTATATATACTAAGAATTTTAGCAGTGAAGTTAACTGCATACATTACCTATACAACGATCTGAAATCAAAATGGTTAGAGGCTTTAAAATTCTTGGTAGTATACTTCTTCTAACCATTTTAATCTAAACTTTTTAGTGGTGGACTTGTATACTCTATAATCTTTTGTTTAATTTATATTAGACACTTATTTAGAGGTCTATTACATATTTTTTTCTCACATGAAGGTTTTCAGACATTGAGGGTTATCGTTTTTGAGCTCACCAGATGGCGCCACTGTCGAGTAAGGTCCTGTCATTAATTCTATTTTATACTTTAAAGTACCAATAACTTCATAAAAAGTTCATTTAATTACGTGTAACAATATAGTGTAAACTTAAGGTATATATTTACAATAATGTCCCTAAAATTAGCAAGCATGAAACATTAAAAATCATTCTTCCTTCGAGTACCTACTAACAAATTAGAACTCCCAACTTGCTACCTACAATCTTCAAGTCATAATTAATCAGGAATGGCTCAATCTTGACCACACTCGTGAATATTAATAAAAAAAGCGCGCAACACGGGAACACTCTATGACATCTGACATTTCTGAAGACCTTACCCTACACGAACGCCTCTAGCGGCAAAATCATGCGCGATAGCCCCCATTAGGTACGTCTTCATTGAGCATCTTGTGCTTCGCTAGATTCAATTTGAATCAAATGAATTGAAGCAAGTAAACGGTCCAAGGAATAAAGGGATTTCTTGTTTACAGATCTATACCTGATGGAAGGGACGCCGACGGTAAAACGGACACCACATATGCAGTACCCCACCATTCTGAACACCCCCCACATTGAAAATTATCATGGGTAATTAAAAAAAAAACTGCCATTCCATACGTTTTGACCGTGCACGTTCGTGTATTGCAGTTTTGTAGGAAACAGCTGCTTTTTTTTCAAATAACCGACGAAAACTTTCTAAGTCGGGGGGTTCAGAGTGATGAACTGAATACCATCTTGTATGTTTAACCAGAAGTAAATACATAGGAATCATAGTCGGGTATGTAATAATAAAACAACATCAAAACTATAGAATAAAATTTGTATTCCGTCATCAATACACGAATAGTGACCGGTTCAATACATTAATAGTGTTTGTTTAATAAAATAGAAACTATTTACTATATTATTGTTATTGTAATAACGCTCAAAAATACATTGGCTTAACATCGGATAAACTATTAAATTAATACATCTCATTAACATTCGATATTTGCCGATTAGAATGTTCTAAACTAGTTAAAACTATTTATTTATAATATTATATACTATGTGTAACGCGATTTCATACAGCAAACTCTTCATCGTCCTGAAATATTAAAAAGAGTACTTAAGAATCACAACGCACAATATTACAAAGCTTCCGATTTGAGAAGAAATGACAGCAGCTTCCGTATTCACAACGCTTCGATTCGATTTCGGAAAGTTGTATGTCTTATCTCACTCGTTTTTGTAATGCCAAAAGAAGACAGACATGCGACTTTCCGAAATCGAAATCGTATCGAAGCGTTGTGAATACTGGGGCTGGTGGCCTACCATGACGTCTTAAAGCAAGAATGTTTTAGGATTACTCCAGTGTGGGAAAGAAATGGTGCTAGACATCCTGTATAGCTCTGTCTTTATCCCACACTGGAATGACATTAAAACATTCCTGCTTTAAGACGTCATGGTAAACTACCTGATTGACATGTTCAGTTGGAGAAATAAATTAAAGAAATTCTATGAAGTAATTATCTACTAGGAAATATAGCAGACGTGGTATATCGTATTTTTTTCACTAAGAAAGAACCTTTGTACACCTAAAACAGAGCAGTATTTATCATGCTTCTGTTGTACTACCTCAGTAGTAAACTCCCTTCCAGCAATTATATCATTTTTCACACATTCCAATAATTGTTTCTTACATCTTCTCCATACTCTTACAATCGTCCAAATTCACACCCAAAACTTCCCTCCGTACCATAATGTTTATGCTCATTTGGTATTTTGTAGTCTATGTGTTACAATTAAATTGATATAAATAATAATAATGTTACCTTGTTCCTAGCACCAGTATTATTTGGTCATGCCCTGTTTCGCTCGTCTCTCCCACTCCGCCCTCATCTGCAGAATCCCTTTAAACTGTGGAGACGCATCGGCTTCCCCTGAAGGCTCCTTCTCTTTCCCACCTTCATTCTTCTCCAAATCTCCGTCCTTGTCTATCACAGCACTTTCTTTCCTATCTTTATCGACAGACAATCTGAATTTATCATCATTCTTCTGCCACGGCCTTTTTGTCAAAGTGTCGGCTTTATAAGCCATTGCTTCGCTCTTTGCTATATTTTTAATGTCCTCTCTGTCATTTGATGGGTCAGGGAACGTCCTATTTCTAAGTCTCTTTTCTGGAGTTGAGTCGGATACTTCTTTCTTATATTTGTTTACTTCGCTTCTGTATACGGGAGCGCTGTCTCTTTTAGGGTTGGAAGAGACGTTGTTTATGCTTACACTGTTAATGCTTACGCTTCTCTGATAATGTGGAGCTCCAAACTGACTCACTCGGGCAGCAATGTCAACCAACCTCTTCTCTTCTTCCTTGATAACATCTTCATTTTCCTTGTCACTGTCCCTAGATTTTATAGAAGCGTTAAATTCGTTTTTTAATATCTTGCTTCTTGTAGGTGGAACTTCACCTTCTTCTTTTTCTTTATTATTGTTGATGGCGGCTATTTCTTGGGCAATGCTGTCGGCTTCAGAGTCTTTCAGTTTTAGAGATCTTCGTGCGAATACTTTCATTAATTCTGGTTCGTCATCGTTTTTCCTGTCGCCTCGTAGTTCTTTAGAGAGGATGCCCGGCTTCTTACGATAAACGACAGTTTCGTCTTGTCTGTCCGGAGTTTTGATATCATTGCTGTCCGTGCTTTGAATAGAACTCTTGCTTCCGAAGCTCGAATGGGATTTCTGATCTATTGATATGTTGTCGTAGATTCTCTCCGTGCTACCGTCGGTACTCATAGAATTTGTTCGTGATTTTTCTGGTCTGTCCTGTAGTTCGACGCTCATTGCTTTTCTTTTGAAGAACGCTTTGGGCGTAGTAGGACTCTGTGGACTCTGTGGTATAATAGGGATAACAGATTTCCTACCACTAAGTGGGGAGTTCTTGTCATCATTCTGAGTATTCTCAATAACACTTTCAACGAATTTGTTGCTCTTGATAGACTCTCTTCTCACAGGAATATTTTGTGTCTTAGTTTCAGTGACTTGGAAACATTCTACATCTTGTTCTTTCTCTGTTTGCGGACTATCAACTTTCTTTGGCGTAACGTTAGCTGTCAAAACAATGTTTGTAGTCGGTTTAGCGTCAACTTTGTTCAATTGAATGTTGAGAAATTCCGGGACTCCAGGTTTGGATCCAGATTTCTGTAACTTCTCATCGCTTTTATTTATTTTAGGTGTTTCCACCGTTTTGACCGGGGTTTGTTCTTTATTAATATGAGTAACTGATATAAAACTTTCAGTTTCTGGTTTCAATTCTCTTTGCACGTTATGTTTGGCACTTAAAGCGCTCTCGACGGATATAGTTTTCCGTCTATCTTCTATCGGCTTCTCTGGGCTACTCTTAATGCTATCTAAAGAACTAGACTTGAGTATTGGGGCAATAATGGGCTTAGGCGAACTAATAATATCATCAATTTTAGCCTCTATTTGAGAGATATCGCTGTCGCGTTTATTATCCATCGTGATATGGATGCTATTGGTGAAGAGTTTCCTGTCTTCATTAGCATCAGTTTTGAGGCTATCCAAATAACTGCTATCGGTACTCGGCAAGCTATCGTAGTTAGCTTCGGCACTGCCGTGCATGATACCGTAGTTTCTGGCCGAAATTCTTTTGGAGAAGTCGTTTCGTTCGCTCAGGTTCCTCCTGTAGTTGACTTCCCAGCTTTCTAGTAACGGTTCAGAGATGCCGACGATGGCCGGCAGACTAGGCATCTGGTTCTCTTGGGAGCTGATGGACGTCGTCTCTGACGCGTATCGGAAGCTGTGCGACTTGCCGATGCTGCTGCGAGTCTCCACGTACTCGTCTCCCAGAGACCTCATCGCGGAGGTGACGTAAGACTCCTCAGTTTTGGAAGCATGGCGTGCTGATTCACGTTTGCATTCGATCAATTTCTCAGTAAAATCGGAAACGTGCTCAGACGACCGGTGTTTGATGTTGTCCGAACTCTGATGCCTAATCGTCTTGGGGGGCGACGTCGACGCCGACATGCTCGGGTTGAAGTACGGGATGTTCTTCGGCATGCTACCACTCGTGAAGATGTTATAATCGTTGTGAACATTTTTGATGCGCATAGCTCTGATTGGCGGCTCGTCATCTGAGATCGCTGGAGACTCTTCCTGTGCTCTGTTTAACAGCTCATTACTAATAAATGCTTTCGAGGAAAATGGGTCAACCAGTCGTTGGACTGACGCTGGTCTCTTGGTTTTATCAAGGTGCAAGTTAAAGGATTCTCTCTTATCTTCAATTGCCTCTTTAGAAGAAGTCCGCTTTGTCTTTTCAATTTTTTCACAGAATTCCTCGCGTCTGCTGTACCGACTTTTCATTTCTTGGTTCAACATTTTGTCGGTTTCTTCAGCTATTTTGAGATCAGTTATGTTGTATTCTACGCCGGGGACTTTGGCAGCGCTATACACATCTTTGTACGCGCTGTCTTGGACGTAAGCGCCTTTGTTGTCCAACCTCTTGTGCATTTGGTTGGCGAATACTTTCTGTCCGGCGGATTTATGGGTTCTCTCAGCAGGTACCGGCTTGTACCCTTGTCCTTCATGTACATTTCTCTCTGTATCAACAGGTTTATACTGCGCAGCAGACTTTTCAGTTTTAGACTTTTTAATCTCTTGCTGACCATCTCCATCCGTCTGGTCTTTTTTAGACTTTTTCCCACTCTTTCTGAGAAGAAGTCTACTGAAGAACGATTCCTCTTTCTTCGAAGACTTTATCGCTTCGTTCTCTGACTTCTTGTCTGACTTAGATTTTTTCTCGAGGCAAGATTCTTCGGCTTTCTTATCCATGCGGTACTTCATCATCCTCTCTTCTGAATGGTAAGTTTGGATGGTCTCCTCATGGGTTCTCGATGAGCTCTCTCTAAGGGCCTGCCCTTGGGAGCTAGATTGGCTTCTCTTAATCGAGGACCGTGGGGTATTGGACTCTGCTATGCTAAGCTTTGCAGGAGACTGACCCACGAGATGACCAAGTGCCAACCCAGGTGGTAATGACGAGGATTTGAGTTTAGTATCGCTTGGAGTCTCCAGAACTCTCGTGAGCTCTCTGTTCACATGTTGTTGCTGTTCTTTAACGATCATATGATGCTTCGTAGTGGTCGATGAAGAGAATGATTCTGAAACGAAAAGATTACAAGGTAAGACATGTGGTCAAAGGAAGAGTAACTTTAGGTGGTTCAAATAAGGTGTTTAATGGCGTGCTTACCAGTAACGACTTCTGAATGTTTGTGGCTGACTTCAGGAGTGGTGCTTCGTATCATTTCTTCGTTCAGTTCGGGCGTTATCGGCAAGGCTGATGCGACAATCTGGAATTTTATGGATACCAAACTTAATATTTGCCCAACAATTCATAACTGGGAAACACAGACGGTGAGTAAATTGATGACTTCCTGATAGAAAACCAAAGAACCCACTAAGCTGAAAGCTTGCTTTTGTTAGAAGAGCACAGATGTGATGTGTGTGTGATGTGATGTGCGTGTATGCCTGTGTGTGTGAGAAACGTTAATAGAAACATATTAGAAAAATGTATGCAGCAAATAGAAAATAAAGTAGGTAAGCAAAAGAAGTATAGTATAGAGGCAGATCTGGGTGCGAATATGTATACAGTAGAGAAGATTTGAAGTCACACCGCTGCTAATTAGACTGTATAGGTATTCTGCCGCCTGCGCACTGCACCGATGACACCTTACCGTATATGACTAAAGGCTGAATTATCCAACATTAGGTAGAGATATCCTAGGAATCATTTTGTTATTTTTTTTTTTTGTAGAACCAGTTTACAAATTTAAAAACTTTATACCACTCAGAAGTCAATTCTATACCATCAGCGTAGAGTAATTTCACTGTTTATGTATAGTATGACCACTTTAAGTGTGCAGTTCAAGGTGGCATTGCTTGTCAGGAAAATTTGCATCGACATGTCATACTTGGTACATTTATTTTGAGTTCTGTGTTTTTGCTTACTTAACACGCTTACTTAACACTTCAACCAACTTATATGTGCAGCCGCACATATAAGTTGGTTGAAGTGTTAAGTAATTTGAGGTTTGAATGATTATAGAATATTTTTTTACACAAACCTTCACCCAGTTTAACTTAATGGCTACAGGTAAAAACACTGTGATAGGGCAGTAAGTATTTTATACTCTGATTTATCCAAAGACTAGTTTACAAACGTTGAATGTGAGTAAGCGCCACCTATCTTCAAAAATCAACACAACAAGCATTCAACAGCGCAGAAAGCAAAGCGAGAGGACAGACAACACCTACTTTAAAGTTCAATACTAACTGGGTTGTTTTTCTTGCGGCGGGGCGCGCCGTGCGTGCGCCGCGGTCGCACCGCCATCTTGTGCTTCGCGGCCGAGTGCGACAGTGGCGCCACGCCCGACGGCGGCTCCGATGTGTCTGGAACATTACGAGGTAGAGTTAGTTATTTAGGAAGTAAGTAAGATGTTGGTTTTTTTATTAACCATAAAGATGTAATAAACAGTTAAAATGATCTAACCATGATCCTGGCATAAGAAATAAATAATTTATTTAATTGGAGAATGTAGCGCCTCAGTATTTGGTGTTACTTGGTGATCAGATAGCAGATAAACACAAGGGTAGGTAAATATCCTGTTATAAGTACTTTATTCTTTTACAGAGAGGTCCAGCTCCAGAAACTTAACTTACCGTCCTGAAGTTTAAATAAATTCTGATCAGACTAGCGTGGGCACAAGACTGCGTGTTGTACCTAATAAAATTTGTAATTTATTACGAAGTAAGTTAAAATGATCCTAGCTTAGACACACTTATTGGAAGCATACGGACTGCTGGATGGTCTTTATTAACAAATCCGAAAACTACCGTTATGAAATAAGGTCGCTTTTAACATGAACGTGCGTATGATTCAGCTAATCAATTTCCTCAAAGAGCACCCCAAAGTAAAGCATAAATGCAACTATACTCACTGTAGAAGTCAAACTGGTCACTCCTGGAGTGGTCATGCGAGTGGTGGTGACCACTGCTGCTGTCCTCATCCATCTCGGAGGAGCCCACGCTGAGGAGGGAGCCGTCGCTGCAGGATGACTGCGATATGCCTGCATGGTGCCGCTGGAAACAAGATGAGGAGGAGGTTAGTATGAGAAAATTGAGTGAAGGTTGGTGGATCCCTCGTGGTGGTGGCAGGCGAAACCAGGTCCAGTAGAAAACCAGGCGTCGGGCACTCGTTGTCCTGCATTTTGCTGAACTGAGCCTATTTGGCGCAGCCGTGAGAAACGCAATAATTGGCTTTTCCTTTTTGTGTTTAAGTTTTATTTTATTTAATGCTGTGTGCACTTGTGGCATGTGTCAAATAAAATGATTTTCTTTAATAATTTAAGTGGTCAGTGCCGTCTATGGATGTCGCCCTTATATGAGGCATCGAATGGTACGTTGCCATTAAACCGATAAGATACGCTTCAAAATAGACTTAAAGAATATGATGGGCCAGGTATATTTCTGCCTTGACAGTCCATGGATGCTGTCATTTTAATGCCACATCTAAAAACCCCACCGCTACAAAAACGTTTGTAAGAAACTCTTCGAGGTTTGGTCAGAACCGCAAACTGCTTTCGTTGGTAGATGCTGGCAGTTAGTCACCTACTCGAGTATTATGAACCGTCAACTGTTATGTAATTTGCGATAAAGACGTGCTTGATAATCTTTCTCTAACATCTGTTTAGAATCGGTTAAAACTTCTGGTTGTTGATAAACACTATTTGATAGGCCGTTGTAAACTGTCACGTTTCTCTACGATTATATCAATATCAGGAAACGTCTGATAAGTATGTAAAGGCGATAACTTAACAGATATAGTACTTTCATTTGAAGTTTATGCATCTGGCTTTGGTGATAACATTTTATTTTTAATGTCAGCAACTGATTTATGTAAAGTTTGAGCTAAATGATGCTCAAGTAAATTTCATTACTTATTCGTTTTTTTTTTGTTTTTCACCAAACTTCACTTCTACCCTTTACACAAGCCAGTGCCACTAGAAATGGTAAAGGACCAACATTCAACATCTTTTGGGAGCTCATTTTCAATACTTTTGACCTTCAAAGAGCGCTGTCTCTGTCATTAAAAAAAGTGTTCAAAAGTATTCAACAAACAAATATAAATTTTATTCTCTAGTAATTTCCCTTACAATCATGTGTAGTACGCACGACGTCCAATGGAACTATAAATAACCAGTTTATGCGGATCTCTCATTGTATTGAAAATCGATACAAAGCGAGGCCATGTTAAACTGGAAATGTATAGCTTGTTATGTCGCCGAGTGTACACGTAACGTGCTTAGCCTATTGTAGGTAAGTGATGATCACGTCTACCATGATGGACTCAGATGATTAAACTGAAGTGATCTGTTGATGATTCAAAGATTGATTGTAGTGACGTAAGTTTGAAACAGTCAAAAGCGGTTCTATCAATACTTTAAGGCTAGCTTTTGCCCGCGCCTCCGTCCGCGTCGAGAAAATATATCCTATGGCACTCGTCAATAATTTTCTTAGCTCTAATAAAAGATTTTTTTTTTAATAGCATATTAGCTGGGATGGGAGATTACCTCCTGTGTCATCTCACTGCTGGGAAAAGGCCTCTCCCAATGACTTCCAAATCCTTCGATCCAGGGCTAAGGTGGACCACTGATCGTCGGTTCTGTCCAGCTCGTCCCGCCATCTCCTGCGAGATCTACTGCGTCGCCTTCTGGTTGTGTCACTGTCAGGGCTCCACATTACTTCCTACGTCTCTTATAAAATTACCTCTTTATAATGTTAGCATAGATACATGTATACTTATTTATTCACTCGAAACTGACTGCATTTGTTTTACATAAGTTTTTACATATTAACTTTACTAAAACTCCTTCGAACGCCTTCCTCTACTGTCGCACCTAATAATCTTTCAATAAACCAAATAAAAGCCATATAATATAAGTAATTAATGTTTTATGAAACTGCACTATAATAGCTAACATTACGTACCGTGCCGGTAGAGCAGACGGCTTGAATAGCTAAACATGCTAATGCAGATTGCATCCGGCTTGTGATTTAGTTCAATAAGATTATCTGTACTGATAGCTTGGTTTCTAACGTAATGGTGGAAAAATGGTTGTAATTTGGAATACTGTAATTATGTTATGTAGCGCTAGTGAAGTTCGTTGGATGTGTGACGGTACTTACATATTTCAGTTTTTGGATACTTAGCGAACAAAGAAAAAATGCCTAGTTACTGGGTTCGATTCCCGGGTCGGGCAGATTGTTATTGGGTTTTTCCGTGAGGAATTTCTCGGTAGCAGCCACGGAGTCTGGATTTGTATCCGGCTGATGGCAATAGGCTCGCCCCCTATTACATGGGACTTAAACATAATTGGCGAAATGTGGGTGTACTATTAGGTACACTTCTGCCTAACCCTTCGGGGATTACAGGCGTGATACTTAGCTGTCCAGGAATGCCTGAAAGCTAAGCTAAATTACTGCCCCACAGCATTTAAAGAATTCACAAATGTAGAATAGATGAGAACAGAAAGAATACATAATACTTTATTGTACACTAAAATTGAAACACAACTGTTATGTAAAATGGATACATTAATTAATTCTAAAATCAACCTATTTACTATGCTTTGCAAGAACACTGTTTCGGAGTGAGCATTTCTTTCTGTTTGCTGGTGAAACATAATTTACTATAACTTAGATGTATTTGCAGATAATATTAACCTTTATGTTGGCACTAATACTCCTTCTCCTTGGGGGTCTCTTCACCGATACTTCCTCAGCCTTAGTGATGTACAACATCATCTTGCACTATCGATATCACCAAACTTATCGATACCGAACTTATCGACACACTCACATCACTTTATCCGACTGAAATTGTTTGTTACACTTCTTGTTCATTATTTACACTTAATTACACATGAATAACTGTTTTTATGATGAAAATTACACACTGAAAAAGATACAATATATTTAGCTTAAGTTTTTGTGAGATTTGGGCTCATGATCTATTTTTTTATAGCTTACGTTACGAAATGACACAACAGTCGTATTTTTCAACTACTTATATGATTATATAGTAGCACATAGTGTTGTAATGAGCTGCTAACACTAGCTGTAATTTTTTACCGACAAAAGAAAATGAGAGGTTCCCGAAAGTCGACACGTAATATCAATATATTTTTTTCGAGTAAGCTCCGTTAATTTTTTTATGTTATTTTCGATACTACACTCACATTTCCCAACCAAAATTAGGCGTATATTTTTTTATATTAAAACCGAAAATTATTTGTTTAAAATCAAAGATGGCGGAAGATCTCTCAAGACTTTACCTCAGCTGTTACAGACTCCATCCATCTTCAGATAACTAACACTCTTTATTTCTAGAAAGTATTTATGTGCAGTAGTTAGATGTCACTGTTATCAGTCTTATCAGATATTCGTAAAACATTATCTTATCAGAAACAATCGATGTATTATGATTATGACGGTTATTGTCATTTTGTGTTATCTTTACTGATAGTTTTTATATGTTTTGAATAAATTTATTTTTTGTTTTAATGTAGGTATCGATAATTAGCAGGACTTCATTCAAAGATGAAATGCTTATTTATTTGATGAAGGTATTGCTGCATCCAGTTCGGCTGGAGACCGACACCAACATAGTTGGGGAAAGGCTGGGCAGATGATGTTAATGAAGGCTGGTAACCTAAAAGTGTAATAAACGCTAAGCTTTGAAAACCAAACAAGCAACCAAACAGTAACAATAGCACTGCTAAGCATAGGGCATCCAGAGTTACCCCTTTTTTTTTGGCGTGGGAAATCATCAAATGACGTCTCCCGCTCTGGGTGGGGCGGGAGGGCGTATCAGACTCTTACTGACTAAAACCCACCCGTGTTCCTTCAGTTGCCTGTGCCAAGGGCCACGGTAACTCTTTCGAACAAACCCGCAACCCTGGTAGGCATCGGTCCTAGTGGACCCCGTCAGTTTGTCTTTGAGGCGCGCGTGGAACACAACACGCCATCGACCCGGGAGAGTCCCACCCCTAATGACGCTGTCTTACCTGACATAGCGTTATTAGATTGTGTTGTTGTAGGTAATTCTATGTATCAATTAGACTGGAATTTGGAACTGTGGGTGCCCTTTACATGGTAGAAGTTGGGCTTCCTAGTTGCTATAGTCTCCACCATTTTAGCAGCTCATCAAACCAGCCCGGCTCACTCCAAGCTCTTCAGCGAAGAGTGAAGAATAAAGTGACTCTTATTTTATAGTGTGGTTAGTTCCTAACCTGGTGTCAGAGTTTTTATGCCGCCCATGGGCTTCTGACTTGGCTTTACATGCCGTCGAGAAATTTCTCTCAGGCATATTGGTTTCCTCGCGATGTTTCATTCACCAGAGCAAGTGATAATTATACAATACGCACATGATTTCGAAAAATCAGAGGTGCGTGTCTTGGGTTCGAACTCGAGGCCTATGACTTGGTAGTCCAACGGTCAAAGAAGTTGGTTAGTTGTTGGTCGGCTTTGCAAATACTTTCTTTTGAAAGTTTAGAACTGTCGCAGGTAGGCGGTGGTTTGCCATTTTATCGCTATTACCGATAAGGAATGAAGTGCATGCACACAGACTGATAACGTTGATAACAAGTTATCACACGTAATACGGATTATATCAATGCCAATGTTACTGATAACAACCGTTTGGTCTGAATATTATAATTTGGGGATTATGGCAGAGGTCCGTAGACTTAAAGATGACCTTGCAAAAGTAACTTTTTACTGTGTGAAATTACTTTGAATTTATCGGCTTAAATACTCATTATGGGCAATTTGTTAAGGGAAATTCAAATTTTCTTACATTTTTTACAATTTGCTGATCAGACTGTATGTTGAACAAAATATGAATTTGGACGACTATTTCATGAAATACTCATTGAATGGTATTAAATAAAGTTATGGGGTTGTACTGATAAGTTTAATTATTATAACTCTGAAAATAAGTACATACGTATTACGGCCGCGAATCATACTTCAAACTAAGGAAGCAGTTGAAACAGTCTCATTAGGTTAACTTATATCTAATTTAGAATAACTAATTTGGTGGTTTGACATGTCATGCATAAATTGTTACGATATCTACGAACGTGATCAGAAACAGATAGTCCATTCATTACAATACTTAATAAATTAAAAATATCGCGAAATAGAATAACAATAAAAGATAATTTTATCGACTAGGTCATGTCCTAAAATAAGCGATAGTCGAATCGCGCGAGTTTGCGGTCATCGCGTTGAATTCACGTCGACAATCAGATATCAAAAGATATTTATTTATTAAAACTAGGTTGAGAATTAGTACTTTTTTAACGTCCAAAATTATCAGCATATTATAAGACAGTCTCTTATAACACCCGTTGCAACGCCGACAGTCTTTCGGTTTTCCGAAAAAAATAAAGACAAACAAACACATAGATCGCGTATTCGAGCGACTATATACCTTTGGTTAGGACACAGGGGAAGTGTCACGTGTAAACGAAAATAAACGGATTAGCTAATTTAATGGAAAAAAAAAACGTGAAGTAGGTAATTAGTACTATGTATGTAGTAATTAAGCATAATGGAATTATTCGTAATTAAATTAGGTACTTATGAATTATTTCTGTCAAGTTCCGCTGCGTGTCATTGAAACCATATTTTAGGGGTAGACATACTATACTGTTGTTGTTTTATACTATTGTTATACTTCAGGCAAAGTTTATGTAGATGGTAGATGCTATTTAGGTTATAAAATAAAGTAACTTGTTCGCATTAGGTAATACCGAGTCCACTGATGGTCTGTCACTTTTCACCCATATGTCCTTAGTAATAAAGTTGAAAAGTGATCGACCGTCAGTACCTACGTACTACGCATATACCGGTCATAGTGTGGCTCATAGGAGCTAGATGAGAATTACCGAGAAGAGAGCCAGTGTGCAGCAGTGGACTGCTCTAGGCTGATGTTGCTACAGGTCGGACATGCCCAAATCGTTTCTGTGAACTCAACTTTAACCTGGACAGACATCATCATCTGCCTAGCCTCGTCCCAACTACGATTGGGGTCGGCTTCCAGTCTAACCGAAATTAGCTGAATAATATTATTAGGGGTTGCCGATTTGTAAAATTAAAATTCGTTTTTAATCAAAATATTAACCCTCATTATCTATACTACCACTTCGCCAACCCCAAGTAGAATGGGACAAGGGCAGGAAGATGATGATATATGGAGCGACTGCCTATCTGACCTCCACAACCCTATTAGTACTGGGTAATACGATACCCCTTGGTAAGAGAGTAAGACAGTCCTAATAGCACGCACGTGAATGAAACCGTGTGTGAATGAGTTTGGCCACAAGTGCAAGGCGCGGCGAAAGTGCCGCGTGGTGCGGGCGATGCAAGAATATATGCGCTGACGCAACTGTAGCCAGGCCTCTGTGGAAAACTGCTGAATTTAACTTATTATAACTTAGTATTTATTAGTATGATTAAATTGGTGTTTAATTCCAATTATTCCAATCAAGATTTAGTGACCAGAGGGCCGGCCTTTTTTGGTCAAAGATTCAGCATTGTCATCCAACGTGACAAAGGAATGATGGAAACTAACAAACGAATTTCAGGCAAGGCTATGCTTGGTGGAGAGAACCAACATAAAAGACTAGCGTATGCCCGCGCACTAAGATCGTAAATTATCCCACGGAAACGTTTTAAATATAGCCTATGACACTCGGGAATAATTTAGCTGCCCATTTTAGAAATAAATTTCGAGATCGGATCAATAGTTCCGAAGATTACCCCCACATGCAATCTTACAAACAAATACCTTCTTATAATATAAGTATAGACGGAGACGCAGACGCGGTACAGCTTAGCATCAATGATGTAACATAATCTCAACGGGTCCATCTAACCGTATCGCATGACAACAAACATCACTTACAAAAATAAACAACTCCATTGTGATGACATAAGAAAAACGAACTGAATTCGTAATAGGAAGATAGCACTTCATCATCTTCAGCATCGACTCTTAAAAATGTTTTGTATGGAGCCGAAGAATGACGATGACCACTGGGGTGGTAAGCCACACGTTCACTGGAACTGAACGTGAAGATAGACTAGGTAGCCGACTGTACCCGAAGATCTGGGCACAAGAGGAGGGCTCACAATGCCCTCTTCGGCCTGCTGGTGCTGGACTTGGGGAAGTCCGTCGTCTAAGCAAATAGGCCCGATGCGCAGAATGCAACTGTGTCCCCGCACCCCAGCCAGAAGTGACGAGGAGGAACACCGTGTGGTTTTAATCGGTAGGAGTCTGACAGACCCTTCATTCAACATCCATTGAGAATTTCCACACGAAAAAAAAACACCGAAGAAACTACGTGGAAAGGCCTACTTGCACAAGAAAGATTTAACTGAGTAACAAAAACATTTAAAAATGAAATGTGGGTGTACCTGCTATGAGTTAACTCTGCCTAACCACTCGTTTAGAGAAAACTTGTGTGATATTATTATATTTTATTTGTAAAAAATATATTTATCTACTAACTAACTATTCTCCATATCATGGCCACAAATCAGAACATTACACATCGCACCACAAAAACGGGCCCACTCTCATTGTTACCTACATTAATGTCACAACAACTAATTGTGCCGGTCTGCCGGTTGCCGTGTGCCGTTCTGCCGTTGTGTGGTTCTACCGGTGCCCAATGGGAAGCGGAAGAGGGGTGAGCTATCTCATGGAGCCGGATGTCATCTGTCTGCGGTTCGTAATTATGTAGTTGGTTGTGTTGGTTTGAATACAATACTGTATGCTGTCATTAAATTTAGCTGATTAAGGTTTTTTTGAATGTTTTCTACCGTGACGTTTTACTGAAACAGTTGGCAACAAAAAAATCTGCTATGCATTTGTATGTAGAGCTTACGAGTCGTCTTTTCAGTTTAAAAACATGAGCAGGCTCTTGAATCAAAAGCTAAAGATACTTTAAATAGATCACCTTGAGGTCAAATCAATAACTTATTCTGAAATACTTTAAGTTTATGAAACAAAACCTAGTTTTATATTAGCACTATTACTCCCTTTATTTATTTTATTCCTATAGTTATAAAACCAGTATAAAAATAAAAAAAAACATTGTTGATAGCATTCAAATATATTATTGTTTTACCTACACCTATTTGCTGATAAGCAGGACAACAATACAAAATGTAAAGATAATAGATTAATTGGTACTTTATCAGCAAGAGCTAAGTGCTTAATCAGTAATCACTCATGTGCGCATTTGCATACGAAAGTCATTTAGATAAAATAGGTAGGTACATCCGCTGTGCTAATCCTGACATTTAAATGACACGCAGTGTAAAAATGTATTAGGTATGTAAAAAAAGTCATGAGAGAAGAATTGGCAAAGCTAGTTCTAAGGATAAAAAGGAGTGGGAACAAAATAATTCTGGATATTTTCAATGACCAATATAAAATTTCAGTGATGATGAACAATATAAAACAGTGATGAATCAAATCTATATCAGAATCAGCAAATGGTTCCGATGCCCTAACGACTTTTCTTACTAAAAAACTACTTAATAAAAATCTTAATTTCGCTGACATACAACGCACAAGCTTAACATTTCGTACAAGAGTTCCTCATTTAATGAAAGTGAGCACAGAAGGAGGATTTTTGCAAATTCATCATCTAAAGAGTTTGAAAAGGGGGTGTTTTTTAATTTTGCCCCACACTAGGAATTTCTCTTGTGTCGTGGGTGCGTTTACAAACGTTTAAAGTCACACACACAAACAGCCTAACCCGGAACAACTACCTGTAGGCCATACAAATATTTGTTCCTTGCGGGGATCGAACTCGCGACTCGCAGCGCAGCAGTTAACCGTGGCGTCAAGTCTGTTTGGAAGCTCGTCATTTCTACCGATAGAATATCCCACGCAGCTTGTTAAATAAAATAAATAACGACACGTGATAAGACACGTTTGTTTGGAGTGTTTACTTGGACAGGGAAGGCCTGAAAACTTTAGGTCTCTTATTTACTAATAAAGCTAAGTGCGTGTGTGCACTTAGAGCATCAATGGTGCTTGAGAGTATTACGAGTACATAACCTAGCTACCTACGATTATATTTTGGTTAAAACTACAATAAAACCCACTTGAAAGTTATCGACTACGACGAAGTACCACGGTAACTTAATTTCTAAACGGTTGAGAAACCTGGACTTCTTACCAAAAGGATTGGGCCCAAATAACCAAAAACAGAGAATAATGGAAAGAGCGAAGGGAGGCATTTACCCTTCAGTGGGACAGTTTAGGCTCATAATTATAATAACTTCGTGTCGGCCAGTGGTTAAATAGCCAATAGCCTCGACCAACATCTGATGAGACTCTCGCTCGGCAGGTGGATCTAGGGCTTGATTCAGAAAGCTCAAAGCAGTACTTCTGGACACGGCGCGTATTGTTAGGAGGTTCCTCTCTCGAGAGCCTTGACCACCGGTAGCTCGCCCCTGACCCTGTTCCCGTTGCTGGTGGGCTACTATTTTTCATATATATTTTTTTTTAATATAAAATATAAGTGCAAAAATGAATAAACGAAAAGATAATAATAACTGAGAAACCTAGATCAAGATCAGGAACTGCCCAGATACAAGGAGAATCAGTGATTGTTCCTCCTCTGCATCAGAAAGGGTGGTGTCGTTGTCCTTTTGAATGTAGGAATAGCCAAGAAACATAGACTACAGACATAGAATTTCAGAGATGGAGACACTTATCGTGCCATGTCACAGTCTTTGAAGTTAACACTTCTGAATAAAAACAATGTTATGCAATTTCCTTATCTGTCTATCTTCATTTTCTTATAGATTGTAAAACATTAAATGCAAATGAGGTTTCGACAAGCTAACTTCTTAAAGTCAATCATAATAAAATAATTTTAAGATAACTACAAAAAGCGAAAACTTCTATTAAACTTTATACTAACTTATCTATTACCAATTACTGGTATGACATTTTCTCTTTAACGTAAACCAGTTAAAATAACTAGCATCTTGACTTTTAACCGATACTTTGTTAAATACGACTATCGGTTATATTATAACTAAACTGTGAAAACAATTGAACCATGGAAAGCGCGTAGAAAGCGTTCACAAGAGTTACTCAAGTAACCAAAGAACTATGACCCATCGAGTCTTATTAAATGTACTATAGCACGGGTCAACGTAGATTTGATGAAGTCACTCCATTTTATGTAGGTCCCTTGATGTAAGAGAAACGTATCAAATTGAGGGCTCGTGATAAATAGGACATTATTTATAAGGGAACAGAGTAAAATAAATTATTGATATTTCTATCGTGCATAACTTCTGAAAATCTTCGATAGGTCCACATGACATAACATCACGCTTTTAATCCCCGAAGTGTAAGGCAGAGGTGATCCTAATAGTACACCCACATATCGCCAGTTATGTTTAAGTCCCATGTAATAGGGGGCGAGCCTATTGCCATTAACCGGGCACAAATCCAGACTCCGTGGCTGCTACTGAGAAATTCCTGATCCCGACCCGGGAATCGAACGCAGGACCAACGAAGTAGTCACTAGACCAACAAGCCAGTCAATGGCGATGGTTCCAATGATTCAAATATGTTTTGTGCAAGTATCTATGTACCTTATCGATTGCGAAAATCTTAAAGCAGTCAGAACTGAGGTAGGTACTTACCTACTAATTGATTATCGACGGTCAATACAATAAAAACAAAAACTGTGCTCTAGGACAAAAACAGATATATTTAGCAATTGGCAAGCTTCACTGAGCTACGCACTGTTCTGTGAAATAAAACAACTAAAAGAAAAAAATAATCTAGCTACATTTTTAAATCAGTTTTCCATTTTATTAATTACTTAATTTTCTTCTAAAAACGCCATATTCTTGCTACCTACTTTTAGGCACAGATGAACACAATGCCAATTTATTTGTTAATCGAAAACAATTCGTTAAATAACCGTTAAACGTGTCGAAGAGACATACTTTCGTAATATAATTAGTTATGATTTCAGATTAGATAATGCATAAAAACAATGAGTTTAATAACCGACGAAAGTTTTCTGTGGGTTCAGAGTGATGTACTAAATACGTGGTCAACGCTTTAGTGTCGGTGTAGTTTGTATATGTCAGTGGACGAATGGATTTAAGATATTCAGAATATTAGCTCACTTCATCAGATTCAATATCTACCTACACACATAGTTCAAGCCTCGCCATTTTACAATAAATCTGCAACCCCAAGGTAAACCTATTTACAGCGTAAACACCATTTTCATTTGCCAGTCGATGAATATTGAAACAGTTTCAAATTGCCGACGGATTGGATTTTCAAACGCTCGACGTTTCGTGCGAAATTCGCCGGATGTACTTCCGACATCATAGTGATGCGCTTTCCAATGTTACAACACTATTTTCGGCGATGCGAAAATTTCCATAAGCGATTATTTCGTAATCGTTTTTGACGTTAATGTTACATTTTAGACAAGTACTTTTTCGCATTAAATTCATGTATTGTGTAAGTTTGTTTTGTTGATTCTTTCGACCGTGACTGTACGTTGAAAAATACTTTAAACGTCAGGAAATATTACTGTGAAAAAGGTATGTTGATTTTCCTAATGTTAACACGCGAATTATTGTGAAAAGTATTTCATAATGAAGTAAGAATAAGTATGCTAATTTCACATGTATTGTATAAGTAGGTACACCTTTCTACAATTTGTAAGTATTGTCATTTTTTTTTTTCAAAATAATCAGGAAACCCATCGACAATAATCTACAATAATCGACATTTAGATATATTAATTAATCGATTTTAGAACATATCATTTAAGTAATTAAGTAAAAATGTGTTTATATAAAACTAGATAAATCTGGTTCTTTACAGACAAGAAAGTGTGCTTCCGAAGCTAACAAATATTATGAATTATTTTAAAAACCCAAGATGGCGGAAACCCCAGTCTGAACCCTAAGATCCAAAAACACAAAATCTCTCTAATATGGTAAGTCCCAATTTACTCATAAAACAACTCATCGTCATCAGAATCATAACATAACATTATATTTTTTAAGGAATTCACCACATTTTAATTATTTATCGGCAGGATGCGTAGGAGTCGACGTTTATAGTATTACGGATCTCCGCAACACAGAACAACACAAGTGGGTCAATGACTTTTATATTTCGTATGTAGTTTTAATAGTATTAAACACTTGTATTAATCGGGAAACATCCGTTTGTCTGTATGAATCAGGAGTATTGCAATCGGGAAAACCCTGTTTTTGTGTGAAGCCACAGAAAAAAAACCCTGATTTTAAAACTGGACCACATTATCAAGTTTTACTGCCTGCAACATGTTTCAGAGAGTTTTATAACATACAACGTGTAGTTCTTGCATGTATCGACAAAGACAGGGAACAGTGGGTTACTATGACCTTTTAATGCAGGAATACTTTAGTTAAAAACAATTAAAATCATTCGGATCCTGCATGAAGAGGTCATAATAAGCCTGCAGGGTTACAGATGCATGTTTCAGGTAAAGAAGAACATGATAAGTATTACACCAATGTCCTTATTTGTAGGTAAACCAAACTCAGTATTTAAGGCTTAAAATGGTTTTTTTTATGAGGAAGTCTTTAAAGTAATTTGTCTCTGATATTTTATCGTTAATAGTAGCGTAATTGAAAACCTAATATTACCTACACGCATGACATAAGATCACCAACGGGTACATGCACATTTCCCCAGTTATGTTACAGTTTCATGTAATTGGGGGCGAGCCTATTGCCATCAACCGAGCATAAGCCGGTACGTCGGGCTGCTATAGAGAAATTTCTGTTCAATCTTCGTCCCCAAAAAACCAAGCCACAACATAATCCTTATTACACACGACGTAACCTACGTTTTTCAGCCAATCAGCCAATGCGCACATAACGTGTTAATATCAGCACGCTACAGAAGGAACCGGGCGATTAGTAACGCTGCCGCATGAATGTGTTGGCATTGGCTGAACGCAAGGCCCGCTTGTGTAACTGCGGCTTTATTTGGGTTCAGCAGTTATAATAGTTTAAGGTTTTTGTTGTATATAGATCGGGTTTCTCAGACGATGTCATTGAGACAACTCAGGAGGAGCGGTCAGGGTATTCGTCACCAGAATTGATATCATCTCCCCAGCCTTTTTCCAACTATGTTGGGGTCGGCTTCCAGTCTAACCGAATGTAGCTGAATACCAGTATTTTACATGAAGCGACTGCCTATCTGACAACCACAACCCAGTTAGTACCTACTGCGTAACACGGTACTCGTTGGTAAGACTGAATGTCAGACCTTCGGGCCACTGACTACCTGTAACGACTGTCAAAGATCTACAAATGGCAGCCGGGACTAACGACTTAACGTGCTTTCCGAGGCACTGAGGAAACTCGGTATGTAATGGGTGATCACCATAGAAATATAAAAAAAACACTTGTTTATTATAACTATGGTGGTGCCCGGTCGTCGAAGAAAGTTCGTAGGTCGAATTCTTTTAATTTATGCGTCTCAATTAAAATCAACGAATATTTCCTACGGAACCTCTATTCACATTAAGCGTGCTCTATTCTAATAATTAATGGTGGCAACACTTTAACTTAATCGTTTAAGACAATGGCTGCAATTAGTCTCGTTCGTTTCGAAATTTAATTCGCTTTTGTAAATAAAGCCGGGGTCAGGGTCATTTGACAGATTTCTTTTATTTAAATATATAATAATAAAGTGATTTAAATAATTTTGTTTATTAGAAAAAAAACAAAACTTCGAACATCAGATTTTATTCTGTTGTTCCTGTGATCGGTGCGCTTTTTGCAGATACCTCCTATTTGTAGTTTGTATATATTGTATTGTATAGCGGGCTGGTGTCCGCAACTCCACGTCCAAAGCGCATATTTTCGTACGATAGTAGTTTGTATATAATGTACATATTAATAAAGTAATGAATCACATTTATAGTATCTAAAAATGTTCTAATAATATTTCAATTTATATCTGCAAAGCCGTTTTGATATGGATGGAAGTCCCATGTAAAAGGGGGCGAGCGTATTGCCATCAAACGGGCACAAATCCACACTCCGTGGCTGCTACCGAGATATTCCTGATGAGAAAACCCAATAACACTGCCTGACCATTGAATCAAACTCAGAACCTCATGGTCCGCAATAATGAAGTTTATCGATGGTTATCGTCAATTCAATTAATTTTTGACGTTTGACGTTTCCACCATCGTTTTCGCTGATAGAGACACTTTGCGAGACCATTGAAAAATAACAGAATGATGATTTGAAACTAAACGTTTCTCCCCACATGGAAAGAAAATAAAACTTCCCATACATCTAAGCTGGCAAGAAATAAATACAATAAATACTTGTACACAGTAACTCATGTACACCTATGTATGTTTCACTACTCAAAGCGAGTATTGTGATAGTTCAATGCATAACGTGTACTTGCTTGTACTCCCACGTTTTTGTTCCGAAGTACACTTGTACACCGTTAGTCATGGGCCAACTGTCAAGTTTAGCTGTAAATGAGTATTTATGGGCAGAGACTAAGCTTTAAAAGTACGTCGAAATATGCGATCTGAACTTTTTAGATTTGAAAGAAAAAGGAGTTAAACGTGATGAGCCGACCACAAGTTACACGGGACAAGGGCAGGAAGCTGATGGTGATGATGTCGATTAGATATATATAACTAACTTACCTCTTCTCATTCATAATCTTAGGTAAAGTCTCTGAGTCTGAACTCTGAACTGACAGACAAGGATAATAGTTTTCAGTTTCAGACTGATAAGGTCTTGCTGGTAAGACCAAGATTTTCCAAAAAGGGAATCGAACTGAAAAACGTCAATTTGCTCTCTCTTGGTTGCTCGCCGTGAAAGCACAAACAGGCTGCTCAGCGGTTTATATACTACTTACATACTAAGGATACGGTGTTTGTCGGAAAAGGTTGGTGTGGAAAATTGTGGATATATGCCAGAATAATAAGATTGCTACTGACACGCTATGAAAAACAAGGAAAATAAGAGACTAGAGTACACTGCATGAAATGGCTGTTTATAGGGAAATTGACGAAATTCTTCCATTCTCTGAGCCTGCTTTTTACTTGCGACGATCTGTCATAAAGTCCTATCGAAACATGATCTGCTTGGCCTCTGTTGACTGTCTACTCCTTTGGCTAGCAGTAAATGTTGATATCGCATAACACACCGATATTACCGATGGTTGAGTAAACGCGATATGTTTAAAACCGTTCGATTTGCTTTTATTCCTGAAGGAAAATAATGTGTTATCGGAAGCGTGAATTTTCAAAGAAAACTAATTTTATATGGTTTTATTTGATATGACGTACTTTTGGTAACTTTCACGGCGTTATGATAAAGACCTTCATCCAGGACCTTCATCGTCTAACAGCTTTATTATTAATTCTAGTATTACACAAGTAGTGTCTGGCTGTCATTTGTGGATCTTTGACAGTCGTTACAGGCCAGTCAGCGGCCCAAAAGTCTTACACACGTATCTGTAAACAAGTCAAAGTGTTTAAAATAAAAATCTTAAAAAATGACATTTACTCAAGGTAAATGTCATTTTTTAAGATTTTTATTATGTAGTTTAGTAATTGCTTGAAGTTAGAAGTGTAAAAGTTAGAATTCTTAGCTTTGCTTTCTTTGACGGTTCTTACTTCGTTTAAATTCTTGTCTATTGCATTAAAAAAATGCACAAGTAATTACTTAAGCTCAAGTAATTACTTTAACTTGGCTATAGATACGGGTGTTACAACCAGCCTTACCAAGGGGTATCGTATTACCGACTATTCACTGGGTTATGGAGGTAAGATAGGCAGTCGCTACATTTAAAATCCTGGTATTCAGCTGCATCTGGTTAGACTGGAAGCCGACCCCAACATCGTTGGACAAAGGCTAGGCAGGCAAACAAGCATGATATGACTTTTGATTGTTATTGACTTTTTGACTCGTTTAAAATGAGCGCTTATACGGCACCGCTAGGGTGACAGTCTGTCTATTGGAGATGGCCAAATGTTTTTATTTCTATTGTTATTATTATGGTATGACACTACAGCCCACTCTTGTTAATATGTAGTAATGTATTAGTCACGTTTTATCATACACAGTCGTAAAAAGGGAGTGTTCCATAACTAAGCCTTCATCATAAAATAACTTGTGTAACATTATACGTGTTTAGTTTATTTATAGCAAAGTTCAACTTTCTCCGTCGAAGGATATAGAAAATGGTTGACTTATCCGGGATGTGGCATATTAACAGCTGGGATTGAGAAACAGTACGAGTGCCATTTGTACCTATGTACATACATATATGAGGCAATGAGGGACAGGTTGTTTTAGAGGGCCCGTTCACAGTAGAGTCATACAGAACTAATTGATGTAAAAGGTAGCGAATGCCTTGTGGCTAATATAACGCCAATATACAGTACATAAAGTTTAGATGTAATGATGGCAGTGTTTGTGATCCATAAATAAATAGCTACAGCCACAGATGATATATTTTGTGATATTATAATGAACCCAGTTGGATGGAGTGACGATCTCAAAAAAGAAAATGGGTTGACGCGGGGGAGTTGTAGGAGCAGCTCGGGGGAGGCCTGTGACAGGTTGAGTTAATTAATTGACCATCTAACATAGACACAAGTCACAAAATAAATTCAGTAAATATATTGCTAGTTCTACGAAGTTCAGGTACCAACTAAAACTGCCGTGAATGTAAACCGAAACAGACTAATGAACGTTTTAACAAAACTAAATTATCACTTATAAATAAATATAAATGTTTGATCTCTTCTTACAGTTATTGTCCGTATATATTCCGTACGACAACTGTACCTCGTTAAGACTAGAGAAAACAGCATGAAAAAGCATGCCGTATCTATTTACAACACGATTAGAATACATAATGTTTTCATGCGTGATAAATTGTCACTGTCATCGGTGAAGCAGTTAAAGTTAACTGTCAGTTACGTAACAGTTACAGGCGCATTATGTCAAAGAATAATTAATTATTATCGATTTTAACTGTTTAATCGTTTTGTGTGGAGTGTAAGGAAATGGAATGGTAAGTTGTTTTCTATTGTGTCATTGTTTTTTTTTTTGCTTTTTGCGGACGTTATTCTGGACGTTAACTGTTTGTGGTTTTGTCTATGATTTGTTTTGATGGGTGAGTTTAGTAGTTAGAGATTAGCAGTAGTGGCTCGGTTGTAGGTTCGAATCTGAGCAGGCAAATTACGTTGCGTAAATCACCATGCTCTCAAAACGATGAAAGAAAATAATCGATATTTCCTAGAATCGAAAATTTGAAGACGTATGACAATTGACATCCACCAACGTGCACTGGGCCCACTGATACCCATAGAGACGAGACCTGAGGGGACTCAAGCCTCCAAAAAAAAAACCGTCATTTTGCAAAAAAAATATGCTTAATTATGTTTTGTCTATGGCATTATCGTTTCTTATCATCACGTTTTTGCTCTCTATTTGTTGTTATCTATGCATTTTTTTTTACATTTCGAAAACTATCTAACAATCGTGTAAAAATTAACAATTTATGAAATCAATAATTAATAGCCATTTGATCGAATCTAGTGATGGGAACAGATTAAACGTTATCTTTTAAATCTCGATAATAAGATAAAATCGAATTATTGCAGAAATGAGTTTTTAGGCTGAATAATAATTAGAGAAAATGGTGCAATAAGTGGAAAACAAATGTTATTTTCTTGTTGTATATGACATAAGTTTAATGAATTATTTGATAAAATAATTGAGCTTCTTCTTTCTTTATAAATTACAGTAAAACGTTGTTATAAATCATTTCCAATTGTCATGTCTTTTTTGTTCGCAGCATTCTATTCCATGCGTCTGTCTGTTTTTTTATGTGACATTTTCTTTATGAAAACAGTTTTCTTTTTCAGGGAGAGTAGCATTAAAACAAAGCAATTCTTCTTTATCGTGTGGTTAGTGCCTAACCCGGTGTTTTATGCCGCCCAAGGGCCTCTGAATTGGCTTTTACATGCCGTCGAGAAATATCTCTCAGGCATGCTGGTTTCCTCACGATCTTTTCCTTCACCGAAGCAAGTGATAATTATAATAGGTACGCACTTAATTCCGAAAAATCAGAGGTCTTGGGTTCGAACTCGAGACCTATGACTTGGCAGTCCAACGGTCACACCACTAGACTATCACTGCTCATAACAAAGCATATAATATGTGATTTTTAATTTGAGTGTCGTGTAAAAATAGTATAAAGAATCGAATAATGCCGACTAAGGACTAGCACTGTAGATGACCGCAGACGTTTTGATCTAAAAGGCAATCTATTAAAATACATCGTTGGTTTTTTTGTTTTTAAGTAATGATTTCCTGTTATTGCCTGTCGTGTGTGTTATAATTCTTTAAACTAAGTTTTTTTTTACGGTAAATTAAAAGGATATTAATAAAGCTAGATTAAATAATAAACTCGCTTAATTGACGGGAAAATGTCGTAATAAATCTTTTAACTTTCGATTGTCATCTTTTCGGAGTATCTTTTTGCAATTTAGCGTTTTCTTTTGTAATGTGTGAGTTTCGTTTATGTTCTAACCTAGGTGTGTGAATTTCTATTACGTAGAGAGCGTAATATTTTACTTGGTTACGTGACCTGATATTTGAACTGTAGCAATTAAGCATAATTGCTCTCTAATATGAATTACTCGATATTTATTTAATATTTAAGGTAAACCACAATTTTTCGTCCTATGATTGAGTAGTTTTATGAAGAGCCCAAATCTCACATTTTTTTTTATTTTGTAACTTGCGCTTGAAGATTCAAATACAATATTTTTCTCTTCAATAATCTCACCAATATTAAAGTTACTAAAATATAAAAATTAACACTAAAAAAACTTCTATCGATACACTTAAATAAACTTCACTATAAAACCACCATAACTATAACACTATTTTTAGGCATCACTAAAAAAAAGTACTCCACACTTCAACTGTCAAAAATCCAAAATTAAAAAAAGAAAACACTCCCGCGGAAAATGAAACGTCAAAAAAATCACAGACAAAAAAATATTTCTTTTTTTTTTATCGCGCGCGCAACGCTGTGTAGGTTCGCGTCGAGACTGGCGCGTTGGTTTGTAGATAGGGGAAGCCTTAAATGGTGTTGTTGGTCTGACGTACACAGATACATAGCAGAACTTTGTATTGGAATAGTGGCAGTACATACATGGTGATACTGTGGTGGGATGTTGGTGTAGGCTGTGCCTTACGGGGTGAATAGATGGGTCATGATGAAATGTTGAAGGGTAATTGACCGAATGTTTTTTGCTGAATTTTCCGTTGCTATAAATATATGATATAGTTTTTAATCAAATGGCGATTTATAAGTTTCACGGACAACTAATATAGCGTGGCTAGTGACACTGAATGTACTGAACTAAAATGATTTACGATATGACTGCCTCGTTTTGTCTATAGTCTGCTGAACATGCGATCCTGGGTACGATTCCCAGGTCGGGTAAAGTATCTTCCCAGGTCGGACAAATCGGTTTTCCAACATGAATTTCTCATAAGCAGAATTTGTGGCTGGCGACAATAGCTGGTGAAATGTGAGAAATATTAATATTATAGGAACGTTTTTGTGTAACTATTTGGGGATAGCAGACATGACTAGTTTCTTTCTTAGTAGCGACCCGCCCCGGCTTCGCACGGGTGCAATGTAGATAACTAGATACTAATGTTTTCTCTACTATAATATGCATGTATTATACATATAAAGCTTCCTCTTTAATCACTCTATCTATTAAAAAAACCGCATCAAAATCCGTTGCGTAGTTTTAAAGATCTAAGCATACATAGAGACAGACAGACAACGGGAAGAGACGTTATTTTATACTATGTAGTGATTGTAAATATGATTCTTTTAACTATGTAATAGCTTGGATTTGTCTGTTTAGTCGTACATGTTTCCTCAAATAAATAAATGAAGACTTTTTCACAGCAAATTTTTGCAATGACCAGTTTCCCAACTACCCCCACTTCCCTTCAATTGTCCTCCTGCAACCCCCACTACCCATACAGAATCCCCAAGAGCGTTACAATGAAAGTCGTCAAACCCCATGGCGTCGTGTGAAAGCCATACGACGCTGAATATTTAATACGACATTGACGGTCAGGGTTCTAGCTTGCGTCACATGTCGAAGTACGTACATATACTATTGATTATTTCTTTTATCCTATTAGTTGGCGTTAGATTGGCAGTTAGTTGTATTTTAGTCGGTAGAATCAGAAATCCTAGGAATATTCTATTCGAAAAAAGAACTCATTCCGATTCCTGAGAGAACCTGGTATTTTTTTTTGTCAAATAATGTCAGGCGATTTGATTGCATGACCCAATCCCCTTTTCCCAACTATGTTGGGGTCGGCTTCCAGTCTTACCGGATTCAGGTGAATACCAGTATTTTACATGGAGTGACTGCCTATCTGACCTCTATAACCACAACCCAGTTAGTACTGGGTAATAAGATACCCTTTCTTTGGTAAGACTGGTTGTCAGACTTTCGCTGATTACCTGGAACGACTGTCAAAGATCTATTTGATCGCATGACCGACTTAAATTGAACCACTGAAACAGTTTAGCTTTTCCAGCCTTTTATTTTCCAATAAAGCCAAAATAAACCCACAACTGACGGAAAACCTGTCCGAAATCATTTTACTAACAAAATAGAGAGGTAGCCAAGTCCCTGGGTAATAATAAAACAAAGACACGATATACGGGCGGGTCCACAACCTCAAAAACATTAGAAAACTATATCCAAACCTGACACACCTCACTTACAATTAAAACTGAACTTTACAGTTACCAAAACAATGTCAAAAGTGCAACACCATTCAACTGTCACATACGTTATTTAAAAACAAATGAAGTATTGACGATGGGGTCTGGTTACCGTTGCAACGGGACCTATACAATGGGGGCTATAAAACTGGCCGTTTGTTACAAAAGACGCCTAGATGACTATAGACTAGTGCTTGAGTATGTATTTGATGTGTGTGTGTGCGTATATTTTACCTGAATGCACAGAAGCTGAAAAGAAGGTAGTGAATTATGTGGATTGAATTGAATTTCAGTGATCTACCAGTAGCAGTCCACATTTGTACTCGATTAGTTGTTAAGGAACTTGTCCACCTATTTCATGTGGTACTTAAACACACATAAAATAACGGTCTTCACGCAGAAAGTCCGATTTGCCAGCTTAAAAAAAGCCCTTTATGTAAGGTCGGTTTTTCTTTTATTTATTTCCTTTACACATTGGTTTTATTTTTATTATTATAGCTAGCCCGCGCTGTCCCACGGCTGGGCAAAGTTTTTCATAAGCGGCTTTAAAATTTTAAATTATGTAAAAGGGTTAATTTGTACACCCTGCAGTCATTTCTGTTTCATTTGATTTGCCACTATACACTTCTGCCCACTCTTTCTAAGCTTTCTGTCGTGTCTGTGGGTGTTGTACAGCGATTAAAGGATTTTGTAAACAATAAAATTAGTGTGCGTAGCAGTGTCCTAATTTTAGATTATAACATCAAACAGTATTAACCTACGGTTAGCTCAATTTTTTTTTGGATTTGCGCCCTGTTGATGGCAATAAGAGCGCTCGTCCCTTTTGACATGGGACTTAAACATAACTGGCGAAAGGTGGATGTACTATGAAGTACAACTCTGCCTAGCCGTGCGGGGATTACAGGCGTGATGTTATGTTACTGCTGCTGTGAATTCGATAATACCAGTATAACAAAAAACACTTTCTACCTGTAACGTATTTCAATGAAAACCGCTTTTCTCTTGTCACTTAGGTTTCGAGACATGCGGGCTTTTGACACCTGACAATCAATGACGGTTGAATACTTTACGCTCTAACCAATTCCACTTATTTTAGTTATTCCTAGTTTTTCCTTCTGTCGGTATGTAATGGAGAATGGTCCTTTTTAAACGGGGTAGGCTAACTAAAACTCATTTACCTTCGTTTCATGTCGATTTAAGTTATACAATATGATGATTTCAGCTTCAAAATCAACCAACGCTAAAACTTTTCAAGTAGTTTTGTTACTGACCGTATGGGTGGATGTAGTGTAGCTCTTCGAACTACTAAAATTTGATATTAGAGCAGCTCACTACGAGCGGTCTGCCTTCTATTAAAAGCTTTTCGATTGTCTATGGGTACTCGTTAGTGACTTTGGTACGTACTTACGTAAATAAGTCTCTATTCACTGTGTGTTGCGAAACGGAAAACAATTGACAGTCACTTCTTAAGAAATTCTAGAGTAGTGGCCCTACCATGACGCCTTAATGCAGGAATGGTTTAGTTTTCCAGTGTGTGTAAGAGACAAAGCTATACAGGATGTCTAGGGCCATCTCTTTCATACACTGGAATAGAACTAAAACATTCCTGCATTATGACGTCATGTTAGGGCCACAGGGCTATTCTGCCAACAATTTCCCAAGGGACTCGACTCCTCATGGGTACATTGCGCCAATTTTCTAAAGAATATTCTATTGATCTATTTATTTTTTTATTTATGTATACACAAAATACTTAACAGGACACACATTAAGATAGGAGATCACAAAGGTGCTGCTTATTTCAAAAGAAATTTCTTCCAGCAGGCCTGCGAGAGGAAAGTTGGATTAGAAATGATGACACAGTGTGTAGAAAAGAAAAAAAATAGAGGTCTATCTATCTATCTAGTCTGCCAACAATCCCCCGAGGGACCAAACTCCTAGGGGGAACATTACACCAACATGAGGCTCATGTAACGCACACAATGCCGACCTCGCACCACTTTCACCGTGCGCCTGCGCCTGCGTCCATGCTGCAACGCTCAATCAACTGCAATGATTTATAACATTATATCGCACACGATTTATGCATTAAATGGGTTATTGGCTTTGTTCATACTAGCTCCTTTTATGGGTGACCAGGAGAATGTTTAAGAGAGTTCGTTTTAGTAAGTGGTAAGCAGTGAAAGCAGGTACTTCATGCTCTTGCCCTTGTCTCACGTATCTTGGGGTTAGCGCATGATGAATTAATGTGCAGTGGTACCTAATTGGGTAACAAAGAATTCCATGCACCAATTTTCATTTAGGTTATTCATCATCAGCCTAGCCTTTTCAGAACTATGTTGGGGTCGGCTTCTAATCTAAGTGGATGTAGCTGAGTACCAGTATTTTACATGGAGCGACTGCCTATCTGAACTCCACAACCCATTTAGGACTTAGGTTATTCTGATTCTAGAAAAAAAAATCTAGAAAAAAAATTGATTTAACCAATTTATCCTTGAATATCGTCTTATACAAGGTATAGTTTTGCATCCTCGTCAAAATTCAAGAGGTTGTCATAGAAGACGTAAATGATCAATATAGATTACGGTACCTGGTCATTAATAATAAACGCTGCTTTTTTTTGTTGTTTTAATTTGACATTATTTCAAAAAAGGAGGATCACCCGTTTACCGAATAAACATCTGCGTTTGTTTGTGTGTGTGTGAAAGCGCGGTTATAGGGCTAGTATTAGACGGGCCGCGTTTTAATACGGGTGGTGTACACTTATCGACCTCCGATATTAAGAAAAAAAATATACAAAATTACCTACCCATTTTATTATTGATTCGGGTCGAGAATCATTAGCATAGTTACGAGGATGCAAAGCAACAGTTTGTATACGGGTCTTTAAATCATTTCCATATTAAAAGTTTCTGGGAAAACGAGTAATAGAGAAGTATGGAAGAAGAAGACATGTTGCGCCGACCCCAAATAAATGGGATAAGGGCGGGAGAATCAAATGATGATGATTTCTATATACCTATTATAATTATGTTACCTTTATAAACGCAGATAAACTGTAAGTAGCCTAGTTTTATTATTGTAATAGTTTCGAGTCTCCTTATCTCGCTGTAAAACAATAATTGGGATTATAAGATTAAACGATCGAATATCAAGTACTTTTCTATTGTAAATTAAACTAAAGTAGACCATCGATAAGCAGGTACCAATAGGCTTTGACGTCACTTTGTGAATCTGAAGTGGCGCTAAAAGAAAGGGGTAGGTAGGTTCAACTATCTACCTAATAAAAAGTTTGACATAGAATCTGTGTGCACAATAACATAGACAACATGCTCTATGGACTCCATCTCCCATATTATAGTGGACGCAGAGTAAAGTGACAACCAGTATGAACGTACTTCAGATTAACCATACTTTTTTTGTATTAAAGTTTGGTACCTATATTTTTGTACCAAAAACCATTGAATACATAATAGTTGACCAAACTTAAACTACGTATTTAGGTTATTAATAACGCGGTTTGTACTCCGAAATGAAACACTTGTTTGGTTAATCAATAACATCATCATCACGAAATAATCACCGAAAGGTTAGGCAGAGGTGTGCCAAATAATACACTAACATTTCGTCAGTTATGTTTAAGTGCCATGTAAATAGCAGGCGAGCCTATTACTTTCAACCGGCACAAATCAGGACTCCGTGGCTGCTAATTGGAAATTTTGGATGGAAAAACCCAATATCACTTTGTCCGACCCGGGAATCGAACACCCAGAACCTCATACCCAGCAGTCGCGCTTCCGATCACTAGACCCATGAGGCAGTTCAATCAATACAAAATAAATAATATCTGAATGTTTGTTTGCCTATTTTTACGTACAACGAGACACCATACATAAATGATTACCTATATTATTCCACAGCTTCGCCAATTTAATGCTCAGCTATCTTTAATTCATTTATTTCTATTCAATAATTGCACAGTTTACGTAAAAGATGATTATGCAAATGTTTTAATCGTAGGTAATCGTATTAGATTATACCTTGGTTTTATAATAGCACTGGCCTTCGGAGATTAGTCACATATTTCCTCTAATTATATTATTTGGAACTAGAAATATTTGGTATTAGAAGCCTTATCATTAAATATAATATTAATATTATAAAGCTGATGAGTCTGTTTGGTTGAAAGCGCTAATCTCAGGAACTACTGGTTCGAATTGAAAAATTCTTTTAGTGTTAGATAACCCATTTATCGAGGAAGGCTATAGTCTATAAAACATCACGCTGCGACTAATAGGAACGGAGCATTAATCAAAAATGTTACGCAGACGAAGTTGCGCGAGTCAGCTAGTCATTAATATTTTAGTTCCTACCTGCGTATGACTTTTGACGACAGAAGGTTTTTTACTTTCAATTTAGTAGACCTACCTATAATTATGTTATTAATACAATATGTAAAAATTTTGCAGTTATGCGTTTTATAATTTTCTTGAAACTGAAGAACCTTTCAGTAAAATCACGAAATGAATCAAGTAGCGACATCTATTTTGTAGCTCTTAAACAATTACTCCTGCATTGAGTTGTAGTACTCATTAATAAAAGTAGATGTCAGCATCCACGTTATTATAAGATTTTAGTTAATGTTAACTTTACATGAAATCAGATTGTTACCTTAACCAACTACTGCTAGCGCAGTGTAATTAAGTAATGGTTGTTTGAGTTTTCTCAGCACTCTCCGGCAAACAATTGTATATAATAGTTCACACTAGCACCAATAGATGGCGCTGATCTCAAAGTTCGAAGTACAACGAAATTCACCAACCGGAAAAAAAATCTCTTACCTTTTCAACCTTGTCGGTAGGTGGTGACGCCGGTGGGCTCTGCGGCAGACCCAGGTCCTCGTCATCATCACTGCCATCACCTCGCCCCCGCCGCCTGACTGCCGCCACTAGCTCCGCCTGGTGACAAAAGAGGATACTATTAATTTGAATGACTCGATGGTATCATAATAGTGGTAAGCGCGACAGCTGAACCAGGATCCTTGGTTCAATTTTGGGTCGGGCAAAATAGTTTTAGAAATGTTGAGCAGAAGGTAGGTAGGAGTAATTTGTGCAAGCTAATAAATAAGCTCAACGCTATGAAATGCAACTTGACTTGCAACATAGACATAGCTAACTGGTGAAATGTGGTAGGCAGATATACATACAACTCTGCATAGAAAAAAACGTTACGTCGGGCAAACGTTATATGTATAAGAATATAATAGTATACAATTTTTTTATTATTTAAGTGGGTAACAAATAAAAGAGCAAACATTTTAAATATAACTATACAGATATTGTGTATTAATTTAAATTCAGCTGTCTATATAAGGATTTGAGCATTATTGAGGTAGACAGGTACAGGATAAATAAAATAGTTTTAGGTTGGTCGTATCTAATAGGAAAACATGTACGGAAAATCTGGTATAAAACCGCTATACGATAAGTATATTGTTGCAATACGTTTTGATTAAATTGTCCAAAGTATTGCCTGTTAATCATAAAGTTTTGCTTTACTTGCGAGCATACATTATACATAGTTTTCGTGTAGGTACATCCTAACTAAATATGATGGTCATTGAAATAAGATATTAAACTTAATAAAATTATGAACCATAAACCGCGGAATAAATCTGCTGTTTCCTACGTTTTGGCGATTTATCTGAACACAAATAAATAGGACTACTGATTATAATTTATTTTACTCCCGACTTCAGAGTTAATTCCTTAGAAGTCGTTTTCAATAATGGTGTTTGTAGATTCGACTTGAATCGACTCCGTTGTTCGGCCTTGGATTGAATCTACGATGAACTTCATAGATACTCTACTAACGTTATAATTTGTTCAAATTAAATGTTACAATGTTAATATCACGAATGCACGTCATAGTGCAAAATTCCGCCATATTTTTGACCCATAAAACACGACATTAAGAGCGGACAGCGATAAAGATAACAGGCGCAGCTTCCTTTGCGTATCAATTTGTTACAGAAACATGAACACAATATGGCACAATGTTATGTTATCATGACTTCATAAGGAACGGCATTGTTGCGGGAGAAAAGTCAGCATGGGCTGTTGAAGAAGGACCATAAAAATGGAGCTGGACTGTGATCCCAGGTTTGTGCTAACCATGCACTGACACAAGAGAGCAAACCTGCTAGTAATCAAAAGTCGAAACGTAAAGAAAAATGTAAGCACAATAAGTGACCTGCATTACCTAAGCTCTCTGCCCTTTATCTTATTTGTAAGATTAATTAGGCAATATTATTGTTAATAGTTTACTGGTGTAGTCAAGTTTTACAGAAATCTACATATTCGTATTGGTCTCTGTGTCATAAAGTATTCCAGCGCTCGCGCTGATTAAAAAAAAAAATCTAATCGATTGAAGGTAATTCAAGACAAATAAATAGGTACCATGTTTTGTGGACCTGGGCAGTCAGCCCGACTGAGAGCTTAGAACAGCCTCTCTAGCAGCCACATGTGTTGCTGGACAGTTGGTTTGTTGGTCATTTCTTCTTCACATATAAAACACTAGAAGAGAATGCAAGCCACAGGCATTTTGGGGTCCTGTCTCATGAGATTATGTCGTTCAAATTGTGAGTTTTAACATGGTTGGCAACTATTTTAATACGGGGCAAATAAAAGTTTGGTTACCTGTTAGTTCTTTGGTGGATGTAATTAAAGAACACAATTGAAACCTAAATCTCATCGGGAGTAAATTATACCGTGACGGGACAGTCATACCGAGGGGTATCGTATTACCCAGTACTAACTGGGTTGTGGAGGTCAGATAGGCAGTCGCTCCATCTAAAATACTGGTATTCAGGTGCATCCGGTTAGACTGGAAGCCGACCCCGACATGGTTGGGAAAAGGCTAGGCAGATGATGGTGACGGGACAGGGGAGAATGGAAGAAAAAAATGTGTTGCGCTGACCCCAAGTAGCATGGGACAAGGGCAGGAAGATAGTGACCAACACACACAATATTAATTGTCATTTTCATAACTCAATTCCTGTACCTAAATGGGACGGGTAAACGGCTGTAAAGTATAAAATAAAATGTTATTATGAACAAACCCATAATCGAGCTAGTTTTCCGTCTGTGATCCAACTGAATTTCTTTTTCCATCCTTGACTCATACCCACTGGTATCTTTAGCACTTGTTTTTGGCACTTTTTCACTAACTTGGCATTGCACTACACTATTTATTTCAAAAGTCACTTAATAATATTCCACATAGGCACTATTATAATTTTCCTTGGTCACAAATTCGCTCTTTTAATCTGTTGATAGAAAACCTTTTTGTTATTATAAAAACTTGTTTGAAATTGGAACACTTTCGCTCCAACCTTTTTAAAATCACAAAGTTTTCGTTGTTGATGTATTTTCTAATGTTTTAAAAAAATTGTTAACAAATACGTATATTCACACCAAAGTCCTGCGTCCAATTAATTGTAAAATAAATATGAAACAATAACAGGCATTAGTCATCTCGTATTTAGTGGTAAAGTCGTATAATATTGACAGATAGCAACGGGAAGTCGAAGTAATTTTATGTTTACCGTGAAACTATTAGCCGTCTTCGAGCTTTTGTTTTATTTTATTGCTAACCGGTTAGATAAGTCAATGAATAATAAAATTTTAGCACTAATTTTACATAAGCTTTGTTTTACATTGGAACACATTAGACAGGACTTTTTTGTTTGTTTTCCTAGACCTGCAAGCAAAAAGTATTTTTAGATTGGTGTTCATGTATTTCACAGAATTAATTATGAGTATTCTGGAAGCAATGACAATTGTTTTTAACTGTGTGTATTGTTAAAGAGTTTATAACTCATTTGATTTGAAATAAGGAAAAGGATTGTAAGAAAGACGTATTTTACCCAACTGTTTTGAACTAAAAGATAAATACTATTAGATACTATTCGCCGTACTAGGAAATCATAGCTAGGCAGCGGTCATGAATCAGCTCCATACGTGATAGTTCTGATTTTAAAACACTCACCGCGGTAAGTCACTGTCTGATTCATTTTCTTTTTATATTATAGATAATAACTGTCATCTCAATCCCTTGCTACGCTCGAGATTCTATTCTAGAATCCTTCGCTGATCCAACTTAGTCCTTCGAATTAAATTCCTTTTTTATCACTTGTATAATCTACTATATCGCCACTTATGACGCACGGGCCTAACTTGGAAAAAATCTAAGAGCTACATCAGAAATACTAGGTCAACAGGACATGAAATAGATTGCATAATTCATGTTCGTATAATAGCAGAGTGTGATATTTTGTAACTGTTATAACAATGGATAGGATATTAACGAACTGTCTCATTGTTTGACACTCGCACATTTGAATTAAATAACATAACATAACGCCTGTAATAAATAAATTGTTAGGCAGAGGTGTGCCTAGTAATACCACCCACATTTGCTGGTTATGTTTAAGTCCCGTGTAATAGGGGCGAACCGGGCATAAATCCAGAATCCTTGGCTGGTACTGAGAAATTTCTGATGAAAAAACCTAACCGGCCTGAGAATCGGACCTCATGCTCAGTAGTCGCACTTGCGACCACTAGACAAAAGGAGAATGTAAAATTTATTTTGGCTGAGCAGAGAGCGTAGACAAGGTGTCATTCTATTAGCCATAAAGATGGTAGAAAAGTGAAAACAGTATTGACATAAGCTACCGAAAAGATTTTGTCAATCCGTTTTAGAATAGAATAGAATAGAATATACTTTATTGTACACCAAAATTGATACAGAACGGTTTACAAAACGGTTTCCGTTTTAGTAATATGAAACGATTTTAAAGTGATCGTTAGTTGTCTAAACTTTCAGAGAGCTCACAGTTTGACTGTCTACAACCATTTGCTCTCGTTAGAGTAAACTTTAACTTGTATTGAAACTAAACTAGCGCCATGTCATGACCAAGATGGGAAACACAATTATTCCATACAAATTGTACTTTATTATACAGAAAGATTAGGTAGGTATGTAATACTCGCCAATGGAGTGTATGGCCATTGGCCAGATGTATGGACGAAGACGAAGAAAAAGTATTGTTGCAGGTGGCGTTCTATAGATTCGGCCTACCCCCACATTAAAGAAAAAAGCGTGAAGTTTAATGTATGTAGGTTTTCCCCGTAGTAAAAACTCGCACGTAGAGTTTTAACTCGAACATTCTTAAAGGATATTTTATAACGAGATCCTTATTCAAAGGATTTCAAGATTCCATTGAAAAAGGTAGGCTGCTATTATGTTAGACTTTCTGAGGATCGGTTTTCACAAAGGAACTTGTCTTGAAACTTTTAAAAGGGTGCCAATAGATGCCCTAGGCCGGACGTCTGAAACCTAAACTTCTAGAAAGTTTTCATCAGGATAGGTTACGACGATAAATGGTTCTCTAACAAAAGTATCCAGTGTCCAAAAGGCTATTTGATCTGTTTCAAATAAAGTGATACGATTATTTTGTCGTTGTTTCTTATAACCACCCAGAGCACCTGACTTCGAATGTTCAGCTGATTCAGTTCTCAGATTCAGTCACTCGTTGCTTTTAAAAGCGTAACGAAAATCATTTTCATTATCTGTAATATTTTTTTTTAAATTTTATAAAACACAATATTTATATATATATTTTTGTATTTATATGCATTGTATTTATATTACATGATAAGTAGTGAACAACTTGTATTATTTTAAATTTTGTATAGTATTAGCAGTACACCACTGACTACCCCCCCTTTTTTCTATTTCATGTTCGTACAGTCCATTCAAAGGTTGTCTGGAAGAGATCGCTATCAGCGATAAGACCGCCATTATAACCATAAAATTATCAATTTTGTAAAACCGTTCTGTTTCAAACAGAACGGTTTAAAACGCCATTATTGCGTGACACATACATTGACAATCCAAACTATTCTAAAGGAAATTTCTAATCCATTGATATATATTTATAGGTTGTAAAAATTCGTCTGCTCAATAACGTTACTAACGCAATGAATCTAGTCTAGCTGTCAAAATTAAAGGCTATCTAAGTGTGCCACGCAACTACCCCACAATTACCTAAATCGATCTTAGTATTAGCAAGTATTCGTGGTGTTTAAATTGATATTTTTTTATTTACATTCTTGTTACACCTTGTAAGTAGTAAGAATTATGACGTACTTATGTACGTATGACACAACGAGCGTACAATCCAAACTAAATAAAAAAATTCGATGAGCTATATTGCAGTACAACTTCTATTTAAGTAGACCTCTGCCGACCCACTAACGGGACGGTGATACGGTAATGACACATATTACCCGCTAGCGTTGAATAATAATAGCCGGGTATCAAGTGATGACGGACAATGGGCACCGCAACCGCAGGAAGACCTTGCGTCAAACTAGAGCATGCCAGTATACTCGTAATGGTCACTTTACTTAGGTTTGTTGAACTTAACTTTAATAGTTTTACGAGTAATAATCAAATTCAATATTTTTAAGGAGTTTTAAAGGGTGTCTCGTTGGTCGAGCAGTCGTTGAGCATGAGGGTTTAATTTCCGGGTCGACCAGTTTTATTGGGTTTTTCCAAGAGGAATTTCTGAGTTGACAGCCACGGGGTCTGGATTTTTGCCCGGTTCATGGCAATAGGCTCGCCCCCTATTACATGGGACTTAAACATAGCCGGCGAAATTTGGGTGTACTGTTTGGTGTCCCCGACGGGAATTTTCATCGGCAGTCCAAAGAATAAGCAAGCTGAAATGGCAACCAACGACCTTCAGGGTAGGCCATGATCTTGAGTGGAGATTTCAAATCCCTCCGGTAGGTGAAGCAATAGTTTTGAGAGGCTGGAAGCAGCTAAGAAACCAAGGATTGCTTTAAATGGCGATTGGAGGCGCGCTTGCGTCTTCAGTAGTCAAGTTATCATAACAAAAAGAAAGACAAACACTAAACTTTTAATGATTTTGAAATACATTATGCACAAGGAATGCAGAGTATTAAATAACTTGTTTATCGCCCGCCAACGCATGCTATAATAAATTCATATTATCTACTAGGAGTCCATAAAATAAATATGATGACTATGTACTTTTTACGACTAGATCATTAACATTTAACAACGAATAGTTTAGATATGGCTTATAATTTTAAAGTCAAAATATAATGTAGTAAAATAACTGTTATGCAAACACAATACACAGTAGTCACTTTCATTTTATACAGGCTGGGGCCGACAATACGACCATAAATTAAACTGCGTATACCTCATGACGTTCCCAGTCTGCGTACAAAAATTCATTCGAATATATCCCGTAGTTTAGTCACAGGACATTATTTTTCATATTCGGAATTTTCTACATGCTGTAGATTAATAGGCTAGCACAGGTTAATGACCCCGGCATCGGTATAAACACTAAACACATGTTACCAACTTGCTATTTCAAAAAACCTTTGCCAAATTCATTCCTTAAATGTTATTTATTTCCAGACGCGAATTAGTGCAAATTATACCTAAATTTAGTAAACCAATATTAATAAATGGTGTTGTATTTCGTTAACAGTTTTATTCTGTTTAGTTTGTTTGTTTTTTTTTTTAATTTTGATGTTAGGATTTTTTTGATAGTTTAAAAATATTCCTATGAACTAGTATTACCAGTGTTTTCATTTATTGTCGTTTTGTCAGCGCCATCCTGTATATCAACTTAATTGTATTAGATCTGTCAAAATTAACCCCATGGCGAAAGCGAGTGGCGATTTTTAAATAGAAATGCACAATTATCACCATCATCATTCACCTGCCCTTGTTCCAATATAATGGGCTTCTCTATTAGTCTCTATTAGACTTCGTCATGTCAGTAGTAACCTCCTTTCTAGCCATAACATATTTCACACAGTCCATCCACATTCATAACGAAAATCATTATAAGAGATATAATAGGCTATTGTTATATTATATATTATTAAAGCAGCCGTTTTGTAAAACAGCGCATGTCAATAAAATGTTAACAATCATTTGAAAACACGTAAAGCTTACAAAACTCGCGAGGTAACGTTAAATATGAGATAAACATAAAAAAATATTAAATAATACGCGCCAGTTCACAGGTTGTATCCTCTTGTCTTGTGGTCCAAGGGTTAAGATTATAGCGATTTAAGATCTGAGGAAGTTTTAATCCAAAAAAACAGCTGAAACTAAAGAGAAACGTATGATTTTATGTGTTAAGAAAAAACCAATCTGGATTACAACCAATTAAACAAACGACGACCTAGGTTTCGTCACTAGCTAAATTGATACAAATAAGCTTACGTGATGTGTCTGAACTAAGGCGTCACAAAGGTGCGATTGTGAGACCAACTTGTTGATAACATGAATGTTAGTCATGTTATCAACAAATTGGCCTCACAATCTCCCCTCTCTTTGATATCTTGGTGCTTACTTACTAGGTACTTTGCAAAGTCATCTTCTGAGAGTCTTACTGTTCTTATCGTCATGTCGGGGCGAACATCAAGCACCACGCGTGACGTAAGAGATTTATGTTCACCACCCGTTTCCTAAATTGCTGGACGCCACTAAAGACGCTAAACGCGTAGTCGAAATCTGGGCCAATTTATATTGCCATCAACACGCTTCCTGATTCGCATACTCCATTTTGTAAATCCAACCCGCTATAATTTTCTACCTTGCGCCACAACATCACAAAAGCGAGTGGAATTTCACTTTCGCGATGATAGAACAATAACACAATAGTATCTTGGCTCGGAGGAAGCTTAGCACAGTTATAAAGGACAATGCGCTACTTCGACATTTCAACTATTTCCTTCTTGTACGCAACTTATGTTAGACTAAAATTCGTGTAGTTCGGCTAGTTTGTCTTATGATCGTAAGCACTACTGTTAAGCATGAGGTCTGGAGTTTACTTTCCAGATAGAGCAAAAGTTTTATTGAGTTTTTCCAACAGGAATTTCTTTTTGAGTTTGGATTTGTTCCTCGTTAATGGCAATAGGCTCGCTTCCTGTTACATGGGACTTGAATATAACTGGCGAAATGTGAGTGTAGTGAGTAAAGAAGGTACACTTCTGCCTGAAACCTTTGGGAATTGCAAACGTGACGCATGTTTATGTGTAAAGACACAGTAAAGGACTATAGTGTCCCTACCAAATTTGATTATAGAAGTAATGATGACGTTATGTTATTTATTTACGATAATGTGAATATAGATACTAAGTTCATCAAACTAGTTTTTTATAGCATGACGTAACTATGACTCTTCAAATGAATAATTATTCTTAAAGGCGTTACAGTTACGTTCAGTAAAAACTGTTTTAATTTGGACATTTTAAAGTTAGACTATCACAGTTACTTAGTTAACATTGAAGTCTTTTGACTAAAATGAAGATTTAATAACAGTCCTAACTAACAGCGTTTATCATATACTTTTATTAAAGATTGTAATTATTTCTTCAGTTTTAGAGAGTCACTAAGTGAAATATGTTACAAAGAAGCGCGTTGAAGTAAGTATAACATTGCGTAAGTTTCGTATAAAAATATTTTTTAAATAATTGTTGATTCTTGATTACATGAGAATTAAACCGCTTATTAGATCGCTAAAGTAAGATTTATTGCGATTGAAAAGATTTGAGTTGGATATGTTCTAATCTGTACACGGATTGGCGATATGCGATTACATAAAGTTAATTATGGATTATCTTGTTAGTCGAGGACAACTTTAGCCATACCTGCATCATTGTGGGAAAGGACATTTCGTATCGAAGCTATGCCCTGAAGCTGAAGACCAGAGTACACAATAGCACAGCGTAGTTTTAACAGAAAATATGGTTTTACTGTTAAAATAATGAGCAGTTTTCTTTAAATGTCTCCTAAAATCATATCTTACTACACTATTACAAATGCGAAAGTTTGTTACTCTTTCACGTAAAAGTTACTGAACGGATTTGGATGAAATTTGGCACACAGATAGTTTATAACCTGGGATACTTTTAATCTCGCGGGATCGTGCCCGTGGGACAACTACCGAACTCCACGAGCGCGAAGCCGTGGGCATAAGCTAGTCGTGTAATAATAAAAACAAATTATTTTAACACAAAAGCCCGTAATTAATTCATCTTTCTAATCCAATTAAGAAAAGACAGATTGTCAGCGATCGCTCAGAAAGACAAAAGCAAGTATTACACAATATAATGAAACAGGTAGGTACTAAGTACAGTCAACCTCTCATCAGTGGTAACTTATACCATAAAAATCGTACTTATTGCAATGACATAAAGACGCTGTCAATGTCAAAGCGTAATTACTGAAATGCTGAAGTTGACTGTACCTAATCGTATTAATTACTAACAGTAGAATTAATTTGTCGGGAAGTAAACTCCTTAGTATCTTCCCGATTTCAATAACGAAAATAATTATTATATTGTGACGGATTATTATGATTATTTTAATAAAACGTAATAATGGAAGCCTTTCCCGCGTTCAGATTTTATGCCGGCAGAACTGCCAACACAATGGTATATTGTTGGTCGATTTTTACATGCGTAAGGTCTTTATTATGCAAGTAAGTATCATAATAATTAACCAAATCATTGTCATAGTATAATCATCAGAGATCGGAATAGGTAGAGCTAATATGCCTAAAGTTCAAGGAACAGAAACGAAAAGTGGAGACTTCCTTACGACAAATTTTTTTTTTCGTTGTGTCAAATTTCTTGAACTTTAGGTACATAAGCTCTACCTATTCCGATCACGGATAATCATGGTCATAGTAATTTGACCATTTAAGACTTATGTACGTTCACTTTAATTTCTATTTTGTTTTGTGACATTATTTTGTTTATTTTAATTTTTATAATACTCGTAATTTGCACGCCGTAAGGTAGACTGTAGGTGATTTCATTAATTTATGTACATCATATACCTGTACCTACATTCAAAGCAAATAAAGTACTGATTCTGAAGTATAAACATTGTTCACTTTTGGTATAATCGGTAAACTTGAGGTTCTGATATTTCAGTATGGACAACCAACGAAATTGATGAGAAGGGCCCGCGATTTTTTTTAAAAGTCCCATATTAGTATTACAGGTTGGTAGGAACACTGACGCGAAATTGGAGACTTGGTCTCCGTTTAAAAAACGTTGTTCCGTGTCAAAATTTCTACCTATGTGGGAGGGCTCAGAATGATGTACTATCCAGTAATAAGAAAATCTGCTGTTCCATACGTTTTGACCGTGTAGGCATTGCATTTTTGAAATAAACAGCTGTTTCTTTTTATAACCGATGAAAAATTTCTATGTGGCCCCGCTCGGAATAATATACTGAATACGAAGTTTCCCGTGGTTTGGTGTACCTTCCACCCTTTAGAATAGAACAAGCAGGTAAGCATGTATTTTTTTTTTTACAAACAAAACCAGACAAAAATACAACCTATCCGACGAAAAGAAAAAGTTCCATAAACGCCATTTTATTTAAATATTTTAGTGATGCGTGGGTGATTTCAGCAGAGGTAAAGAGGTTATTATCTCTTGCCTCTTATTACAAAAGCTTTGGACCGTGCGCCATTAACTTAATCGACAGGGAAAAACGTAGTACTCACTTATATTAAGGCTAGCTTTTGTCCGCGGTCTTGCCTGCTTGGGCATCGATAACAGGGGACCATACGACTGGGGTTAAAAGTATCTTATATCTTCACCCAGGTCATGGTTTATCCGTATGCCAAATATAATCCAAATCTGTTCAGCCGTTAAGTGTTAAGGGAAGAAAAAGCAACAGACAGACATAATTACTTTCGCATTTATTTAAGTATGGATTACCTTACAATCTATCTTGAGATCTTCAAGGTGGTGACGAGGTGAACTGGGGTATTCGATATTGTATGATCATGGTGGATATTTATTGAATGTCCACGTCCAGAATCGTGTTAAGAAAATTGTAGAGATTTTTTTTGTACTTAGGACAGGATTGGGGGATCCGAATCTTAAGAACCATTAGCTCTTTTTACATGAAAACAATTTGACATGCTTAATTTAAACGAGTGAAAATGTTTAATTTCGTTGAATTTCTCAGTTATAGCAGTCACGGAATCTGGATATGTGCCCGGTTGATGGCAATAGGCTCGCCCCCTATTACATGGCACTTTAACATAACTGATGAAACGTGGTTGTCCTGGGTACACCTCTGCCTAACCCGTCGGGGACTACAGGCATGAGGGTATGCTATGTTACTTTGCTGATCGACTCAGTTTAATGTAAGGATCATTTCACTATAAGGGAACATTACACAAAATTAGAAAAACTTATTTATAACACCGGCCTACTCAAGAATTTACCACCTTAGAACTGACAACTTAATTCACAAAGTTATACCTTTTTTTTGGAGTGGGAAATCATCAAATGACCAGGGCGTGTCAGACTCTTACTGACTAAAACCCACCCGTGTTCCTTCAGTTGCCTGTGCCAAGGGCCACGATAACTCTTTCGAACAACCCGTAACCCTGGTAGGCATTGGTCCTAGTGGACCCCGTCAGTTTGTGCTGACATCTCTACAAAGTTATACCTACGTCACATAAAACAATTTTCTATCCATTTCATAAAATATAGCATTAAACTGACTGGTATTAAATACATAAGTAGGTATGTGCATCTTATATAAACATGTAGAGGAAAACGGTAATGACATCATGCGACATATATTTAATATTGTTTCCAGTGCTTTTATCGTTCAGGCACAGGGTACATTTAAACCTAACAGGGAAAAACATTGCAAAATGCTGGTTAAAAATAGGTTTACAGACAGTATGTACAATAGCCATTTTTGCACAGCAGGATGCATTGCACGTATACATGGTGCCCCTTCAGATGATACTCATCGGTCTTTACAAAAATTTCAACGCATTGAAAATAGTTACCCTTTCAAAACAAAAGTGATTGCAATCGAGTCACGTAATTGAAAAAATTATCAAAAAATGACTGCCTAACGTTTGTCTGGAATAATAAATGTTAAAGGTGTACCAAAAATCCCGATGATCTAAAAAACTTTGGCTTCAGTTGTCAAACTTAGTCGTTATTGGTAAAAGAATATGATGAACAGTAGGACATGCTATTAAAATATGTAATGCACAAAAAACCTTGTAACTACTTAATTAAATTAAATCTGGAGGCAATCACCTTAAGTACCACATTCCAACGATTCAAACAGAATCTGCATAATTAAGTATTTCACGTAAATATCAAGGCAGCTCAATAGCCATTTACAAATATTAAACAAACTATCAAAAGCTTATAATATTTTATAGACAAAGAAATAAAAAAACAATATTCACCAAAAAGACTTTAGTTGCCAACAACCAGGCCATGTTCCAAATAGTTCGAATTGCCTCCGAAATTCGCGCCATTTTTGTTACGTTACCACTTCAGATGTTTGAAATTCCAAATTTGAAAAGTTTGATGCACATTCAATTTTATTTTTTTTTTGAGTGACTGGGTCAAATATTTTTTTTTAAGTTATTTTTATTCTCATTCTTGATTTACGGAATTTATAAACGTAAGATGTTATGAGTAAGAAATATGAACAACATAATGAAAATTTTGTTTGAATAGAATACGCAGCAGAGGTAGCAAAAACGTAATTGCTTCATCATTACATTCTCTATGACTTAACATAACCACAGATGCTACGCGTACCAAATGTTTTGAATACATTTTAAATTCAAAGTTGAGCTCAGTTTATGAGCAGCCATTTCGTACCTTTTAACTCGTGATGAGGCCTTAAAAGCCCTTTGACCCTCAAGTACTTTTATGCTTAGAATTTAATATAAGCACACTTCCCAGGACAAACACGTAATTAAAAGTAGCTCAACAAAACAAAATTACCAATTCAAATTCACTTTCCGTAACTCAAGAATGAGAACAACAACTTCCAAAATTGAAAATCCGCGCGAAAATTTTTGACAGCAATTTTTTTTAATAAAAAAAGAGGTAAAATGTTGCACTGTGTTGCACGATAGACAGAATCAAAACCACTGGAAGTAATTGTAAGACGTATAGTTTGCTCTGTGAAGAGAATTTTGGAAAGTAGGAGCATCAAGCGAAACGGTACAGAGCATTGAAATTAATGTATCGTCGCTTACGCTGCGTGCACAGTGGCGAATTACCGTGAAATTTCTGTAAAGTGATTTGTTTTTTTGACGAAACAATTAGATATTGTATCAGGTGATTATCATTGTGTGAATTGTTTGTCTGTCACGTAAAGATTGTCTGAAAAGAACTGTGCTTTAGTAGCCAACCTATAATACAGCAGCTACGTCAGGGCAAAAGTCTCTTCCCATACGGGAAAGATCACCACACTTGCAAAGTTGAATGGACAATTTTCAGACTTAATAATTATTATAAGAACAGGTTTTCTCACGATGACGACTTTGCTTATACAACTTTGAAGTCATGAATTAATTAGTCTACATACCCATAGACTCTGTGATTACCATAGTCATTAATTAAGGGAAGAAGTACCCTTCATCCCTTTAGCGTAAATAAATAGCACAAGAAGTATCGTATGAAAAAAAAACCCGCATCGCTCTTGTTTCGACTGATTATCCAGTATAGCGAGAATGCCCTTGCCTGTCACCAACCGACAATGTGTCCCACACCTAACGTGCTTAACCGACGTTAAATTAGTGGTAAGTATGGATGAATTATTTGGAGAGGATTAGCAATGCGTGGTGGTTGTTATGTCCGCGCCTCGTTGAGATGAAGACTGCTGGCGTTTGTGAGAGGTTGTCACGAAGACACATTGACGAGATGATGCATCTTACGTGTGGTCTTGCAGAAGAAAACAGGGGGGAATTTAAAGACATAAATGTCTTGACGTTCGCAGTCCGCTCGTTTGTCACATGTTCATTTTTTAGAAATGAATCAATGGTTATTTTTTATCCTTTCCAAAAGGGCCACAATAATTATTAAAAAAAAACTTTATTCTACTGCTTTTACAATGTCGACACACTAGCTAGATGTTCCTAATGTCATAACTTCACGTTTCTAAGGTGTAGTGGCCTCTTCAGTGTAGGTTTCCCCCATTTCCTTCCACTGATAGTCTTATCCCCTCTTTAGTCCGCTATCCTAATCCAAACTTTTTTTTGTGCTTTTGAACTATTTTTTCAAACCACCTGTCCTTGAGTTTTTCATCAGGAATTGGAATCGTGCCCGGTTGATGGCAATAGGCTCGCCCTCTATTACATGGGACTTAAAAGTAGCTGGCGAAATGTGTGTGTACCAACTATTAGAGACCTCTGCCTAATCCTTCGAGGATTACAGGCTTGATGTTATGCTACCTACCTATGCTTACCTAGGACTTTTTAAAGTTGAACTATCAACTACTTATTTACTTAAAAACAATTTTGCTTGCCCAAGGTGATCCAATATGCCTTGTGCATAGATACAGGCAAGCAAAGTTCTTCGGTAGGTTATTACAAAACTTTTATATGGGTTCCTATTTCATTTTCACGATTGCGTCTGAAAACTATCGCGTAACTTATGTATGAAACTTTGGCTACTAATAACGATACGATAGTTTAAGTTCTGCTGACCTAATAAAGAAGACGTGGGGTGGAGATGGTAAATGTAGTAGAATTCGGGTATTGTCAACTACTTGTTTTTTTTTCTGACTTTACATCGTTGTCTCGGTGGTATATCGACTGCTGAGCATGTAGTGTTGGGTTCGATTCCCAGGTCGGGCAAAGTCCCGGGTCGATGGCGCGTTGTGTTCCACGCGCGCCTCAAAGAGATGTCAGCACAAACTGACGGGGTCGACTAGGACCGGTACCTACCAGGGTTGCGGGTTGTTCGAAGAGTTATCGTGGCCCTTGGCACAGGCAAGTGAAGGGACACGGGTGGGTTTTAGTCAGTAAGAGTCTGACACGAAGAGCGGAAGAGGGTCATTTGATGATTTCCCACCCAAAAAAAAAAGGTCGGGCAAAGTGTTATTGGATTTTTCCATCAGGAATTTCTCAGAAGACCCTGGAGTTGTGCCAGGTTGATGGCAATAGACTCGCCCCTATAACATTGGACTTAAACATAACCGGCGAATGTGAGTGTACTATTAGGTACACCTGTGCCTACCGCTTAAAGGATTCAGTCGTGATGTTATGTTATTTTCGTTACAAAAGGTTGCTATTGGGTTGCTGCTGTCAGGGGTAAATTACATAAATGTGAAAGGACTGAACACGTATTTTCAGTAATGGAGGTTTTTGAAAAAATGTTAATTATATCAGTTTTGCGGGATTTCAATATGATGTTCAGAAGGAGAACATTATGACACAGGGTTCAAAATATAATGAAAACTTCTGTTGTCATCGCTAATTGATTGAATTCAATTTCCACGTGTGTATTTCAAAGTATAATCAATAATCTTTGCAAAATATCAGCAGGCATATATTTCATAGACATTATGATCATGTTTAAATGTATCTTATTTGAATATTTTAAATGTCTAGACGTTTATATACGTAACATAATGCTTAATGTTATTTATGTAGCTAGTTAAGTACCTACTCTATATTACATAACCAGTTCTCTCACTATATTAACATTTCTTGTTATAAGTTTTTAACAAGAATTCCTATGTCTATATTCAGAATTTTTGTATCAATGGAATTCTTCGGATTGTTTGTAGAAAAAACTTATCTAAAAAAGTTATGTCAGGCGTAAATATGTTGTAAACTTGTTAAAGTAATTTCCGTACATTTCATTCATTCTAAGAAGTAAGACACTAACTGTAGCTCGTGGCTTCGCCCGCATATAAACTTATTATCGAGATAAAAAATATTCTTTTGTCTGTCTAACCTAACCCAGGGCACGGTCTATCTATGTTGGGGTCGGCTTCCAGTTTAACCGGATGCAGCTGAATACCAGTATTTTACATGGAGCGCCTGCCAATCTGACCTCCACAACCCAGGACACGGTCTACTTGCACGCCAAATATCATCGAAATCCGTTCATCCGTTTAGGTGTGAAAAGGTATCAGACATGCTTAAAGAGCTGATGTCGCATTTATAATATTAAGTATGCATAATAATAACATTATCTACTGATGACACTCTGACTGCTGAGCACGAGGTCATGGGCTCGATTCCCGGGTCGGGCAAAGTGTTATTGGGTTATTTCATTAGGAATATCTCAGTAGCAGCCACGGAGTCTGAATTTGTGCCCGGTTGATGGCAATAGGCTCGCCACAATTACATGACTCAAACTCAAACTCAAAGCATTTATTTCAATTAAACCATTACAGGCACTTTTGAATGTCAAAACACAAAAAATAAACTAAGCTACAGTCCCAGTCACAGGGCATAATAACCTGTGAAAGTACTGTAGTTGCCCATTCGAAAGCGTAGATCTCTATGGAGAAGAATGGGCAAGACTGTGACTTCAGACATAACTGGCGAAATGTGGGTGTACTATTTGATTAGGTACACCTCTGCCTAACCCTTCGGGGATTACAGGCGTGATGTTATGTTATTTATCTACTATATGATTATCTAAACGGCCTAGTAGACTTGCTTACAATAAATTGGTCTCACGCGGAGAAGAATATTACATATTGATAACGGACAGTGACTCAATAGACACACCCACTGTGTTATTCTTCGGTTTTATTGAATACGAGTACATATGTCATTCAAAGGGGTAAATAATAATAAATAGTAGAAGCAAGAATTGGTAAAGAGTGTTTTGGTACCCAGTGACCCGGGTTGGGGAGGTTATAGTAAGCGCCAGATAAACGTGGAATAACGGTCATTGACCTACATACATTTATTGACATACTTAATTCCAAAAACAATAATAATGACATAAAGAAAAACGATTCATAATTTATTGTCTGCGTACCTACGCAGAGAAATTAAGGAAAGGGCAATGAACTTTATTCCACGTTTATCTGGCGCTTACTATAGATAGGCAGTCGTTGCAGGCCCATATAAAATACTGGTATTCAGTATCTTGTTGGGCTGGAAACCGACCCCTACATAGTTGGGTTAAAGGCTAAGCAGATGATGAGTTAGAAGTACTTACTACTCATAAGAAGATCAACATAAATTTTAGTAAAAATCGTAGCCAAAAGTCAAATAAACATACTCAAATTCGCACTTAAAATATTGGTGTGACTGTGTACAAGGTAGTAGATATAAACAAAACTTTATCTCCCCCTACCCACGGCCCACCTACACAGGTCAGCCGGTACGACAAAATGAGTCAACTACGTTAACTTAGGAATGTCTACTTATATAGCTTATTCTTGCCAACTTTTGTTTGGTACTGCTCGGTATTTCTCCGTTTTGGTTCCTCGGCTATATGGATAAAGAACATCTTATTCGGAGACCGTTCAAGGCCGTCACAAGATTTCGATATCATACTTTTGAAGTTAGTCATCATCTGCGTGAAGGATGATATGGCTAAAAAAGAGGTGAATGCTGAGATTACGGTAAATAGATGATATACATAGATATCCAAGGTGTAGTTTTGCATCCTCGTCAAATTCAAGGAGGTAACTATGCTAATGATTCTCGACTCGAATCAATAATAAAATGGGTAGGTAACTTTTAAATTTTTTTTTCTTAATATCGGAAATCGGTAAGTGTACACCACTCGTATTAAAACGCGGCCCGTCTAAAATACTAGCCCTATAACCGCGCTTTCACATACACAAACAAACGCAGACGTTTATTCGATGAACGGGTGATTCTCGTCTTTTGAGAAGGGCTTCATTCTGAAACAGTGAAAATTAAAACAACAAAAAGAGTAACGTTTATTAATATTGACCAGGTACCGTAATTTATATTAACGTTTTCTATGACAACGTCCTGAATTTTGACGAGGATGCAAAACTACAGCTTATACGAGTATATAGATAGCGCCTACCTTAAATAAATCGGGTTAAGGACAGAAGAATGTTAATATTTTTGACTAAGACTAGTAGTTTCCAACTGTGTAGGGTTCCGTTTCCAGTCTAACCTGACGCAGTTGAACACCGGTATTTTTACATGGAACAGTAACTTTGGGTCGTAGAGTCAGGTTAGAGTCAGATAGGCAGTAGCGTATTTGACCTCTATGACCCAAAGTTACTGGATCCAGTTAGACCGACAGAAGCCGATCTATACATATTTGGGCAGATGAGACTAGATGATGGATAGGAAAATCATCATCTTTTCTCCATAATAGTTACAGTAACGTACTGTTTAAAAATATTTGCATTACCTACAGTAATTCTAAGTTTTTTGTTAAAAGTTTTTGCAGTAAGCTAATACGAATAAGGCTATGGTTTTTGTGTAGGCATCGCGTGTCATGCAGTGTTCTGAAAATATATATACGTAATACATATTTATGAATTTCACTGATCTAGTCTTGTTTTTGATAACTATGAATTGCATAAATTGATCAGTTTTTTCTTTCCTTTAAAAGAATTGGATATGGTCTACGTGGCGTATTATTTTATTTACCTGTGTTTATTTTTTGTGTTACTGTTAAGAGTTGCCAGTTTTTATTTGAGTGTTTAATTTAGTTCATAAATATTAATTGGGGTTTCTTTCAGTTTTATTTCTAGGCACTAACTGAACTAGCAGGCTTTCTAATTTCACAAAAACTAGTAATTAAGTCTGAAATTCTAATTACTTTGCGAACTAACATTAACTAACATTTTAATTGAGTATTTACTGAGCACACCCCAAGCAAATATATTGACTACTTAACACGAACTTAGAACAAAAACCAATGAGTGACGTAATACGAAAATTCGAAAAACAAACGAATACTAAAAAACACAGGCATACAAGTTTATCGATCAGTAGTTGTATGAGTCAGGCTCAGACCGATCCCAGTTGCCATATTTGAAAGGCAGACATAAAACATTAAACAGGCTAATTAGCTTGAAATGAGTGTTCCTATTTTAAACTTTTAGCTGTCGAGGGTGGCGAGACTAAGGTGACATCACTATTTAAGTTCTATACTTATAATATAAAGACGTAAAGTAACTTTTGGACGGAGGGGTAATCTTTGGTACTACTGATTCGATTCCAAAAAATCTTTCACTGTGAAGCTTCATTATTCCCAAGTGTCATGGGCTACATTTTAATGCGTTCTAGTAGGATAATTTCGGGCCATAACGCGAGCGAAGCCGCAGACAAAAGCTATGGTTACTTATAAAATTGTCTATGGTCATAGCGAATGTAGATTAATTTAAGTGAAACTATTATAAAGCAGATTGTTTTAAGTTAGACGTCCAACTTAACGATTAAGAATAGTCTTGGTGACCTAGACAGGCGCTTCGCCAAGGCTAGAGCTTTATAAAGCACAGGTCAATGTCAGAAATAAAAGTATGACCATCAAATTAATGATCATTAAAGAGATTCAACGGACTAAGTTATCACTTGTATCGACTAGAAATCAAGTTTTACAGTACCGGTAGAATTTGACAACTTAAAACTAACTTAAAACACCAGAAAACCAAACAACATGAAAAACTTTTCCACAAAACACACTTTTCCACAAAATCACACTGTAAAATTTCGGACACTAAACACAACAAACATTTTATTTTTTAATATTTTAAATATCGAAGCTCTATACGCCGGGCGTAGTCGCGCGTTCGGTTCAGACTGGGTGATTCATCCCATTCGATGGAAGAAAAAAAAAACAACTATAACTTGAATTAGGACCGCAACACACGCGCGAAACAACTGTGTGTTCGAGAGAGCATAACTGAGCAACGGAACACGATCTTGTATAGGATTTCGCGTTACTACATGGTATGTATAGAGTAGAATATCTGCAGAAGGTTTATTTTGTTGCTTAGAAGTGGTTTATGAATCTGCGGAAAATCGGTGATTATTAGTGCATAATATCGATTTTTCTTTTGTTTTAATTTTTTGGTCTGAACACTCACTCAAGGCAAAGGTTCAGAGCTGTAAGGCCGAGCTTTATAAGGTTACATAACACGTAAGTAGTTTGGTTAAACCCCATGCCTGTCAACGCCACACAACTGTCAATTTCAAGTGACATACGGGAACACGTTTACTAAGCAGGACTAAGTTAGGAACTCTCTCTCTTTTTCAACTGTACCAGTATGAAGACGTCCCAGATAATAACAGGGTTTTCCACATTGCGGCTTGGCAAACGCCCAATTATACGCCTCCGGTAAAGCAGATGAAACATAAAATTGGAGGAGAAAACTAGATGTGGGAAAAAGTGAACTATTGAAGACAATACAAGATGGTTCAAATAGTGAAGTTATGAATACAAACAGATTCCTTATGCCCAGGGGTATCCGAAAACATCCCATGTATGTTCCACGATTCTTGATAGTTATGGAGTTACAATTTCTTGAAAATTAGATAAAGGAACCGCATTCTTCAACTTAACTAGAGGCATTTTCTGATTTTTAGCCAACTTTTTCATGGATTCGCAATGATTGTAGTCACATGACTACAGTCATTGCGAATCCATGAAAAAGTTGGCTTCGTATTTTTAGTTCTAGTAATGCCATTTTCCTAACCATATTTTCCTTTACTGTTTTAAGAGCAGAGGATTACCTATGCACAATTCATTAGAATTACATGCATAACATCACGCCTGTAATCCCCGAAGGGATAGGCAGAGGTGTACCTAGTTCACCATTTTCGCCAGTTATGTTTAAGTACCACGTAGTAAGGGGCGAGCCTATTGCCACCAACCGACCACATAACCAAACTCTGTGGCTGCTACTGAGAAATTCCTGATGGGAAAACCCAATAACACTTTGCCCGATCCGGGATTCGGACCCAAGACCTCATACTCAGCAATCGCGCTTGCGACCGATACTCCCGTTTCCACGAGGCTTCCACTCTCCAACGAGTCTCGTACGGAGTGGTACCTCTGATCTGCCTGTTTGGTATTATTATGGTTGAATTATCACGGCTCCGACGTGATGTTGTTATGTGGTATTAATAAATGTATTAATTAATCGCGTCTGGGCGTGTCCAGGTTTCAGTATTACCACACTTTTGTTTGCTTTTGCTGCAGCCATCTTGATGAAACGTTAATTGCGAGATATTGAGGAGGTATTTTAGATTTCGTGTTTCTTTAGCAATTAGCGATAAGAGTGACATTTTATCGGTGATAACAATGAAGGGAACATTCGAAAATTTATTAGAATAACAAAAGCTACCGAAAATCTTATGTCAGTCCTATCGTTGTCGAAATGCAAAACATACATTTTTGTTTAGGCAATAAGGTTGAAGTTTGTGGGTAGAAACAGATGGCCAGCACATCATTAATTTGTTTATTTATATGTATAAGGTAAAATATCATAATAAAAATTAAATATAGATATTTCCTTCCTCTTTAAGTGATCGGTCAAACCGGTACGGATAAATTGCGGACATGGACACCTTAAAAGTTATCCATATTAACATTTATCTATATAAGTAAGGTCTTTTTATCATTACAGTCTTAAGTAGTTGAGCTTTTGAATGCCGATAAGCTATAGCAACAAACTTCCACACACTTCTGGCTAACCCTTCAGGCTTAGATATCAGGCGTGATGTTATGCTTGCCTTGTTCACGAAAGGAGGACCTACCTAAGAACCTACGAACGGGAGAACAACAATTCTTTATAAAAGCATTGTTATTTTTATACAGAAAATCTTCGGGAGGCTTACCTTGAACTAAAATACGGGGTGAAGGGACACCGACGCAAAAAATTAAACCACATACTCAGTACATCATTCTGAACATAGACATTTTTCATAGGTTATAAAAAAAAATCAGCTGTTCCATACATTTTGACCGTGTAGGAATTTTTTGTAGGAATCCGCTGATTTTTTTTAATAACCGACGAAAAATTTCTTTGTGGGGTGTCCCTTCCACCCCGTATAGGTCAGGTTTTGTATCCTTTACTCTGAGTCGTCTCCTTTATTCAAGGTCACCTCTTACGCTTAAACCCTTAAAGTCTGGTACGAGATTATCTGTAAGTTAAGTAAGGTGTTCTTCTTCTTGGATTGTTCTTATAAATAGGAACTTATCAACTTCAACAACAACCCTTATGTAAGTTCTTAATCCCCCATAGAAAAGGGAGGAACGTCGAAACAGACTGGTGTTATGTCGCCCGACATTTGCTGTTGGGTTTTTCGGTTTTTCTATGTAGTCTTATGTCGCGAATAACTTTAATAGCGCGATTCGGATTTTTATGTTAGTTCTTCATTAGTGTCATAGATGGCACTGTAGTGCTTTTTGTACTATGTTGCTGTAGTACTTTTTGTAGTCTATCTACCACTTATACCTACTCAGCCATATACTCCAAAATATCGATTTACTATTCACTAAGTACTATAAGAAAACACACTTTGACCAGCACTTCTGCAACTCATTGAAGAGCGCACAATGACCTCGCGTTTTGCGAAATTGTGTAAGAGTTTGTACAGTGACATGGTACTATTATGTACTTTCTATTTGAATAGATACAGATGAATAAATGATAGTTTTTATGTAGTCATCCGAAACGAGAATGAAATCGTGTACCTTTGTGTATTATGTATGTGTTCTGTTCAATAGGTGTAACGCAAATCTCTAGCTGTATAAGACATCACCTAATTATGTTGTTTTGATCAATAATTTTGCCAAAATACTCTGTTTGTATACAGGAGAGTGGCAGAAAAAAAAACGTGTTGTAGCGACCCCAACTAACATGGGACAAGGGAAGGAAGATATGACGATGTCTCCATTTGGATATCTATTAATCTATGTATACTAATATTATAAAGCTGAAGAGTCTGTTTGGTTGAACGCGCTAATCTCAGGAACTACTGGTTCGAATTTAAAAATTATTTTAGTGTTGGATAGTCCATTTATCAAGGAAGTCTATAGGCTATAAAACATCACGCTGCGACTAATAGGAGCGGAGCATTAATTAAAAATGTTGCTTAGACAAAGTTGAGCGAGTCAGCTAGTTCTCCAAATAAAATAAGACATCCTGAACCTCCTTAGGTTTTCTACGACCGTTTACTACATGCGATACAGTACTTTTTTCTATAAATCTTGTTCCTCGCCCTAATTTAATTGACGTCCCAAAAAACGTCATCCTGCATCAGTTTCTTTCTACCGAAAAAATAATCCAATAGGTCATGAAAATGCATTTAATAACTACCTAAGTTATTAATATATTATGTTGATCTCATCACGCCTGTATTTACTTAAAGGACTGACAGAGCTAGGGAATAATTCACACAGATTAAGCCAGTTTAAAATTCCATGATATTAGGAGCATAAAGAGCTCGTGGCTAAATAATAACAGCCGCTCGGGTCGTTCTTCCGGTTAAGCATAGGTAACTTCAGTGGCCCGAAATTCTGACAACCAGTTTTCGGTTTAAAGAAACTTTATTCCCAATAAAGACATAAGTCACTTACTTGAGAACAATACTAAAAATATAGATTACAATAAGTTCGTCATCAGTATTAGGTACAACTTAATAGTTACCCATCCAATGCATTCATTTCTCCAGAAGTGATCGATCCGCAATTATGTGCTGGCTAAGTTGAGTTTTGAATGCATTGAAAGAGTGTACATTTCTTATACAGGACGGTAATTTGTTATAAAGCTGTGCTCCTTCAAAAGTTAGCATTTTTTTGCCATAGTTAGTTCTTGTTTTTGGTAAAACTAGCAAGCTTGCTCGCCGAGTACTGCGTTGACTAACTTGTTTATATTGAGTGAGTGTTAAGTTTGAGTGAACGCTTTTGTTGAGAATATTTCTGATGAAAATGCACGTGTTGTAAATATAAAGTTGTTTTATGTTCATTATTTTTGTGTCTTGATAAACTTTGCTAGTAGATGTTAGATATGGGTAGTTGAATATTATTTTTATTATTTTATTTTGGGTAATTTGAAGTTCTGATAATTTTGTTTTAGCGGCGCTGCCCCAAATTTCAATTAAATTAAGTAGATGTGGCTTTACTAGGGAGTTGTAAATAGTATACCGCAATTTTGGTGGAATACAACGAACAATGTTACGCAGTGACCCGGAGAGTGCCGAGAGTTTACTCTTTATGTGATCTATGTGAGCATTCCACGTTAGTGAGCTGTCCATTCTTAAACCGAGGTATTTTTCGCATGGTTTTTGCTGTAGCGCGATATCATTTATTGTTAGAGGGTCATATGGAGGAATTGATTTATTTTTAGCCTTAAATATTATATAACATGTTTTAGAGATATTTATTGTTAGGAGATTGAACTGAAACCATGCGAATAGGGTATTTAAATCTTCTTGTGCTTGTGAGATAATGTGATGGATGGAAGAACCGAAGTAAAATAAACAAGTGTCGTCGGCGTATAAGGTAAGGTGACCATGTACACACATCAAAAGTATCTAGGGATCAACATATATTTTTGCAATAACTTTTCTCCTGATTGATATTAATTAAAATTTTCTTTAAGGATTCATCAAATAAAGTGTTTTCGTTTGTCACAGTAACGATAAACCAAGTCACCTTTGCATTAATAAAGAAATTTGCCATTTTCCTAATAAAGGGATTTTTGACATTTGAACCACTAACATTAAAGTTCGAAAAAAAGACTGAAATAACTGTTTTCTTTAAAATTTTATTGGGTAACTTAAACAATTAATAATCCGTGTTTCTACCGCGAACACTAACAACACAAGAACATCGGTTTGGCATACTCAAAATGAGTTCATCCAAATCACGCTGTGGAATGGCCGCCCATGTTCGTTGCAACAACAAAAAAAGGTCTTCTTGCGACTGGATACCCTCCATATTCGGCAGAGCTCTTCTCTGTAGTATATCCCATGCATGCTCAATCGGGTTCAAGTCTGGCGACTGAGCAGGCCAGGGCAGGACATTGATGTTAGCTGCGGCGAGAGTCTGTCTTACAACTCTTGCGGTGTGCGGTCGTGCATTATCATGCATTAACTGAAATAAGGGACCGATTTGCACTTGTAGAGGACCGATGACGTCTGATACAATCGTCTCAGCATAAATTTGAGCGTTGAGGTTGCCTCTGATCCAAATCAACTCAGTTCTTCCGCCGATCCAAATACCCGCCCATACCATGATGGTTCCACCACTATAAGGATGGACTTCCTGGCAGGATTTTAATCGCTGTTGGCGTCCAGGGGTTCTCCAGTGTCGTATACGTCTTGTATCCGGTCTCATACCAAAACGAGACTCATCAGAAAAGCACACGAAACGCCATTGTTCTTCTGCCCAATTTCTGTGTTCAAGAGCCCATTGATATCGAATCCTACGATTGTGCATTGCTATAGGTGGTACCCGTAGCGGTCTTCGGGAATGAAGGTTCACTTCATGCAAGCGGTTTCTGACTGTTTGGTCGCTAATTAAGTTCCCTGAAGAGTGATGAAGCCTCACGGCTAACATCATGGCGGTTATTGTTGGAGCTCTTCGAGTTAAGATTTGAATGTATCAGTCTTGTCTCCGTGTGGTGCAGCGATACCGTCCTCCATGGCGCTCAGCCACGGTACCAGTGCTTCGGTAACGTGTCCAAAGTCGACTGATAACACTCTGACTTGTATTCAGAGCTAAAGCCACAGTACGTTGCCGGGAACCAGCTTCTATCATTCCCACGGCTCTGAGCATTTCTTTCCTGCTTAAATGACGTCGCCGCTCCATAATAACGTAGGTTTTAATCAGTAGTAGGGAAACAGTAGCACTAATAATGTCTTCAATGCGTTGTATGTTTTTATAGGGAAAATATTGACAGCTTATTTTCATCTTTTACTCGAATTTGATTGAGAGTTCCTGATTCAAATTATGAAATGCACCAAAAAGGATCCATATAAATTTATAAAATCATAAATTTATTACAAAGCCACATCTCAATCTCAAGAAATCCGCATAAAAATGTTTGATCCCTAGACACTTTTGATGTGTGTAGTTTAATTTCATTTATGTTATTTATATATATTAAAAAGAGTAAGGGACCCAGGATAGATCCCTGTGGGACACCACATGTGATAGGCAATGCATCACTTTGGTGGTTACCAACTTTGACCACTTGCGAACGATTTTTTAAGTAAGACTCGAGCATTTTTAGAGCCTTTCCCGTGATTCTTATAGATTCCAGTTTTTTTAGGAGTAGTTTGTGGCTAACTGTATCAAAAGCCTTTTTTAAATCAATAAAAATGCCCAGGGCTATGTTTTTCTTGTCTATGTTTTTTTTAATTTTAGTGATGAGATCAATAGTGGCTGTAGTAGTATTACTTCTGGGTCTAAATCCATATTGTCGATCGGTGATGAAGTTAACAGAATTAAGATACTTTTCTAATCGGTTGTGAATAATTTTTTCTAATATTTTTGACAGAACAGGCAACACTGAGATAGGTCGATAATTTCCTGGATCTGTGGTACGGCCTGATTTATAGATTGGTGTTACTTTTGCAATTTTTAGAGTTTCAGGAAAGCTCCCGTCATCCAGTAATTTATTCAGACACTTGCTCAGATCGTTTGCGATTCAACTTTTAATGGTTTTAATTACTTTGGTTTTTATTCCGTCTAGGCCAGTGCTGCAATTTGGATCGAGTTTAGTTATAATGGTTGCTATTTCATTAGCAGAACATGGGCTGAAACTAGAGAGCTTCTCAACGTTTTGGGTTATAGGATTTGGTAAAGCGCGGTTATAATCGTTATGAAATGAACTAGGTATTTCGTTCGCTAGGAGTGGCCCAATTGTAGCAAAGTATTCGTTAAATATTTGGCAAATATGACTTGGCTCCGTAATGTTATTGTTGTTTACTACTAATTTTGGAGGAACACAGCTATGTTTTATTTTATTGTTTGTTAAGGTATTTATTAGGCCCCACATTTTCTTAGGTTTATTAATACATTTGTTAAATTCATTATAATAGTAGGAATTCTTTGTTTTTGATATTAATTTGGCTACATAGTCTCTTTTCTTCGTGAATTCTGTTTTTACTGTGTCGTTGCTAGGGTTAGATTTAAGTTCTGTCGACAGTATGTTCCTCTGGTTGATTTCAGCGATAATGTCCTTGTTGATCCAGTCCCTTTGAGGAGGATTGAGAATCTTGGTCTTTATAGTTTTAGTTTCTTCTGTAAAAAGCTTTATTTGATTTTCAAACACTAGGTATTCGTTGTTAGGATTATTGAACTTAGCTGTTTCAACAGTGTTATATAATTTTGTGTAGTTTATTGCTTCGTATTGAGTTTTAATTTTCGGAGGAGTTTTGGTTTTTTTGAGTTCTAGGTACATCTGGTTATGATCAGACATAGAGGATTCAATTATTACCACATGAAAGTAATCGTCTTTTAGGTTGGTGCTAATATGATCGATGATAGTCTTTTTTGTGTCGGAGTTTCTCGTACAATATTTTTTGTTTATTTTATTTAGTAGTGTGTGTCCAGCTTCCTTGACTATTGCTTTGTATTGTTTCGTCTCTTTGTTTTTCTTAGTTAGTAAATCGACGTTGAAATCTCCAAAAACTATTGTTCTTTTCCTTTGTTGTAGCTGTGAGTCATACTCTTGGAGAAATTCTTGGTAGTTGGTGTTTCCAGGGTAATATATGACTCCTATTTCAAGTGCGTACCGTTCGAGATTTATCCATAGGTAGTTATTTCCATTAGAATATTTAGACTCTGATAAATTATGTCTCAGATCGTTGTGTACGTAGGCTGAGACTCCCCCTCCTCTAGAGTCGGTTCTGTAGTTATAATAATGGGTGTAGTTGTCTATTTGTAGTGCCAAGGCTTGAGCCTCCGTGCGAATCCAGGTTTCTGTTACAAGAATGACGTGTGCTGTTTTCGGTAATGATCTTAAGACGCATTTTAATTCATCAAACTTTCCCTGTTTACGAATACTTCTAGCATTGAGGTATAAGAACCTGAGGCGAGATTTGGTAGCATTAATATGGCGGTAGTCATTGAGTACTTGATACGTGTTGCAATTTGTATAAGTGGGCTTAGTGTCAGTCGTTAATTGTAGTTTTTTGGAGGATTTTTTATAATCGTAGGTGTACCGTGGATGTATTTAATTGTAAGCTCATTCTCGCCATCGTTTTGGCGACGTGCTAATTCTTCTTTCAGGCTCTTTAGATATTGCTGCTGCATAGGAGTTTGGTCGGAGAATATTTTAACATTTTCAGGTAATTTGTCTTTGTTGCGTAGGAAATATTTTGCGGTAATGGCAGTATCAAAACAAACCTTAACACGACGGTGTTTTACCAAGAGATATCGTATTACCCAGTACTAAGTGGGTTGTAGAGGTCAGATTAGGAGCAATCTGGGGTAATCCAGACACTAACACAACAACACACACCACAAACAAACCTCAAACAAAACTGCAAAGAAAACTCATCTGACACACTTGAGACATTATGAGAGAAATGAAAAGAATACATCCCTTCCGGAGCAGAACAATAGTGGGCTGCCTTTGTGTCATAAACATTGATTTTTTTTATAGTTAAGAGCGTGTACGCCGTACGGCATTTCATACAAATTTTCAAGTCCGTATTTTTCGATATGACTGAACCGATTTTAATGAAACTTCATACCCATAAGCACATAAGAAAACATTTTCGGAAAATTGTGGTACAGTTAAATTAGACCGATTTTAAATTTTCCATAGAAATAGAAATGTATTCTACTAACTTTTTAGACCTATGTATGAGTGAAGTTTCATTAAAATCAGTTCAGTCGTTTCGAAAAATAAGGACTTGATAATTTGTATGAAATGTCGTACAGCGTACACGCCCTTAATACACACTTCTCTCAGTATGTGAACGGAAAGAGCGTCCTTGTTGTAGTGGTCTAGACAAGTGGATATGGCTTTCAAAGGGTTTCGTTTTTCTACACCGATCTTCACCAGGACATGGCATAAGCATTTTGGTAACATAGCTAAGTCAATACAATACATTTTAGACCTTATCGTCTTCGTTACATACATCGCAAACGCCCTCTTGAAGAAACGCATTGGACCGCAAAAAAGGATAAGGATTTATGTATGAAGACACAAATGGCAAACATTTTTTCCTGTGAACACTGTCATAAGGTTTCACGGTTTATAACTGAACTTTCACTATCACTTACGGGATATCTTTGCCTTTTTACTGAGTTCCAGTAATGCGCGTAGCAAAAGACAAAGAAAGAGGGTACACAGATTTGTCTTCGTCTAACAAGTTTTTACCATCCACCCGCATTCATTGACGACCCGAATGGCGCAGCGGTAGTGAGGCTGCCTTACGTTCATAGGGTTCCAGGTTCGAATCCCGGTAGGAGCAAGTGTTTGTGTGATCAGCATGGACATTTGTTACCGAGTCATGGATGTTTATATGTATAATAAGTATGTATTTACAAACAAAAAGTATCTATGTAGTATATCAACTATCTGGTGTCCACGACACAAGCCTCGTTGCTTAGTGTGGCACCAGATGGCGCTGTGTGTAATGTCCAGCGATATTTATTTATTTATTCTCCAGTCATCTCGTGATCATGGCGCTTGCAACAGCGTCGAAATATCGGGAGCTCAATATAAATATTCTTCTTCTTTATCGTGTGGTTAGAGCCTAACCTGATGTCAGAGTTTTTATGCCGCCCATGGGCCTCTGACTTGGCTTTACATGCCTTCGAGAAATAACTCCCAGGCATGCTGGTTTCCTCACGATGTTTTCCTTCACTAAAGCAAGCGATAATTATACAATACGCAAATTAATCCGAAAAATCAGAGGTGCGTGCCTTGGTGCCTTTAACGCGGAATATCTACCATTCATCTTTATGGCCTAACGCCTAGTCAGGTCCTTTTTACCAGTATTTTACATGGAGGGACTGCCTAGCTAACTTCCACACTTCAGATACTGGGTAACACGATACCCCTTGGTAAGACTGTTGGTCAGACTTTCATGAGTTATTATTATAACACTCAACATAATAAGTACTTGGAGTGACGTCTAAGAAGTAAATAGGCTTATGTGACCGCGTCAGAAGTCGCGCCTTATACATAATCTTATTTGTAACGACATGCAACATGTTAGGTGTTATTTTTAAAAGAAAATCAATGTTTTCTTTCAGCAGGCTCTTCCTGTTTTTGAAATATATTTTAATTTAAATTCACCAGAATATAATTGTCTTATGATTGGTTGTTTTGAGATCAAACAAACAAACTTATCAATTCATATCCGATTTCAGTCTGGAGTACATAAAATGTATGCACAACATGCGGGACAGTTTTGAGATAGGATTTTAGTAGCTTCCTTTCTTGCAATGTACGCTATGGATTTAGAGAACGGCTTTTATCCTTGATACCTGCTCAAAATATGTTTTTTTTTTTATTTTTTTTTTTATTCTTGGCAATGACAATACTTTTCCAATGTTACCTTGTCCTTTAGTCCTGTGGACAGTATCAATATTTCAGGATAAAAATGACACTTACCCGGTGCGATGTGGCGACATGGCCCAACCCGTGCGCAGGAGTGGGTCGCTCGTCGCTCGACTCGTCGCCTGATCTCTCCCCGGTGAACACCGAGTCGTGGGACACTGACAGCCCGCTGCCGTAGGCGCCCTCCCTTGGGAAAGAAAGAAAATATTGTTATATTAATTGCAACGCACGCTAACGCCAATGCACAATTGACTAATAATTAGCATTTTTTTGTCAGATTTAATATACTCCTACCTACCTCGCCAGCCACTAATACACCTTAATCTATATTTTGAACTATTTAACCATATTTTAAATATGAAACAACTCAGTTCATTGATCTTTAAACTTTGAAATCAAAGCAGTTTCTTACTTAGAAGTACCGTCACTAAATCATAGATGGCGCTGTCTGTCGAGTAACTTAACACTAGCTAAGTTGAAATTAAGTTCGGATACTTTTTATACTAATAGAGTGCGCAGATTAATGAGCAAGATATATTACGAAAACGATTATAATGATGTTGCAGGATTGTATCAGCATGTCATGAAGCCAATTTCGCTTATTACTTTTAAGTTAAATGTCAAATGGCAATGTAAAATAGGAAGAATCCAACTTACTTTCTCCTAGCATGTCGGTCAGCATCCAGCAGCTCCGACGTGGAACTGCTCTTAGGGTCAGGCGAGGCGTCTGCGCGGGTGCCGCTGCCGCGACGCTTGAACATGCGCCGGAGGCCCCGCAGAAAACGTCCTGTGCGCCCTTCGCCTGAAACATGGACAAATAGAGTTAGGAAAATCATATGATATGATAGATATTTTTTGTTTGCTTACGAAAATATGTTTGATAAAGTAACATGACGTGCCTATGTGTGTTGTACTTTTAAATCTGTTATCTAATTACACTACATCTGTAACCAACAAATGTTACATTACTTGGAATGGGCTTTCAAATTACCTACCAATGATTTCGAAGTTATCGGGTTTATCACAAATCAACCTTCATAGTATTTACAAAAGTACAATATTAGGTATTGAACGATTCTAAACATGGACTAGAGTCCATTCCTTCGAGTCATTCCGTTCGTTGGTTTTTCAATATATCTGTAAGGTATTCGCTACTGTTGGGTTTATGTTTCACAAAAGCAGCTTTGTTCCACATCCTTTTCAAACTCTTTTTTTTCCTAGTTTAGGTCTCGCTGTGGAGTTATCAGTGAATCCTACTTCGATTTTTGTCTCCATGTAGAAAATATTACGATGTTTTTGTTTACCCAAAATCCTCGCTAATTTTGGGGGAAGTCTAATGGCCTAATAAACATACCCCTAGTTAAATTTTATACCACAGCTATATTTAAAGTTGATCGCCCCTCCTTAATCATTTCCTTACTTACTTTTTATGACACTAACAAAAACCTCTGAGGTTGTTCCCCAAGCAGCGTATTATACGATAGGTTTACGATTGTTCGTTAAATCAGGGGTCAGCGTGCAGAATTTTCTATTGTTATTAGTTATTTTGGGGGAGGTCACCCTTCGTCAATTGTCGCACATTTGTCAGCTTCGACAATCAATAGATCAAACAATTTGAAGTGGCGCGAGCACAAACAGTTTTGGCAAGCTGTTCGATCTTAAATAGAAATCACGGAAATAATGTTATCCTAGTATTTGCCATTACTGTGTGTGTCGATGATTGGTAAGTTTTGTGGTAACATTGGAAGAATATGCAGTTTTTTTCCACTAACTTGTAATTAGTACGCCTGTACGCGAGTTCATACATCTCTATTATGCTCTGAGATCCTGATACTCAACCTGCTTCTTTATGTCGATAGTATTACGTTCCCAGAAAACCTCACATACAGTTGTACTTCATGCATACTCGCGTCACTCCAAGAGTCTTCTAATATTATGTTAGCCTAGTACTGATTATGGCCATGTGCGGTTGTTAGATACTCGCAATCAAGCATTCAAGTCTTCTTGAGTACTCGTGGCAGAAGATGAATATGAACTCTAAGTATCTAGTGTTGGCCTGGTACCCACCATGGTTGTGTGTGTCGGTGATGGGCGGTCGGTATGGCGGCTCCAGCGAGCCCTCGCGCACACACGACATGAGGCCCCCGCCGCCGCCGCCCGACATTCGAGCCCGCTCCTGCAACATACAAAGAAGACAAATAAGGAAGTTGCTAAAGAAAACTGTTCATGGCAAGTCCTACTTAGCTTTGCCGATGGAATTGTAGCGACATCTACAGGACAGTTCGAACTATTCTGACATCACGCAAAATCATATAGCTCAAGCAGTTATCGGCGAGATTAGGATATAATTTTTTTCAACTGCCCGGCAATAGTCGGAAGATCTTCCCTTTTTAATGGAGTAGTAAGGAAACTTCTACCCTGTTTCCTAAACATCTAAGGAATATTGGTACCGTATACAGAGAAGCCATCTGTTCCATCTGTTCAGCCGTTTGGCCAGTAGCAAAGCATTCTACTCTTTGCAAACTCGGTTTATTTTTCTACAAAAGGATGAGTGGGAGAAGAAACTCAAGAAAACCCCACAAACACGGGGCAGTGAGAACAGATATTAAAATTCTGAGGTATTAAAAAATTTAATCCTGTTCTCGTGGCTTCCTTAATCAACATGTTAATTTAGGGCGTCCCTAATTTGCTTATTTATGATGATTTAATTAACAGGAATTATTTAGGAACTCGGATCTATAAATTACCGTTAGTGTTTAATTAAAACGTTAAAAATCTAGGATTATTTACCCCTGACTTTTTCACCATAAAAACATAACATTATGCCTGGATACATTTGTGTTCCCGAAAGAATTAGGCAGGAGTGTGTATTACACTCATATCTGGCCTGTTATGTTGTTTAGGTCCATGAAATAGGGGAGATCTTACTGTCATCAGCTAGGCACAAATCTAGACTCCGGGTTGCAACTGAGAAATCTCCGATGGGTAGCTAACACTTTGCCCGATCTGAGTAATCGAACTAGGCGTGGCTAATAAACTTAACGTTCATTAGCGACGCTTTTCACTTTTCCCGAACCCGTTTCCATACGAATATGTTTAATAAATGCGAAAGTCTGTGTCTTCCTGTCTACCCATTACCTGTAGGTACACACATGAATCCTGTAGGTACACTCAGGAATGAAATTGACAGATAGGCAGCCTTGGAGAAATCAACAAGGCCATTTTTCGTCCTGGATATTTGTATGATAAAAGAACAAACGACCCGCCCCAGCTTCGCGCGGGTGCAATTTACTAATGAAGAAAATTTATTGAGATTTTCATTAAAAAATAACATCCAAATTTCCGACATTTTCCGTTGATTTTCCGAAATATTTCATACTAACCTTGCCTGAACTGACCTGACCTTACAAACACAACAAAAAAAAACCGACTCCCAAAAAAAAAAAAGTATCGATAAGTCAAGTATCAATTTCACAATTTATTTTACTTGGATGACATATTTTTTTCAGCTATTTCGATTTCAAAACGGATTTCGATGAAATTTCTATGGGACCAATCGGGAAGTAGATCCATTCAGTTAAAAGAAGAATTTTTCAAATCGGTTCATAAATGACGGAGATATGAGGTAGCAAACACAAAAAAAAACACAACCGAATTGAGAACCTCCTTCTTTTTTTGAAGTCGGTTAAAAAAGCAGCTACATCGGTCAATAGATGATGGAAAACAACTAAACGCAGACGCAAGTCGCAAGTATCCAGTAACTTATCAAGTAACTTATATTTTCTCCTACAAAATCAAGTGCTGAATGAAACGGGAAGCTGAGCTAAAGAAGTAATTGACGTGTCAGTCTTCATTTATAGAAGATACGGGTCTAATAGAGCCTTGGAGCTTGTAGAGCACTTTTCTAAGGAAGAGAACATCAACGTCAAATCATTTATATCAATCAGTTTCACAGGTACATTTGGAAGATGGGGTTGGTCCTTGGGAAAATTTGTTATTATTACAAGGAGTAAAGGGGTGATGAAGCCCTCAAACTGTCTGACTGATAGAATGTCCGTCGGTAAAGTACCAGATAAAATTGTTTGACAGCATGAACGATAATTCCCATTACCCGAAAGGGGTTTTCCCACCCCTACAAAGTTTTGTGTTAGATGCTTTGGTACAGAAAAAGATCGAAAAGATGTGAAGGTAATGAAACTTGAATATCATGTTGACGACATGAATGAGAAGATACGGGGATAAAGATCTTATCCAGACCAATTTTCGTTGAAAGCTTTTTTAACGTTCTACAAACTTAGTTTTTTCATAATTTTCCTCCACTTTAGAAATTAGGGGGAGGGGTGCACAATTTTTACGACTTCAGAAGCAAATATCTCATCAACTATTTACTTAAGAAAAAAAAGTATTTCAGGAATCTCGATATCATTTTTAAGAGCTATTCATAGACACCTTACACAGTTACATACGTAGATTTTTTTTTCAACCCTCTTTTACAAGTATGGAGGGGCCACCTATTTTTTTTTTGCACATCATATTTGTGTAGCCGGTCATAGAAAGCACCTACTCCCCAAATTTCAACTGTATGGTGCCAATCTCGGAGTAAAATGGCTGTGACATACGGACAGACAGACAGACGGACAGACCAAATCTATTATGGCAAACGGAACCCTAAAAATACTTGAATAAAGAAAACTAACTTACTGGTACGAAAAACAAACTACTATCACTGACATAATTAAGTACAACTACATTTCGAAACGATAAGTAAACTTTCGAAGCTGCCTGCCTGCTTGAAGCTGACCGGCTACATTAGTTTATCCACGATAATATGAACTAGGTACCTAATTAACTATATACACATTTCATTAATCTATCTGCTCTAATAATGCTTCATTTCCAAATATATCATTATAAAAAATAACCGACTTCCAAAAAAAAACACTAGAGAAATTGGAAAACTTTTGGAAGTCGGTGACTATTGTTTGTTTTTTCATTCACTTTTTTGCCACCGACTTCCGAAAGTAGTTATATTCCACTTATTTTTGGAAGTCGGTTATTTTTTTTTTGCAAAAAAGTTTTTATTTTACCCTTTTTAGTTATCGCATCACGCACAAATCCTTGTCAAGTATCAATTTCGCAATTTCTTTTACTTGGATGACATATTTTTTCCAGCTATTTTGATTTAAAAACCAAACTACTGAATCGATTTTGAAGAAATTTCTATGAGACCAATCGTGAGTGTGTCCTTTCAGATAATAAAAGATTTTTTCAAATCGGTTCATAAATGACGAAGATATATTCCTCCTGTTTTGAAGTCGATTAAAAATAAAATAAAATTCGTTTAATTCAGACTAATAAAATGTCCATAATTTGTTAGTAACAGTTATCTTAAAACTATGTTAGTCAGAAAAATAGCTTAGATAACATGCAGCCTGATAAGCCTTAATACAACTGCAGATTCAGGTCTCTCTGCAGTCATTCATCTATAAGATTCCGTTGCCACTTCCTCGAATTCGGCGAATTAGTGAGGCTGACCTTTTGTGCATTATAGCGTAAAAGTCATCCACCCTCGCGTCGGCAAACACATCCGAGGCGCTGCAAAACGTAGGCAACAAAATAGTATAATTACAACATTTTCAATAATTACGAGAATATTGAACACGGGTTCGAGAGATAATTACTATGTTTGAACTTACTGGTACATAATCCCCTTTAGGGTTACCCTTACGTTTAACCCTCTCGGAATGCTTTGTTGTCTTATCGTAATTTGTAGATTTTTACGTTTTTGTCCTTCATCACTTCCTCTCACAAGCGGACGTTCCAGATTGTTGGGATAAGTCTATGTACAGCAGTGGATGTCTTTCAGCTGATATGATGAAGAGTAGTGTTTCCAAGGTTTATACTCTAGCAGGCTTTGTATAGGTGGCCTGGGTTGGTCTTTCAAGAGGATACGCGGCCCTCCTCCACTACTAATGGTAGCAACCACATTCTCTGATCTTATCCCTGGTGATTAATGGAGACTGCTAGTCTGCTGGAGATGCTCCGTCATACATGTCTGCTAGTTGGTAGAATGCTGCAATCCTGGTTCGAGCTATTGACAAAATCAAGAGCCACGATGCTCATGAATAGTTTTTTTTTTAATGTACAGTCACGATCACCAATATGTAAATACTGTTACGTCGTACGTACGAGATCTTTCGAGAAAGGACGTGATTCAGTGTGTTTGCGCTAAAAACTTCGAGAAGCGTGCCATTATTATTAGTTCAAAGTTAAGTAGGTAACTACTTATAAAAAATATTAGGAATTGTCATTGTAATTTCGACCGTACGCCGAGGGCATAAAGTACCTACTTCTTTATTCGGTACAAGTAGGTTATTATTTTTTTGCCTACTACTTGGTAATGTTTTTTTTGTTGATGTTTTTATCGAACCGTTCTACACATCGCCGGAATGTTCGTGAATAATGGGGTAGTATAAAAAGCACAAGCGCCGACACACATGGAGTAGGATTGGCTAGTGGCTCCACACACGATCCAAACGCGAACCACCGAACCCATAACTCCTTAGGCCTCCGTTGGCCGTTCAGTGAGTCGCGGCGCCACCGTCGGCGCATCGTCGCGTTCGTCCAACCGCCGACCCAAAATCAACTCGATTGAGGGTAGGCGGTTGAAACGGAAAAATCCGTGTACCGCCCGAACCTCATCTTTTTCTATTCCTTTGTTCGTTGTGTGACTCGTCGGGCTGCGAACAAAGGAATTTTTCCGTTGTGAATACATGGGTGCCTAGCGCCTGTGTGTTCACAGCGGGAACCCCGTACCGCCCGGTGCTCGGTCACCGTAGAGGTTGCGGAAGCCCACTACAACGGGATGCCTGCATCTCCACCAACGGACCAGCTGGCGAGGGACCGGGCGACGTCGCTCCCGATCATCGGGGGCGCGTCGCCTGGTGCTCCACCAGCCACCACCTATGCCGAAGAGGAAGAGAGGAGGCGCCCGCCTCTATCTCAGTCGCCACCACTACCGCTGGCGCAAGCGTCGCCGCCAGCGCGCACGCCAGGCTCTGCAGCCGTGTCACCGACGCCGCCACCACCACTCTCGGGCCGCCATCCGGTGCCCATTCGCCCGCCGGCGTTCCGCCCCGTGCCAACCCAGGCCCCGGGACCCGCCGGCAACGCAAACCGCGCGCCTACTGCGCGCACTGCTGCCCCCACTGTGCGCCCGGCGACGCAGCCGGTGCGAGCGCCCGCGCCGCCTGGGCCCCGCGCGGCGCCCGCCCCGCCTGCGCCCCCCGCACCCGCTACCGCGCGCCCTGCGCATTCATCAGCGCGCTCCACAGCGCGCTCGGCCGCAAGCGCACGCCCTGCCGCTGCCGCGGCACGAGCCGCGCGCACTGGATCGCCCGCTCCCCGCCGCTTGCTGGCAGGCTCAGCCGCCGCAACGACAAACACCCAAGGCGGTTTACTATCACCGCCACCACCCAGAAGCTCCGCCCAGGACTCTCCGGCAGCTATGTCCCCCTGCTCTTCAAGGGAAGGGAGTGACACGTCGCTGACTCCGGGAGGCTCCGCGACCGGTCGACGCGACGTTTGTGCTGAAACGCCTGCACGATCCGGCTCTCCAAGGGACACAGAGGTTAGTGGCGCTCCCTCCCCTATGGACGATGACAACTCGCTGGGCTTCGGCTACGAGTTCCAGCTCGATGCCAGAGCCCAGCGCCGACCCAGAAGCTCGGACGACGAGGCCGCCGAAGAGGCGAAACGAGTCTGCACCGCCGACTCCCCGCTCCCGCAGCGCCCCCCGCGCGGTCAAGCCGGAACAGGCTCGCCGACCTTCGCCGAGGCGGCTCGCCGTTCACCCACCGGACTCGACACCCTCCAGGACACGACGCCCGCCGCCGCAGCCCCTGCACAAGACAAGAGCGCAGCCGCAGCGGCCAAGGGGAAAAAGCCACGCTACCCTCCGTTGGTAGTGGAGAAGCTACCCAACTGGGCCGCCCACTTCAGGGCCGTGAGTGCCAAACTGGGCCACCCACCCAACGCTCGGCCGTACCAGGGCGGAATTCGTTTCGTCCCGGAATCTGCGGACGAGTACAGGGTGGTACAGAGGTACCTCACTGACCTAGAGAGGTCGGACGGCCTTAGCTGGTTTTCTTATTCGCTGCCGGCGGAGCGTAGCCTAAAGGTGGCGATCAGGGGGCTGCCGGCCGACACAGATCCAGCCGAAATCGAAGAGGAGTTGAGGACACTGGGATACCAGCCGGAGTACGTGCGAAACATCAACGCACGCGGTGGACGACCCGGCTGTTTATTCCACGTGGTCCTCAAGAGGCAGCCGGACATTCGCCGCATCTACGACACCACCACATTCCTGTACATGCGGGGTGTCCGTGTAGAGGCATGGCGAAGCAAGCGTGGGCCCGCCCAGTGCCACCGGTGCCAAAAGTTCAGGCACAGCTCGCACCAGTGCCACCGCCCGCTCGCATGCGTCAGATGCGGAGAAGAGCACGCCGCCCGGGACTGTCCGCGCCCGAAAACAGAGCCGGCCACCTGCGCCAACTGCGCGGGAGACCACCCGGCATGCAGCAGCGGCTGTCCCGTGTTCCGGAAAGAGGTCCGGAACAAGCGAGCGGGTACCGTCGCCATCTCCCAGACGCAGCGTCGGCCAAATAAGGTGAGTCCTCCACCTCCTTCCACAGACGACCACGAGGCCCCAAGCACGACGCTGATGGCGGCGGCGAACGGGCCCACATCCAAGGACGCTCCTGCCTCGAGGCGGAGGAAGAGGGCGCGTGGACGCGGGGGAAAGAAGACGGCAACAGCACAGCCCCAGCCACCCGCGTCCCAACCCAGGCAAGTACTTGTCCCAGGGGCGCAGGCTCCTGCGATTACCACCTCGTCAAAGCCCACCGACGCCGCTGCTGGCGCCGGCAAGAAGAAGGGGAAGCGGGCGGGGAAACCCGCCCCTCCAACAGAGACGCGGCAACCCACTGTCCGCGACACGCCAGTTGCAGCGACCGCAACGCTGCAACCTCCAGCCGGCGCCCGCGGCGACCAGCAGCAGCGACGCGCACCTCCACGCACCGGCGCTCTGAAGGAAGAGCGCCAAAAAGAATTTACCGCCTGCGCCATCAAACTCCTGATGGATCTAATAAATGCCATCAGGCAGGGACAAGACGCGGAGCTTGTGATCCTCGACGGACTGGCCGGACTACTGACGCTCTACCATGGCTAGTTCGTTGAGGGTCCTTCACTGGAATGCCCGCGGCCTTCGGAAAAAGGTAGCCCCTCTCCGCCTCCTCCTCAGGGAACAGAAAATCGACGTGGCGCTCATCAGCGAAACGCTCCTGGCCCCCGCTGACAATCCTAGGTTCCCAGGATACGTTATGTACAGGAAGGATGAGAAGTCATCGCTCGGCATCACCTACCGCGGTCTGGCGGTATTGGTGAAGAGAAGAGTCGTCCACCAACCACTCCCTCCGACGTCACCGGCGACACTCTACGCGCTGGGTGTTCAGCTGCATGTCGCCGGCGAGGACGTCAACATATACGCGTGCTACTGCCCACCAGCGTCCCCTCTCGACCTACCCGAGCTGCGGGCGCTCCTTCGGCAGTCGCCGCACGCGACACTCCTTGCAGGCGACCTCAACGCCAAGCATCCGGCGTGGAATAGCCGGACGACCAACGACAGAGGGAGGCGACTCTTCACAGACGCAGAAGCTAGTGGATACACGGTGTCCGGCCCAGATACGCCTACCCACTACCCGGACAACCCGAAGCAATCACCGGACGTGCTGGACATCGTGATCCACTCAGGACTGAGTGGCCAGATCGCCCAACAGGTCATAGACGACGAGATGCAGTCGGACCACAACCCTGTACTCGTCGTCCTTTCAGGTATGCCGACCAGACTCTCTCCTCCAGCGCCACGTCGTACCACGGACTGGACGAAATTCACAGAAGTGATGGAGACCACCACCCCTACTTGGCCCATCGTCTCCGCCGCGGACGTCGACAGGCTAGCAGCGGAGGTCACCGTTTGCATCCAACGCGCCCTCAATGAGGCGACAACCACCACCACGCAACCGCAGGGGCTTGTTTACAAGCCTCTGCCAAACCATCTGAAGCAGCTGATCGCCCAGAAGAGGCGCCTAAGCAAACGGTGGCAGGACACGGGCTGCCCAAGAGACAAACGCGACCTCAACCGTCTAGCGGAGAAGGTCAGGGCCAAGCTACAGGAGTTCAACACCGCGAGCTGGGAGGAACACATCGACGCCGCCGAGGGAGACTGGCCGTCGATACACAAACTGTGTCGACAGCTCTCAAATACCCCGGCTCCGGTGCGTCCTCTACTCCACAGCGACGGGGCGCCGAGATATACCGCAGCAGACCGAGCGGAGATATTTGCCGAGCACCTGGAGCGTCAATTCCAGCCGAACCCAACCAACGACACCGAGCACATCGCAGCAGTCGAGAGGCACCTTGGAGAGTACTTCGCGACGCCGATAGCTCCCGAAGAGAGCCCCATCTTCTTCTCGCCTTGCGCAGTGAGACGCGCCATCCTCAAAACCAGGCCTAGAAAGGCCCCAGGAGCGGACGGCATCACCAACACAGCGCTGCGCCACTTGCCGTACCGTACGGTCGCGGCACTGGCGCGCCTGTACACGGGGGTACTGCGCACAGGGGTCTTCCCGGCCTTGTGGAAGGAAGGGCGCGTCATCATGCTGCCCAAGGCGCACAAGAACGTGCTGAAGCCGGAAAGCTATCGGCCGATCACTCTCCTCTCCACTGTCTCCAAGGTGTTTGAGCAACTCCTGCTGCGACACCTCTCCGAGTACGTCACGCCTCGCCCGGAGCAGTTTGGGTTCCGCGCTGAGCACTCCACGACGCTCCAGCTGTCGAGGGTACTGCACCTGCTGTCAGCGACACTGAACAAGAAGGAACACGCGGTTGCAGTATTCCTCGACATGGAGAAAGCTTTTGACCGTGTTTGGCATGCCGGTCTGCTCTACAAACTGTCGAAGACAGATGCGCCTCGTCGCTTGATTCAGGTGGTCTCATCATTTCTGTCCCACAGGTCCTTCCGGGTGGTGGTCGACGGCGAGCTCTCGGGCGCCCGCCCAGTCGCTGCGGGCGTGCCACAGGGCAGCTGCGTCTCGCCACTGTGCTACTCATGCTTCACCGACGACATCCCCACCACACACGACACCACGCTCGCGCTGTACGCCGACGACGCCGCGTACATCGCCACCTCGCTCAACGCGAGGCACGCGGCCGTCAAGATGCAGCGCGTGCTCGACCTGCTGCCTGACTGGCTGTCGAAATGGAGGTTGTCGGTGAACGTGGGCAAGACGCAGGCGCTAGTCGCCGGCTCCGCCAAACTCCCACCACCCCTACAGCTGCTGGAAGCCGACATCGCGTGGTCGCCCCGGGTCAAGTACCTAGGGGTCACCATCGACCGTCGGCTCACCATGGAGAGTCACGTCCGCAGCGCCACCGCAAAATGCAGAACGGCCCGCGCTCTGCTACACCCAGTGCTCTCATCCCGCCTCCCGCTGCGTGCCAAGCTGGGCGTGTACAAAACGTACATTCGCCCGCTCCTCACGTACGCCGCCCCAGCCTGGCTCGCCCTCACAAGCGAGTCGACAAAACGCCTACTCCGAGCGCAACAGAGCCTGTCCCTGCGGAAGATCGTCGCCGCCCCTCGCTTTGTGAGGAACGCCACAATTCAGCGGGACCTCAACATCGAGAGCCTGGATGATTTCTGCCGCCGCCTTGCGTCCACAATGTTCGCGCGTGCCGACGCTTCTGCCTGGCCTCACGTCAAGCACATAGCGCCATGGCACGCGCGGCCACCTGACGCGAGGCGCCTACCGCGCGACCTAGTTGCGGACGTGACGACCCCCCCCCCCTGACTTGACGCACCCGGGTAGGTCGCACCCATCAACACGCGGCCTACTCAAACATTGAGACTCCACACACACTACACTCACCCGGTGTGTGCCGTGTGCTAGGTTAATATAGGCACGTCACGCACCGCACCATACAAACATGACTCCCCATTCGTTTAAACTCACGCGATGAATGTGCGGCGCGGGCTCGCTATTCTATCGCCTACACGAGCGGTGTTACACAAACACATTACCGCTCACACACACACACACGGTCCCTTGCCTGGCGCGTAATCGGCTAGACCTGAAAGCGTGACAGGCGGGGGCCAGCAGCCGCGGTAGGGAGCGCCGAGCCACCTCTGTCGCTGGTCGTCATCCGCTAGGCCTCCTCCGGGTAACCGGAGGTCTCACCTGGCGGTGACAGACCGCCGAGGTGGCGTGAAGAAAGCGGCGCTATTTACATAGCACCGTAGCGCCTCCTACCGGACATTTTGACAACTACACATAAGCAAATCGCGTGCGCGCATTTGCCATCGGCCATGGCCTACAAGGCCAACACAGTGAGGGTGCCCGTTGTTGCGGGCACACCAACGACCCCGCGGGAAAAGGACAAAGTCCACAACCCGCCAGCCGCGCTCCCATACGGGGGCGTAGCGATGTCTTCCAGACACATGGAGTAGTCTGATTCAGGCGATACAACGGAGCGAATCGAAGTGAACTAGAAGTGCGACATCTAAGCGAATAGTGATCAGTAGTGTACTTGTGATTAAGATTTAAGTGTTTTGTGTTTAATAAAGTTATTAAATTGTCTGATTGGTAGTAATTAATTTATCCCATACCCAGCTCGTAACAATTTGGTGTCAGAAGTGGGATAAATTATGCCAATTCTACCGAAGGACGACACGGACGGTATCCGTACCAGGAGTCAGCGACAGCAGGACATGGACCAAAGGCGGTTTGGAGATTCCCCAACACAGACACCGGGTGGTGTCCAGCCTACGTCAGTGCCAGTCGCTGGCCCATCCGCAGTTTCTACAGCATCAATGGCGCCAGACTTGTCAGCTTTAATGGCGCTGCTACAGGAGCAGGCTCGCCGTCAAGAAGAGCAGGCTCGCCGGTTGGAAGAGCAGTTGCAGCGAGACAAAGAGGAGCAAGTCCGCCGCCAAGAGGAGCAGGCTCGCCGGTTGGAAGAGCAGTTGCAGCGAGACAAAGAGGAGCAGGCTCGCCGTCAAGAGGAGCAGGTTCGCCGGTTGGAAGAGCAGTTGCAGCGAGACAAAGAGGAGCAAGTCCGCCGCCAAGAGGAGCAGGTCCGCCGCCAAGACGAGCAGATGCTCCTCATAAAGGATCTTCATGCAACTTTTGGCAAAGACCTAAAGGTGATGAAGGATCAGGTACAGCAGCACGAGAATCGCCTCTCAGAAGCCGAAGTTCAGATCGCTGGGGTGAAGAAGGCTTTGGGGGAACTGAAGACTGGAGACTTGACTGTAGCTTCAGTAGTTGCTGCACCTTCAGCGCGGGGCTTTAAGGTGCCTCCATTCGATGGCACATCTTCGTGGTCAGCTTATAAAATTCAATTTGAGGCCGTTATAAAGGCGAATGGATGGACAAAACCGCAAGCCATGACCGCGCTCACCTTGGCCCTCCGAGACCAGGCCCTTAATATTCTTGAGGCGCTCGGCAAGAATGTAACCTACGAGCAGCTGCTGGAGGCGTTAGAGTCCAGATACGGTGACGCGCACCTGGAGCACGTATTTCGTGCTAAGTTGAAAGATCGTGTTCAACGTAGTGGCGAGAATCTACAGCAGTGGGCCCTCGAAGTTGAAAAGCTGGTTCGGAAAGCATACCAGTCTGCCCCTGCACTTATCGATGGGAATCTGGTACAAGCGTTCGTTGATGGAATACGCGACCTAGAAGTTAGAGCCGCTGTGAGACTTGGGCATCATGAGGCGCTGAAAGACGCCTTGGCCCATGCCTTAGAAGTAGAGGCAGTGAGGCAGGACCACCGAACGCACCGCGGCAGAGAGGTTGTAGCATCTCCTGTACGCGACCGGCCGCAAGGGTACAGTCTTAGGTGCTACACTTGCGGAGAAAGGGGTCATCTTCGGTCAAGCTGTCCTAAGCGCGGCACTCCGAGAGAAGATCAGCAGGGAAGGGTGGCTGAAGTGACTGCCCAGCCACAGCAGGGAAACGAGTAGATGCCAGGACTGGGGGGCGAGTGCTGGCTGGTATTGAAAAGGCCCCGAGAATCTTGATCTCGCAAGCACATGATGGGAACAGCCTGACCATCAAAGGCGAAGTCAATGGAACACCATGCAAACTGACGTTGGATACTGGAGCTTCTCACACGGTCGTCAATTCTCACCTAGCAAGTCGGTTCCTTGGGGACTACGTCAATAACCACGACCGTATACGATTACTAACAGCTACCGGTCAGCACATAATCGTCCGAGGAAAAAAGGAGGTGGAGTTAAAATTGGGTGATAGAACTTACCAGCACAATGTCATCGTGGCCGATATAGTGGACGATTGCATCTTGGGCTTGGACTTCATGCGGAAACATCGTTGCGAGATCGACGTTGATCAAGGAGTATTGAAATGTGGTTCACATGAAGTCTTCATGGAAGGTGCACCATCAGGAAAAGTGTACTGCTTGAAAGAGATTGTTCTTCCTCGCAGATCAGAAACAATTGTGCCAATTAGATTACCACAGAATTCTGGACACAAAGATCGAAGTGTTCTGATAGAAAGGGTGAACAATGACTTCCCATGGAAGATGGCACGTACTCTGGTCAAGGCCACCAACGTCTCAGCAGTACGCATACTGAATCCAAGTTACAAGGAGCATGTGATCAAGAAGGGCACCTTGATCGGTACTTGCGAGGAAGTAGCTTGGATGCGTCAATTGCAGGATCCGCCTACCGGAAATAAAATTCGTAGTGCAAAATTTGACGTGTCAACGCTTTTGGAAAACTGCGATTTAACTAAAGGAGAAATGGACAAGGCTAAGAAGATGTTACTTCAGTACGCCGACACTTTCTCTTCAAACGATGCTGACATAGGGAGAACTGGACTTGTTCAGCATAAGATTAATACAGGCCACGAGCTACCAATCCGTCAGCGACCAAGAAGACTGCCAAGTTGCACGAGAAAAAGAGGTGGAAACCATGATTGAGGGAATGGTGAAGGACGGTGTTATAGAGCCTTCATCGAGTCCATGGTGTTCTCCTGTGGTCCTGGTAAAGAAAAAGGACGGCAGTATGCGCTTCTGTGTGGATTATCGACGACTGAACGACGTCACGAAGAAGGACAGCTACCCGCTGCCTAGGATCGATGACACACTGGATACGCTGACTGGTATGAAGTGGTTTACCACACTTGACCTGAAAAGTGGCTACTGGCAAGTAGAAATAGACCCCAAGGATAAGGAGAAAACTGCATTTTCAACAGGAAAAGGGTTGTGGCAGTTTAAAGTTATGCCATTCGGTTTGTGCAATGCTCCTGCGACGTTTGAAAGGTTGATGGAGCAAGTACTCGCCGGATTGATTGGAGACGCATGTCTTGTATATCTAGACGACATTATCATCGTGGGCCGTACATTTGAAGATCACCTTAAAAACCTCAAGCGAGTGCTGTCGAAAATCCAAACAGCAAGTCTCAAGTTAAGTCCGAAAAAGTGCTCGTTTTTCAGACAACAAGTAAACTTTTTAGGACACATAGTTTCGGGGGAAGGTGTTCAAACAGACCCGGAAAAAGTAATCGCCGTCAAGGATTGGCCAGTTCCGAAAGACAAGACACAGGTCAGAGCCTTTCTGGGTTTGTGCTCCTACTATCGAAGGTTTGTCAGGAATTTTGCCGACATTGCGAAACCTCTGCACAAACTCACTGAGGAAAAGCGGCAATTCTGTTGGGACGAGAACTGCGACGTCGCATTTCAGGAATTAAAGAAACGTCTGTGCAATACACCTATTTTGGGATATCCTGACACTGAAAATGACTTCATAGTTGACACAGATGCAAGTAATACTGGAATTGGGGGCGTGCTGTCTCAACGGAAAGGAGACCAAGAGGTTGTGATAGCTTACTTCAGCAAGTCTTTATCCAAACCAGAAAGAAATTACTGCGTTACAAGACGGGAGCTACTCGCCGTAGTAAAGACATTGCAGCACTTCAGTAAATATTTGCTGGGACGTAAATTCCAATTACGAACTGACCATGCTGCATTGAAGTGGCTATTACAGTTTAAGAATCCAGAGGGGCAAGTGGCGAGATGGATTGAACTACTACAAGAGTTTGACTTCATAACTGAACATCGCAGTGGGAGAACTCACGGTAACGCAGACGCCTTGTCAAGAAGACCTTGTCCTGAAGACTGTAAACACTGTGCCAGGCAAGAGACTAAGGAAGTAGTGTCCGTGAGGATGCTTAGAACAGATCTCAGCGATGAATGGAAGGAAACCCTACAGCAGGCTCAGCAAAATGACTCGGACATCAAACCAATCTTCGAGTGGATCAAAGCTAGTGCTCCTAAACCTAAGTGGAGTGATGTGGCTGCGATGAGTTCCATCACGAAGAGTTATTGGGCGCAATGGAACAGCTTGGTGATCCAGGATGGAGTCTTGTGCCGTAAATGGGAAAACGCTCGAGGGGACAGCTGTCATCTACAAATGGTTGTCCCTAAAGCTAAGGTACCAGATGTTCTACGGCTCTACCATGATGGATGTTCAGGAGGACATATGGGGGTAAAAAGGACTCTACTAAAAATTCGAGAACGCTTTTACTGGATCCACTGTCGAGATGATGTGGAGGACTGGTGTCGCAAATGTACCAGTTGTGCGGCCGTGAAAGGACCCCACACACGCAGCCGAGGTGCATTAAAAGTGTACAACGTTGGATCCCCTTGGGAACGGATAGCACTAGACGTTGCGGGACCATTTCCAGAAAGTGAGAGCGGAAACAAGTACTTCCTGGTGGTCATGGATTACTTCACAAAGTGGCCAGAAGTCTTCGCCATTCCTAATCAAGAGGCTACAACTGTCGCAGATAAATTAGTTCAGGAAGTTTTCTGTCGTTTTGGAGTACCCTTAGAAATACACAGCGATCAAGGAAGGAATTTTGAATCGCAAGTATTTCAGGAAACTTGTCGATTGATGGGTACCTACAAAACCAGAACCACCTCTTACCACCCACAATCTGATGGAAAGGTGGAACGATTCAACCAAACGTTGGAAAGATATCTGGCAAAATTCGTGGAAAGCAGGCAAAGGGATTGGGACAAGCACATACAGCCGTTTCTACTGTCCTACCGCAGCGCAGTCCACGAAAGTACGACTGTGACGCCAGCATTCGCGAACTTTGGAAGGGAATTACGGTTGCCTGCAGATTTAATCACTGGAACTCCCCCTGATGCTCCACGTAGTGTAACAGATTACGCACATGATTTGCGTAACAAGTTGAATGATGTTTATGAGCATATCCGACAATCCGGCCAACAGATGTCTGAGAAGATGAAGACCCGTTATGACCGCAAGGCAAACAGTAGGGCTTTCGACGAGGGTTCACTGGTGTGGTTACATAACCCAGTGCGGAGCAAGGGGAGGTCTCCGAAATTGCAAGCAAAATGGGATGGACCATACCGAGTCGTGACTAGGATCAACGATGTCACCTACCGAATACAGAAGGGTCTACGAGGCGCGCCTAAGATTGTTCATGTAGACCGATTGGCCCGATACTACGGGGCTAATGATGCTCGGGACGAGCATGTCTAAGGAGGGGGCAGTGTTACGTCGTACGTACGAGATCTTTCGAGAAAGGACGTGATTCAGTGTGTTTGCGCTAAAAACTTCGAGAAGCGTGCCATTATTATTAGTTCAAAGTTAAGTAGGTAACTACTTATAAAAAATATTAGGAATTGTCATTGTAATTTCGACCGTACGCCGAGGGCATAAAGTACCTACTTCTTTATTCGGTACAAGTAGGTTATTATTTTTTTGCCTACTACTTGGTAATGTTTTTTTTGTTGATGTTTTTATCGAACCGTTCTACACATCGCCGGAATGTTCGTGAATAATGGGGTAGTATAAAAAGCACAAGCGCCGACACACATGGAGTAGTCTGATTCAGGCGATACAACGGAGCGAATCGAAGTGAACTAGAAGTGCGATATCTAAGCGAATAGTGATCAGTAGTGTACTTGTGATTAAGATTTAAGTGTTTTGTGTTTAATAAAGTTATTAAATTGTCTGATTGGTAGTAATTAATTTATCCCATACCCAGCTCGTAACAATACTTAGAAACTTTTAAAACTGATTTTCTCCTACTGTTCTGATAAAAATTTTACGTTGTTACGAACATAGCATTTTGGAACATTTTTTTTTTATGAAATAGATCCTACCTCCGAGATACAATCGTTATTTCTCGCGAAAATTGCTTTTTAATTTACTTACTGTACAATCGACCACTTTTGACAAACTCCCGAGTTTTGCATTAATAACATTAAGCCTTTATAGCGAAAATGGAACTTGGCAAAAAACCTTAGAGTGATTAAGTAATTACGAGGTCCGAACATACATTACTTTGTTTATAACTCAGAGAAACGGTACTTCTGTTCCTCTTAAACGTGCGATTTAGACCAATAAACAGTATTGCGAATGAAACGTAAATAGAATGTAATGTGCGTCCATCTCGAGCAAACGTCAAATAAACCTTCATTACGACGCAATAAATTGCTCGGGAAATATAGCCCGGTGTAGGCAAACACTCCCTGAAGTAACGTTACTTAAGCACAATATAGCCCGGGTACTGTACGCACCTATGTGTACTAATATGTATGTTCTGATATATGTAGGAAAGTACACAATGGTTTGAAGGTTTCGATTGAGGCAATTTTGTTCAGTTCATGTCTTTTTTGGCGTTCCATTGTTAAGCAAAGGCTACACCGTCGGAGGCCATTCTTTTGAATGGAAGTCTTCATCTCGCCATTTACCTCTCAACCTGAACACGTTTAGCATTAAAATATTTGTATTACCCACAGGTTGCTCCGGGTTATTACATCGCACATACACAAACCCCGAACAACATTTATGCTGTTAGTTCCCTAAATGCTACGAGAAAAATCTTAGTGTAAAACGAGAAAGAGTTGAAATATAATGAAGACTGAACGAGAACGAAAACTGTACTGTGAGAATGAGAACTGTATCTTCTAGTTTTCTATGTTTACGATCTAAATTAAAGTACTTATGACCTCACTAAATGTAATAATTGTAAAGTGTCTCTGTTGTATGTTTACGACACTTTTGTTAAGTATCAACAGTATACAGCCATGTGCTATAATGTTGTATAACATGAGCCATTGTACCACGTGTGTTCATAACAGCCATTTATTCTACAAAAATATACTCATAACAATAATAATATTCGTATTGTCTTGCTAATATTACTGCTACCGCGTTCCGAAAACAAACTGCCGTTTCTAACGCATTCAAAATAGTGTATTTGATTAAGTATACTGCTAGGACTTTGACAGGTTGTATAAAGCCCAGTTTTGGAAGGCGTACCACAAGGTGGACGTCGATGTGGCGATGCTTGGGGAAGGTCTATTTCCAGCAATTGTTCGGCTGTCGGCTGAACAGCCCGAGGACACATTTGTCATCATCGCAACAAAAAGACATCTTCTCGCATACCTTACTGTTTTGCATTTCCCGAATCGATCAAATTCCTTCGACCGTTGAGTCACCGGGTCGTCAAATTTCTACACTTTCAACACTGTCGGTGCTAAAGCCCCAGCATATGGGTCGAAACAATAATTCGTTCGTGTGCCCACAACCTGCCTCCCGAGTCGTCGTTATACCGGGTGGAAGGGACAGCGGGCTAAGCTGGTTACCACGTGTTTAGTACACCATTTTTGACCCCCACCCAGAAATTTTTCGACGGTTATTAAAAAAAAACTCAGCTGTTCAGTACATTTTGACGTGTAGGTACTCGTATTACAGTTTTGTGGGAAACAGATGATTTTTTTTTAATAATTTTAACTTAGCAACGAAAGTGTTAAAGTGTCAGTTTGTGGAAGTATTTCTTTTCTATACCATGTTGGTATTATATTTTTTTTAGTTAACCAGGCGGTAAGACGAAAGTTTGATAATCAATTTAATTAAGTCAGCCCCTAACTCTATATATTAAAGTTTCTCCGTCTCTGTATTCAACACTGTTACAAACTCCATTGAAATCCCTTTAAACACTATTAAAATTAACTTAATCCCAAACGCGGATGAGTAGGTAAGGGCTCTAAAGTTTCTTGACCTCAATCCTATATAAACTTACGCTATAAGGTATACCAGTGTGATACAGTTTCAAGATTAGTTTGTTCTATAATGTATTGAGTCCATCGTGCCCTTTCTAATCATCACAAAGTGGTGTATCTATTGGGGGAGGGATGCAGAAATGTATTATAGAACTGGTGAAAAAAGTTCACATATTGAATCGGTATAAGTGTGTCAAAAAGCACATCGTCTAAGGATGTGTAAGGTGCCTCAACAGTAGCCCTCGGCTTAGTTTCGGATTTAGCTTTTAGCTTGGTTTCAAATGTAAGTGGGTTCGTCAACTACAGCCCACGGTATGCCCGAATGCTTATCTGTCAAACCAAACACACAGCAAACAACTGAAGCGCGCACCTATTGTGGTGCAAATACAAAGCAGTGTACGGTCGAATAGAAAAACAAAAGAAAGAAATGAAATCATATTTATCGAATTCGGGGTCCTCCGGTACGGGTGCCTCAAGGATCGGCGTACTCAGGGACTAACCTGACATGTATGTGGTAGAAGCAAAAAGAGCATCACTTGGCAATCCGTACCTAGTTATTATGTAGGCCAACCTATTGCCTAAGATACCACGATGTAGTAACTCGTAAGACTCTTCTTTTTCATCATAATGTCCTTTTATTCTACTAATAACTACTTGATGTGACGACATCGTGATTTTTCTTTACCGTGTGGTTAGTGCCTAATCTAGTATATCCTGATGAAAGGTGATTTTAATGGTGACTTCCTTGATGAGTAGATATACATCCGGGCTGGCAAGGGGACACGTGTAAACCTTTTTGTTTCTCAGGAACAAAAATCCGAGAACTCATAAGGAAGTCGTAAGTCTTTGTGAAAATCTCCGAAAGCCCTCGTCTAACCATAAAGTTTAGATGGTGGCAAAACGCGGAACTTACATATTTCCTACCTGGCAATGCCACGTTTTCTGTCAAACTCGGCAATATCACTGGCTTGTCAATGCTCAGGGTGGCCAGAAAGTTGCTAATAACGCCCTCATTTAATCTGTAAACTTTTTTGTCGGGTTGTATACTGGAGCTATTATTTAATATGATTGTTTAATTCTTTTATCCAAGCTCCTTGCTTCTTCATATTTGCTTGGATATCATGCCGTACCTAAGCGATAGACCGACCAGTAGAATTGGTAGTTGGACTAACTGACTATAGTTCGCCTGACATACTTTGTTATAGTATTGCTACTAAGGAACCTAGAAACTAAAATTTTATCAGCAATCACGACGGTTGAAACGTCAAAAATGTACAAGATTGACCGAACAGCTGATCCTGTTGATGTCGATAAACGAAACGCTTTGAAAGCCATTGTCTGTTGTCCTAGCCTATCTGACCGGAATATTAAACCTTATCGTATATTGGGTACCGTGGTACCTTTCTGTATGTACTTAGCCAAAATAACATTACGAAACAACAGAAGACATTTTCTACCTGAAAGCCTTTACACGTGTTTTGGCCGCCGAATAACAATACGTGTAAGCAGGGATATAAATAGAGCGTACAGACGTGTGAAAGTTTTCTTACACAATACATATCACCTGGTACCTACCCACTAGCATATAGCGTCGCGTGAGCCTCTAGGCATTGACGAATGTATCGGTCACTATTTAGAAGTGGTAACCTCAAACCACAACTTCAAGGCCAGTTTTCCCTTCGGTGGAAATCCCGCCCCAGACTGTCCATGACCCACCGTCATAACAACTTGCATGACACGCTCTCCCTGTCTTCGGCAGACTTTTCTGCATCCATCATTACCTTAAAGCAGTCTTGTTTCCATCAGTAAATAGAACCTGGCTCCATAGACGTTAAGACCAATGTAAAGGTTCCGTCAAAACTCCGTACAAATTCCGGTCTGATGTCCGCAGCCGTTCCGCAATTTCTCCGTAAGTACGGGTTTGACCGAATCGTAAGTATTTAAATTCAGGTGTCGGTGTCCAGAGCGGCGTCCGACAATTCGTCTTGGCAGTACCCTTACCGGAACTTGAGCGATTGAAATCTCATACGTTTCATAGTTTCACGTATGTACTTAAACTCAAGCCTGTTTCCCATGGGGGTTGGCAGAACTTCAGAACGCGACTTGCTACGATTCTCACATAATCCGTTCGACTCGTCCACTCGTTTCATAACGTGCTCACCATATTTTATTTACCCTCGTCATTTGCCTAGCATTTTCCAACTAAGTTGGGGTCGGCTTCCAGTCTAACCGAACACTAGTATTTTACATGGAGCGTCTGACCTCCACATCCCAATTAGCTTGGTAATACGATACCCCTTGGTAAGATTGGTAGTCAGATTTTCGGACAATTGACTTCCTGTAACGACTGCGAAAGATCTACAAATGACAACCGGGACTAACGGCTTAACAAGCTTTCCGAGACACGGAGGAAACTCGATATGTAATGGGTGGTCACCCATCCACAGACCAACCTAGGCAAGCGCGGCTTAACCTGACGATCGACACGAGCGGCTGTTATTATTTAGCCACGAGCTCCTCACACATTTATCTACCCTACAATATACTTAAACTCTAAATAAACTACAATACAAGAGACATCCCTAAACCTACCATTTTAACAATCATCAGGCTGTTATCAGGGGCCAACCGGTACTACGACATCATAGCGACAACCATTATCGTTCTCAACATCGCATTCTCCCTCCCGTTTCATGGTACAAGGTCGGGAACACGGGACATTGTATGCCCCTCACCCAAGGTCAAGGTTAACAGCCCGATCGATACGGATGCTGTGGTGAACAAAGATAGAGGGATACCACATGCATGAGTGCGATAGAGATGGAGCTTTGGAGTAAGAGATACGAGGTTAGTGTTTTCCTATTAGAGCACAGTGTCCTTGTGTGGTTTTAGTTAGTTTAAGGCCATGGCTTGGTGATTAATGGGTTTTGTCTATGGAAGATGGATAGTAACGTTACAAGCTAGAAACACTTATTAAGAGCTTGGAGAGAAATGTTTACTGAATTATTAAGTTCTTGAAGAACTTTATGCAAATGTGCTATTTTCTCTTTGTTTTTCTACTATGTAGGTCGAGGTCTTACGATGTATTATAAAATTTTTCAGCGAGAGCTTTTTGACTAGTCTTTAGTTTTGAGAATTTCTAACTACATCACTACTGGGAATGTTATTAGGACGTATTTTTTTCTCTTTTGTTTTCTTAGACTTTCAGCGCAACTATTAAGACCATTGCCAGCAATCTGGAAAAACTTTTTCCATGTAAGTATTCCACGAGGTCCGGGGTTCGAGCAAGGTGTTATTGGGTGTTTCCATCTAGCAGCCACGGACTCTGGATTAGTGCCTGGTTGAGTCAGTTAAAAACAAAAAGAGGGATTAAGGTCATGGACTTCAGCAGGAGATTATAATAGGATTATACATCCACGAGCCTCGGTTTTATTCTCCGGAGTACATAACTTATTTTACGGAATATTTGGAAGCAAAAACTTATAAACAGTACTAATAATAGAGTAAATGTCTACTGTTAAATGTGAGCTTTTTAATAACTGCAATGATGAACGTCCAAAGAAGAAGACATGAAGAGTTATTGGTGAGCCAGGTACCAGGACTACAAGAGTGGTGTAGAGTAACTACCCTTACCACCATATTGTTAACTAGCTAAAATGATTACGATGTTACAAGTAAAGGTTCCGACTGACCGGTAAATCGGACAAATTGCGAACGTAGATACGGTCACCAGACACTAACTGCTACTGTATCTGATCTAATAAAGTATCTGTCAGTGCCCTTAAACTTTTTACCGCCACGCCTATGGACGTCAAATCAAAAAGTGCTCACGACGCCACGGACGGCATAACACGTCTAATTAGAATGCGGTGAAATTGTGGCTTGGCGTGGAGGGCACGCGCGTGTGTTTATGCTCTGGCGTACAAAAGGTAAATCCTTAATTATTTCGTAAGTAGGCCTCGGCTCTCGAAGAAAGGCATCATTCAACTCAACCATTTTGAAGGGAACTAAATGTCCCGACACACAAGCCACCATCAGCGAGACATTTGAGTGAGCATGACATACTCTCAACCGACAGGACACATTCAAGTCGAGAAAAAAAAGTAGGTTTCCTGTGTGTGTGTGGCTTACTGTGTTGGTGTACAATTAAGTATATTCTATCTCATCGTTTATTCCATATCATTCTGAAAACCTCCACATATAAATTTGCACATAAAAAATCTGCTGATTCCTACAAAACTGCAATAACTACACGGTCAAAATGTATGGAACAGCTGACTTTTTTAAACCAATGAAAAATTTCTATATGGGAGGTTTCAGAATGATTTACTTACTGAATACGTGGTTACCGTGTATACTTGCTAGGTATAGCTGGTATATTTTATTAATAAAAATAATATAGTTATTATAATTCATTTAATTATATCTAATTATCTTATATCACATTTACTAACAATTTTAGAGTGAGATAATATGTTTTATTTAAGTATTTTATTAATATCAGCATCAGCGTCCGCTGATACAGTAAAAACCTCCATTAGCAACAACCCCAGTATCATAGATACTATATATCAGATACTAGGGTTGTTGCTGATGCAAGTTTTTTTGAATGATAGCATTCATTTATTCAACACTACTTCGTTAACACCATGTCCAAATTCAATACAACCGACTGCTACACTACTACCTACAAACTCTTCAGAAAAATCGACACAGAATTTTTCGTGTTGCTTTTACACCCTACTTTAGACACGGTGTGTCTCAGTGTTTACAGTTGAAACACCCCACGTTCAGGGGTATATCGTCAACCGGCCATTTATTAGGGTAGGCTTAACCATATATGATGTGAGAGAAAAACATGGGTGATTGATGAGAGTGATATGCGTTAGCGCTGTTTTTGTGATAGGGGTAGGTAGGTTTAGTGTTTTTATTTCAAACATAACATCATCACGTCTGTTATCCCCGAAGGGTTAGGCAGAGGTGTACCTAATAGTACACATTTCGCCAGTTATGTTTAAGTCCCATATAGTAAGGGGCGAGCCTATTGCCACCAACCGAGCACATAACCAGGCTCCGTGGCTGATACTGAGAAATTCCTGATGGGAAAACCCAATAACACTTTGCACGACCCGGGAATCGAACCCAGGCCCTCATGTTCAGCAGTCACGATTGCGACCACAAGACCAGGCAATCATGAGTTTGATAGGTCTAAGGGCATTTATGAGTTGAGTCATAAGCAAGAAGACCAAGGTAGTTTCATAAGTACTTAAAATTAAAGACTACCTCACTTTCTTCCAATGCGGAAATGAAACGCCCAACTGTGAAGTGCAAATTTTTGTAACAGGAGCTTATCTTAGAAATCTTAGTGAATCGAAGAAAAGAAATATACATTTAAAGAAAGAAGATATCGTTGGAATCCTAGAGAGCACAGACAAGTGGCTACCGCTTCCAATTTTTGTTGTATTTCTACAAGAACTTTGAACAGGATTGTCAAAAAAAAATCGAAGTTTTTTTTATTTTCCCTCATTGATATAGCTGACAGGATGTCATTTTATATAGGCCCCCTGGACTTGAAGGTCGAAAAACACCAAAATGCCCGTAATGATGGGCATCATTATTTCAATCTTCATCTCTACGAGCTGTTACCAAAGACTTCCCACAGATTACCCCAATTTCTACCACTTTAAAGATTTTCACATGTTTCCGCAATTTCTACCCCCTTGACAAAAACCCTTAGCCTTAACCATTACAACACACTCAACCATAAAACTCCAAACTACCTCCATTAAAAACCGCACACTGCATGGTCTACCCGAAAGTTTCGCGGTCTACACTTATACGTTGCGGCACAGCTTGGGAACTAGGTTGATGACCATAGTGTTACAACATTATTGTTGTGGTCATACTGTCATGTAGTGTGTTAAGCATTAAAGGTAACTAGCTGCGGCTCGTGAATTCGTCTGCGTGTATTTTTAAGAGCGTGTACGCCGTACGGCGTTTCATACAAATTTAGAAGTCCTTATTTTTCGATATGACTGAACCGATTTTAATGAAACTTCATACCCATAAGCAGGATACATAGGTCTAAAAAGTTAGTGCAAACAGTTTCGCAAAATTGTGTTACAGTTAAATTAGACCGATTTAAATTTTCCATAGAAACATAAATATCCAATTATCTTTTTTTAAATAAGACATTTCGAAAATGTTTTTCAGTATTTTTTAGACCTATGTATCCTGCTTATGTGTGTGAAGTTTCATTAAAATCGGTTCAGTCGTTTCGAAAAATAAGGACTTGAAAGTTTGTATGAAATGCCGTACGGCGTACACGCTCTTAAGGTATGAATTTCTTACGTTTTTTTTACAAATACGGGTCCAGCGCCTGATCTCCTCGCGGTCCCCAGTCGTGTCGGACTGCCGTCCTATCGAACTGTAGCGGCACTACAAAAAGTACTACAGCAACATCTATGACACAAATGAAGAACTAACATCAAAACTCTAAAGAGCGCTATTAAAGTTACCCGCGACTTAAGACGATATGGAAAAAACCCGACAACTGTCGGGCAGTAGCCCACCAGACATAGCTCCCGTCTGGTCCAAGGATCCCTTTTTTATAGAGGATGAAGAACTTTACCCTGTTCTTAATACTCAATAGAATTATAAGAATAAGGGAAGAGAGAAGAAGAAGAGAGCTGTGTCTTTGTACACACTTAAGCTCATCTTTGCTGAGATTAGCTGAAATTCGGTCTAAAGGTAGATATTTATTATCTACGATAAAAAATAGCCTAGATCCTTCGCCAGGGTCCAGGATGCCAATACGTCACATTTCATTACGTTCGGCTAAGTCGTGGAAGGTAACCAACAGACAGACATTTCTTTAACATTTATATAAATATGGATTTGGGAGCCGTTGTTTTTGACAAGAAAGAAAAATTGGAGGAAGGTCTCGAAATTGGTCTTCTTTTGTCCGTTTTTAATGTAGATTTGAAAGGGTTTTCCATTGTTGTTCAGCTTTGGTTTGAGTTTGTGCTCATCATTATATTGTACCACGGTTTGAGTTCTATTTTTACTAACTTTTCTGCTTTTTGGGGTCTTTTACACGTACGGTATCCTTGACTCAAGCTATAAATACGTTCTTCTTGTTGAGTTGGCTTTTACAATAGCCCCGACCTTCAAAAGGTGGTCAGACTGGATGCAAAAGGCGCGTTACAGGATGTTGTGGCGCATCTTGGGAGATGCCCATGTCCATTGGACTGCGAGAGACATAGTTGAATGTGACTTCTACATAGGTCATACATATCCTGCCTTCTTGCAAGAACTTATCTAATATGTGTTGAGTTTGTAAAATTGCCTTTACAATAATGTATTTTGAATGCTCAACAACAACTCTTTTGTTTAACAAATATTATGTTTCCTTTCAAAAGTTTTCTTCTACTTTATTTACGATGATAATGAGGAGCCTCAAAGGAGATCACTGAAGATTATAAACCTGTTAAAATTTTGACGAAACAACTGTTTAGGGGTTTAAAATAATTACCGAAGAAACCTCCTAAACGGTTTCTCCAAATTAAAATCAATATCTTTACGTCAGATTGGCCTTCAAAAATTACAAGGCCGATCGGGCTTAGTTAATTATTTTCTTTAAGGCTCAGGTGGCCCTGTGTTTTCTTACTTCAAAACCAAATAATTTATATATAAGTCCTTCGTGGGGACCCATTTTAAGCGGGGAATTAAATTGCTTTCTGTCAAATGCTTTATTATATAGGTAATTTATTTTAGTTGAGGACTTGTTTTCGTTGGGAAACCTCTGAATTTAAAGCGGAGTGAAAATGCTTTTAATTGATTGTCGTTGCCATGGCGATAAGTTTGTTGAGGTCTAATTAATGGTTGAGTGTTTGGGAATGGTAATGATGCGAATGAGATTTTGATCTTCAAATATTTGTTGCTATTATTTCGACTTGTGCAAACTTTAGCTTCTTAATAAGGCGCGAGTACTTTCAGGTTATTTGCAGACAATGCTTTCAAAACAAAGCGAAACCAAATCTAAGTTTAGAAAATCATCATAAGTTTTTGAGCATCAATCTTAATAAAAAACAATATTTAGGGGTAGCATTTCAAGCTCACTTCCCTTGCGGCTCTTGCGACTGTCAGTTTTAAAATATGCTTTAATTTGTGTTTTTCTTTTTTGCGTTAATTCCTGAAACGAGACATTGCATACAAAAATGCAAATAACATCACACTCAAAACTAGAATCAGTTTTGTAAAAATATTCCAAAGCATGTCTTATGTGTCTTTTAAAATTATTTTCCACGTAGCCGCCCATAGAAAACTTTTATTTATTCAGTTGTACGAACGGCATTGCTAGGACGCGGCCTCATTTCAGCCGTGTGTGTGTGTGTCTGTGTATGTGTGTGTGTGTGCAAATATTATCTGTGGTCTGTTGCCACAAGTGTCAGGAGTTGGTCAATGGTATGTATTTGGAATGTTGTCGAGTAAAGACGTAGAGAATGAGTTTGTGTTTAATAGACGTATGTGTTATTATTTATGTTCAGTAAGAAACTCTTTAGGCTGAAGTGTAAAGGAATTTAAGGTGATATAGGAAGGGATTGGGCCCATATCCAGCAGTAGGTGAAACCGGCCTGTGAATCATGATGTTGAAATAAGAAGCCTTTGGAAGCTCTGTTACCCCAAAGGTTGGTTGGCAGAGAATACTTTGTGTCATGAAGTCCGGCTATGTACCCGTACTCATCATCTGCTTAGCCTTTTCCCAACTTTATTGGGGTCGGCTTCCAGTCTAACTGGATGCAGCTGAATACCAGTATTTTACATGGAGCGACTGCCTATCTGAACTCCACAACCCAGTTGGTACTGGGTAATACGACACCCCTTGGTAAGACTGGTTGTCAGACTTTCGGGTCACTGACTACCTGTAACGACTGTCAAACTACAAATGACAGCCGGGACCAACGGCTTAACGTGCACATAAAAAACGGAATTTATGTTCTACCATTGCGATAATATCAAACAACTCACAATTCGACATAAATGAATCAATTTGCTTAATCTCTTACATTGACAGTCATAATTTTAAATTTCAAATGGTCTATGAAATTATTCGGTTTCTCTCGCTCTACTTGGAAATCTCTTGACTTAATGATCTTCGAATAAAATTGCTAAGAATACATTACGGGAGGCAAGATAAGTGTTATCCAGTATAATTTGAGCGTAAGTTTAGCTTGAGTACTCACTTTCGATCGAGGAAATATTGAACGATCGTATAAAAAAAATAACGTGATTTCTCGGCCTAATTTTCAACTTTCGGGTAATAACAGTGTTTATAAGGCAGATGTGAGTGGCAACTCCGGGAGAAGACATCCTCGTAAGATATACACTGGGTGGTAATCATCAGAAAGGTCAGGTGCGTAGTGCAAGTTGCAAGCGACGTGCGTGTACCACATGTATATAAGTGTGACCACGTGTACATATAAACGAGGACGAGGCGAAACGAGTATGTAAGGATCATAGCAGATGGCGCCGAAAAAGGCATGAGATTATGTATTACTAGCGATACGCCCCGGCTTCGCACGGGTGCAATGAAGATACTAATGTTTTCTCTGCTATAATATGCATGTGTTACATATAAAACTTCCTCTTGAATCACTCTATCTATTAAAAAAAAACCGCATCAAAATCCGTTGCGGAATTTTAAAGATCTAAGCATACATAGGGACAGACAGACAGTGGGAAGCGACTTTGTTTTATACTATGTAGTAGTGATGTAATTTGAGCTATTGGATTGATTCACAAATAGAATTTCGCTCACCACGCTACGGATCGGGCTATGCTCGAAGTTTTTTTTGTACTTAATAGGCTTGCGTTTGGCCGCAACTCGCCTGGCGTGAAGCGATGATGCGGCCTAGAGTGGAGCATGCTTGCCTAGAAGAAACTGATTCACTGGAACCTTGAATAGATCCAAATTACAATAATCAGGGACCAGAAGCTGGCAGTGAATTCCACCGACTGGCGGTTCGCACAATAAATGTGGAAGCATGGCGCTTTGTTCGGGTCCGCGGAACTTTAAGTTTCTTGGAAGGATACGATCTGGAATGCAGTCATCCGGAAAAGAATTGGAGTTATCTACATAGGTTGGGGTAAAAGCTGAAGTGGTAGTGTGCTGGCCATGACAGTCAATGAACCGTTGGAGCAAACGAGTCCTGGAGTGAATCAGCAAACGTATCGTCCGACGTCCCCTATCTAGATGGACGAACCATCTTGGAAAGGTGGCTCGTCCATCTAGGGTTGTGGCCAGGATGCGGTAAGTGGAGGACAGGGTGTTGAGGCGCAAATTGGGAGACTCCTAATGTCCATCTGTGGACTTAGCTTCGTTATCCCGAGTTTTAATGATAATCTCATCGTGTAATACGAATATTAGGAGCAGAGACTGAAACCACAAATTCAAAATCCATTCTACTTATTTGTATTGACATTAAATTGTTAGGATATCTCTCAAATCCTTGAGTTTCTTGAGAAATCATTCTTAAGTGCATTAAGATGCAATATTACAAATCCGTGGGTGTCTATGAAAAAGTAAAATGTATTTTGACTCCGTTCGATAATTAAACATCCCACACAGATACTAAACGTCTATTGAGATAAGTTGTTTTTCTTTGTCTGATAGTTTTGTTAAGCAAGCACTGTGAAGGTTGTCTACCAAAGGCAACCTTACATCTTGTAGGTGAACATAACATCAAGCCTGTTATCCCCGAAGGGCTAGGCAAGGTTTACCCATTAGTAGGTACACCCACAATTCCCCAGTTATGTTTAAGTCCCATGTAATAGGGGGCGAGCCTATTGCCATCAACCGAGCACAAATCCAGACTCTGTGGCTGCTACTGAGAAATTCCTGATGGGAAAACCCAGTAACACTTTGCTCGACCTGGGAATCGAGCCCAGGACCTCATGTTCACCAATCGCGCTAGCCAACAGGTAGAAGGTACAACAACAACAACAGGTAGGTTTGTAGGTGAACAGTGGTGTATTAAATCATAAAAATCTTTCTAAATAAAATCATTATTATGAATATGTAAGTCTTCGTGCATTTACTTTTTAAAGCTAGAACTTACACATAAATTTTAGATAACACTTCAATTTTCACGTTTTATTTTTAGTGATAGATCTAGTCGCGAGTATACTTCCAAAAGTATGTATGGAAGATGGTTATTTTGTTTACCATAAATTTTACGAGTTTCAATACAACTAAGAAAACCCAAATGTTTAATTGTTTTAGAAATTCACAAAAACCTTGGCACTAAACGTGACATTGGCTAAATGCACAAACCGTACGAAGCCACAGAAAAAACAAAAACCTTCGCAGGCCCTGTTTTGTACTACATTTTATTTGAGACCCTGAAGAATTGTAGCAAAAAAACTAAGCCTCTTTGAGGTCCTGACGCGGAGACAATAAATCCTTGCGCAATTAAGTTGTTGTCTGTGTCTCCATCTCTTTTTCTTCTATACATAAAAGTATTTTAGCCCAACTATTTTTTTGGCATCATTGTAAGCACAGAGTTTCAACATACTAACTATAATACTATAAAAAATGTCATAAAAGATCCCGTCTCAGTGATGCCAAACGAAATCATTGCCAAGTTTACCATGTTCCACGTATACCGAAACTAACTTTAAATTTTGTGTTGGTTATTTAAGTTGCAAGTAGATTACAATGCTGATTGTTTTGTCTCTTCTATCGTAAATAAATTTAAATGCCTTAATGCAGTGATAGCCTTGTGGTGTAACCGTTGGACTGCCAAGTCATAGTTCTCGAGTTCGAACCCAAGACACATACCTCTGATTTTTAATTATCATATGCGTATTGTAGAATTATCACTTGCTTGGGTGGTGAAACCAGCCTGCCATGCCTGAGAGATATTTCTCGACGGCATGTAAAGCCAAGTCAGAGGCCCATGGGCGGCATAAAATCTCTGACACCAGGTTAGGCGCTAACCAAACAAAAAAAATCTTAATTAAAAGAATTAGCTGTAATGACGTTCACCATAAAGCGCTTCAAGCAACCATCCATCACAAGAAGATTAAAACTTCTTCTATTCAACTTTTCACCCCTCAGCGCCATTTCCGCTTGGTTTCCAACCTTCACCTCTGTATTACACATGTAGGTTAGGTCGTGAACTTACCCGTTGGTATCAGGGGTTTGTTTCAGTAGCCGTTGCCATGGTAACCGGTCGCCCCGACAAGACCTGTAAAGAGAGAGGTCATAATTAGCTTTGGGTTTCGGTAACTTTTTTCATAAAAAAACGGAGGGAATTAGAGAACGTGTGTTGTTTGGATACAGTTTTTTTTAAATAAAGTTTTGGTCCATGAATAATAAATATCGTCATATTTGTGGACAATACGTATGTTGATTAACGGGGCATAGATATTAGAGGAAACTCAATAATTGCTTAGTAGGGTTGATGATGACGGTAATATACGAGTTTCACGGATACAATGGTTACACTTTCATAAATGTCAAACGCGCCAAAAGTAAATCTTTACCACAGATAAGATCCACTGATCATTGTTGTGGTAAACTTTACTCTGCGTTTAAGTAACTAGTAATAGGTAATGACCTATTCTATTTTATTCTAAGAATTCCATTGTTTTTTTAAAATTACATTTTAGAGAATACTCTTGGCTCCCTAAATGCAGAGTAAAGTGACCAGCAACTCCAGATTCACCATCTATTTTTCGGGGTTTTAGTTTAGTATATGTGTCAAAGCACATTATCAATTTTATTGTGCTATCCATGTCGAAAGAAAAATAAAATTAACCACCATTATAGACCATACAGAAGCGAAACATACTCATCATCATTCTCATGCCCTTATCCCAAGTTATTTGGAGTCGGCACAGCATGTTTTCTTCTTCAATACTTCTCTAATACTCGCCATCTCAGCAGTTACCTCCTTTCTAACCATATCATCCTTCACACAGTCCATCAATCAATCAATTCATCAATCATCCAAGCGAAACCTACTTATCAGTAGAAATATTTCGAAACAAAGTAAAATATAAAACCGTTCCTAACCATGAGTGGTCCTCCTAAAAACTCAAATAATACTCTACCGACCCTTACCTTGTAAATAATCGGACCCGCCATAATTGCTGCTTGAATTTTTCATGTAACCTAAAACACTCATACGTTGTTTCCAACCGGCTTTTAAAAGGAGGAGGTTCTTAATTTGTCAGTATTTTTTCAAGTATATTTGGTCATACGTCCGACAAATGTGGGCAATATGCTCGCCCCCTGTTACATGGGACTTCAACATAAGTGGCGAAAAGTGGGTGTGGGTACTAATAGGTACACCTCTGCCTAACCCTTTGGGGATTACAGGCTTGATGTTATTCATGATGATGAAATATGGATAGATTTGGAAGGCCGATGAGGCCAAAAGATTTTGGAGTAGTGATAAGACACGGAAGCGTTGGAAAGCCTCTCACAAGGTAGACCGATGATCTGAATCTGAAGGTTGCGGGAATCCACTGGATTAAGTACCACGGACGTGGCTGCGCTTGTGGGAGTCTTAGTGCAGCAGCAGTAGAAGCCTTTAGCTGATATGGAGGTGATGTGATGATGATTTTTTTGTTTGAAATAATATCCACTGAAAAGATTCTCAGTCCATAATTGTGAAAATCGGATACACCGACACACTGACACATACCGAGTTACCTCCAAGCCTTAGAAAGCACGTTAAGCCATCTGACTACCTAGTCAGTGGCCTGAAAGTCTGACAACCAATCTTACCAAGGGGTATGCTATTACCCAGTATAAACTGGGTTGTGGAGGTCAGATAGGCAATCTCTATGTAAAATACTAGCACTCAGCTGTATGCGGTTAGACTGGAAGCCGATCCCAGGCAGATGATGAATTGTGAAAAGCTGACAAAACTGTGGGGGGAGATAATGAATCTTTATCCCGAGTACTAGAGGGCGAGTAGTTGCCTTCAATCGGACACATTTCCAGACTCCAGGATGCTACTGAGTAAACGGGAAGACCAAAACCCACAGTTTTTCATCTGGGGATCGTACCCACGGGTCCACGCTCAGCAGTCACGGTTACGACCACTTGCCCAACGATACAGACATTCTTAATAAAATCACTTAAACAAAGTATCATAACGCCAGCTCCCCTAGTGGGTATAGAGACTGTTAATTGAGATGTTGAAGTGGCTTTAGACTCAGACGTTTCCGCTTTAAGACCAATCTGTCTGATTTATTCTTCCTCCGGCTGTGTAATTGTTTTTGAGGATCATGAAATATGTCTCACTTCGCCTTAACCTTCGCCAAAAACCGGTCTACTGATGGTATTTTTTTAATGCTCCGCTTATTTGAATTTAGATCTTGTTAAATAACACCTGTCTTTTTTTCTCCACATAACGATACGATACCTCGTGCTTAAATTCAAACGCTATTTATTTTTAAACACTGTTCTTAGAAAATTATCAGTAGAAATATCAGTCATAAAGACCCTGGGCACCAGTATTGAAAGTATGATTAGGTGCATCTAGTTACTTTCGTCCAAGTGTTTCGAGGTCTAATGTTGCAGTAATATTAACCTAGGGTGTCTACTGCATCCAGGGGCGACGGATTCGGGGATATCCGTCGCCACCCATTACACTGGACCCGAGACGGTGGCGCTTAGTGTTCCACACGCGCCTCTCTATGACTTAACGGGGGGAGTTTTGTACACCTCACTCCCCCCCAGGGCGAGGCCCGCAGGTCAAGCGGGCCGGCACTAGTCCGGGGCAGCGGAAGTCGCATTCGTTCCCGCTGCCATCCGACGCAAGTGTGCGAGAGAACACCGGTGTGGTTTTAGTCAGTACGAGTCTGACAGACCCCTCCGCTCTCCCCAGGGCGGAGGACCTCCATTGAGGATTTCCACATCGTGAAAAAAAAGGGTGTCTACTGCATGTGCCATGCGCGTCTTACGTGTGGAAGTTCTTAATGGATGTCCTGAGAGGGTCTGTCAGACTCTTACTGACTAAAACCATAAGTCGTTCCTCCTCGTCACTTTTGGCTGGGGTGTGCGGACACAATCGCATTCTCCACTATCAGGGGACACAATTGCATTCTCCACAATCAAGGTTGCCACAGTCTGGGCCAACTCAATTCGTTTTCCCATTGAGACTCTGAGAAGTTCTCGCAATAGCGCGGTGTTAATCTGATCTCTCCCTTTCCAAAAATGGATCAACCCCAATATGCACATTTTTATGAGTTTTCAAGTAGCCTACAAACAAAATGTCGAATTCCCATCACAGTACACGAAAACCTCACAAAAACACAAAGCCCAATAGCTTATCTTCCAAGAATTTCTAAATAAAACTAACACAAATAGATTCTTCCACAAAAACTGAACTAAATCGTTAACAATAAATAATAAAAAATAAACAAATCGAAACAATACAAGTTTGCAATAACTTTGCGTGGCCGAACCCACGGTATGGCATGCTACTTTTTTACTCAAGCCATTGAACTATTTACCACAAAACAAACGCAGTTACCATCACTCTTATCGTTGTTATAATAGGCGACATTTTATCTTGATTTGGCCGTAATTGTTACTTTGCCGATCTATAATAAAAGTTGTGTTGACTGTGCAGTTGTAATCACTATTATGGCTATTACATAAGGTAGATTTTTCCTTGAGTAAAGTGTTGAAATAAAGTCGTTAACTTGGCATAAACTTGTCTTGGCTGTAAGTTCAAGGTTTTGCACTGTTTCCGGATGATTACTGTTGGCGGTTGGTTGTGGGGATAATTCACTTTTAATTGGTCGTGTTTAGCCGATGATGAGTGGAAGAAAGAAAGGGCCATTTGTATTTGTCACGTTTATGAGAGATTCGGCTGTAACACGATCGTTGATTACAGATATGTGGTAATAAAGATGATACTAATTGTTTTAGTTTAGTTCACTGAGCATCATTCATTTTTGAAGTTCCACGGACCCGAACAAAGCGCTATACTTCCACATTTGTTGTCTGTACCACTAGTCTATGGAATTCACTGCCGGATTCTCTGTATCCCGATCATTACAACCTTAGATCTCTTCAAAGTTCGAGTGAATCGGTTTCTTCTAGGCAAGCGGGTTCCCCAGGCCGCGCAACCGCGTCACATCAGGCGAGTTGCGGCCAAACGCAAGCCTAATCAATATTTAAAAAAAAACTTTTGTCTACTGAGTTTTATATTTTGTTTATTACTTGTTTTAGGATTATCAAGGGGTGTCGTGTTCCCCATCGGAGCTCGGATGCACACCCTAGTTTCCGGGCAACTGCTAGTGACTGCCAGAGGCCAGAGGCAGTCGGTCCATATAAAATACTAGCATTCAGCTGCTTGCGGTTAAACTGGAAGCCGACCCCGACTTTTTGGTAAAACTGTAGGCAGGTGACTGAAGGTCTGGATGGAAAATAACGCCACCCTCGACTTCATTAACGTCATCATCTTCAAATGTGTGTGTGATATATATCTGCCTGTCTGTCATACTCATAAGACTTCTTGGAGTATTAAACTCACACACTTATATTCACATATTATTCTCCGTCGAACCTACTCCATAAATCTCACTAAACAGCAATAAAAAACATAAATTCTCCAAGACAATCTCGGCGGACCAAATCTATCATGTTTCCAAAATAGAACTGTCCAAGTTTAATATTTCTGGTGGAAAGATCGCGATAAAAATAACATGTTCCTCCGCCAGCGATGTGCAGCGGTCCGGAGTAAGAACGCGGGATCCGACGCGCTCCTCCGAGACTGATACGAAAATAGAAATTCTCTTAATAAAGTATTTGATATGCCATAAATTGTATAAGGATTTTACGAGATTTTATCAATTGATTTGGTTAACTTTGTGGATTTAACGCAGAACCTTATTTTTAGCCTTGCTTTATTAAAAAAAAAATGTAACGCAACAGGAACATTCGTCAAGTTAAAGAGCGTATTGAATTTTTTTTTTTGTAGGTCACTCAACGTTTATTAAATTCTTAAAATAACTAAGTACTTAAAGATATTCAAGGACATGAACAGAACTACTATGATCACTAAAGTTGCTCCTAGACTAAAACACTTTCCCCTCTTTCATTGATCATGCATGATCAATAAACTTTGTAATCATATTTACGGTCTCCCGTAAAAAACATTATTGTATTAATTTAAGTCAAATTTTGCATAACCAACCAACCAACCTTTTACTTCTGCTAACACCTGTGCTCTGCAAATAAATGATTCACGATTCCTACTAAAAAGTTATTCCTCATCCCACCCCATTTCGTTTGGCAACGCTACTCACACCAAATCATCTCGGGAGGCAGCAAGACGGTTTCCTTGCTGAAATAGGACTCGGATCCGTTCCCCGGAGATATGATTTACAGAACAGCCGCAAATGGAAAAACCGCCGCTTTCCCAGTAGTTACGGTTTAATAATGCATCATGCTGCTCGTAATAAGTGGCGAATTAATCTTGGATTATCTCATTATTGTTTCGTTTTCGTTTTTCTGTGTTTGTGCGGTTGAAGGAAAAACGTTGGCGTGGTTGTTTAAGGGTTTGATAAATGCGGTACACAGGATCTGAGGATAAGCCAATTTGTCACTTCTTCTTAACATTTTATTTTCCCCTTGGAAGATATGAAACAGGAACCTTGTCTATAATACGTCTTTCTACATCGTTCTCACATATATGTACGTATAATCTCGACAAGAATGATATAACCAAGATTTTGTAACATTATTTTCATTTAAAAGAGTGTCCATGGAGTTTCTTGCCCATTCTTCTCCATAGAGATCTACCTACATCGCATCGTGATAAATTAGCAAAACCTCTTCTTCTTCCATTTTAAAACCAACGCATCATTGTGAAAGTGGCCTTACTAAATTCGTGAACTGCGCTCACTCTAAGTGCTATGAGGTCACGAAGTTACAATTATATCCCACAATGGGTTGCGACACAACTATTATGAGTTTTTGTTATTTTTGGGAACATGCCTGAGAATTAGAGCGAGGTATTATTACTAATTGATTTTGAGACAATTATCTATTATTTTTAAGAGTGCGATAAGAAATGATTCATTTCTAGAATACAATTGTGAATTTAAAGATATATTGGTCATAATGTTAAAATCGGTTTGGAGTTAGCATGCGAAGTATGGCCACCAGACACAGATCGTTGAAAGATTTCTGTGATGCGATTTCAAAAATGAAGAAAATAAAACGTTAATCGAGTTTGTCTTCGAAAAACAGTGATGAAATCGGTCGTAATATCGGATTGAACTCTTGCCAAATGACCCGTTTTCCTCTTAGCTTTCGATCAACTTCTGCTAAGAGCGAAGCTAGAATTAAAGAAAATAAATCACAAGCTGATGATCACAAGATGATTTACTGATTTGACTTGACTTTTTTGAAACAAAAAGCTTCAAAACAGTCAAGTCAACATGACCACAACAAACAATAATAAGTTCCATAACAATCAGTTCAGGTTTTCTCAACGACCATCATTATCCAGAATTTCATGCAAATCAACTCAATTTCCTTCACGAAGTCAAATAATTGTCCGGTACGGTACCAGGGCAACAGAGAAATGAGGACGAAGATATTATTCAATGTATTTTAAAATTGCGAACCAGTCGTGTTCGGAAAAAATATTTGATTATTATCATTCTTCGATGATTTAATTCTGTCTGTCGACGAACATATTGCAATTTATTTTACTCGTCTATTGTTTCTTAATTCCCAGTGTATGTTATTCCCAGGGCTAAAGGCAAGGTTCCTCCTATGATTTAGGAACCGCTAACTAGAGCTCGTTTGAACCGGCGCTGACAGTTGCAGGACCATATCCCATGTTGACAAAACCTTAAAACCTGGTTTTGTCAAACGTCAACGTCATAAAAGTAACATAAAGCCGCCAAAAATGAAGAAATTTGGAAGAGAGCTCAGCATTGGGTGGCCAAAGGTTTAAGAAGAGAGAGAGAAGACATACACCCGTATCTATAAACAAGTCAAAGTGTTTACTTGAGTAAATGTCATTTTTTAAGATACGATTTTTATTATGTACGTAGTTTAGTAATTGCTTAAAGTTAACTGTGAAAAGCTTTGCTTTCTTTGACGGTTCTTACTTCATTTAAATTCTAGTCTATTGTATAAAAAAATTGCCCAAGTAATTACTTTACCTCAAGTAATTATGTACTTTAATTTGACTATAAATACGGGTGATAATTGCCGTGGGTTCTCACTAAATTTAAAGTTAACTATCAATATCTCAAAAGCTGACTACACCAAAATTGGATTCATTATCCGCTTCGCGTAATCCCTTACCTACCAATCTCGTTTACAGCTATCACATCAAAAATAAATCCGCTTTAAAATTACACCTTGGTCTACATCCTAGATATCTGCTTACCCCGGAGCGAGAACCAATCCAATCACTCGCGAAGCAGATATTCGGGAAATGGCGACGATCCTCGACGATTCGATTTCCTTATTGTGACGTCAACCGAATATGAACATATTACACGTAGATACAGGTAGTCAGGTCTACAGACATCAATTTTAGGACATATCGAATGGCTGAATTAAATTTAACAGGCTGTTTTGTTAGTTAAGTATAGCTCTCACATGCTATCTACATATATATGTATATAAATGAAATATCAACGTGATTAGTATGTTAATTTATTTTCAAGTATGCAGCTGTTCTAGTATGACTAAGTTAGGCTAAAACTATATTATCTTGATTAGAATTGGTTAAGTCACGATTCGCCAACTATAACTATCTATTTGTGTATGTATTTTACATAATAATAAGCGTAAATGAGTTTCTATAAATTATCTAAATGTGTTTGTTGTTCTTCTTTATCGTGTGGTTAGTGCCTAACCTGGTGTCAGAGTTTTTATGCCGCCCATGGGTTTGTGAAATAATACATCATTAAGCAATATTTTCCAGAAATATATTCACCAGAGGTAATTTCTTCGGATGAAATATGATCATAACATCACGCCTGTAATCCGCGAAGGGTTAGGCTGATGTGTACCTAACAAGTACACAAACATTTGGCCAGCTATGTTTAAGTCCCATGTAGTAGGAGGCGAGCCTTATGCCATCAACTGGGCACAATCCAGGCTCCGTGGCGAGTACTGAGGAATTCCTGATGGACAAACCAAATAACAATTTGCCTGACCCGGGAATTTAACCCGCCTCCCCCGACCACTACAACAAAGAGATAGTCTTCAGGTAAAATATGAACTAAATCATGACCACACTTACGAAAGGGGAGCACTAACACAGAAACACAAGTACTCCGCAAATAACATTAACAGGTCCCAGGTGCCAGGAAACGAGCCTATACACTACTTTCACCACCTTGCAAACTGTCAATGTTTCTAAACATCGAGTTTCCTTTCTTAAGTATAGATTCTACTGCACGCATTCCTTAGCTGGCCACAAATAGATAGAACCATCCTTACTAACTCCGTCCGTGGCTTCAGAACCGTCGATCGAATCGATGTGTGCTCTATACATTGCTGACTTTACATTAACTCTTCAAGTACCGGCTCTGTTTGAACGGATAATGTAATAGGGATTGAAATAGGTTAGAGTAGTGCAGTTTTGAAGGATGACGTTGCTAAAAGCTAGATAGGGTTTTGTGCTACGCTGTTCTATGCCTTTGCTATGTAGATTTGTTCGGAAGTTTTGATGTTTATGCGGTTATGTTTGTCTTACGGTTGAAAAGATTTCAGATTTTAAGATCGCATCTTCTTCGCATGCGTGAAGCTAACATCTGCGGCATAAAACTAACTTGCCAAAGCAGCAATTTTACCCAAACTAAGCCAGAATCTAATCCTCTTCTTTTGTCAGGGGTAAAACTAGTACAGAAAGCCGGAATTCAGTGGTAAAAAAGCCCTTCGGACTACCATAGGCCAGCTCAAAATCAAATGATATACATTGATCTCAATGTAGTTTAATATTTTGTGGGTTTACTCTGATGATCCAAGAAACAAGTATAAGTTTCACATGCACCATCATTTTTCTTCTTAGCGTATCGACGGCAAAAACTTCAAATATGATTGGCTCAAAATTCAACTCCGTTCGCTGATGCATTCAAAAGATCATCAAGTGCGCAGGTGAGAGGACGATGCGTTGCATGGTTGAAAAAACTGGTCATACTTCAAAGTGGTCTAAATCTTTATTGATCATCGCCATAAATTCTATTTCGAGATTCCAAGCCACTTGAAAGCATGCATCACCCAACTCCGTACCACACAAGCATTCCGGAGCATTTAGTTTATAGCCTAGTCCATCATCTGGACCTGCCTACTGTGCTTCGTTATCTCGAACACTATCCAGTCTGCGATCCAGGTTTATTTATAAAGGATCTGTCTGTTTGTCTGTTTCAACTGGAGTAGTATTAACATCTGCAGAGTGACTCACATCAGTATTGGAAATACATTTAATATTTATTGTTGAGATGGATTCCTTGTTTATCGCAGCTGCTACTGTTGGGTTCAAATTATCGTTTGGGTACGTAGGTACTGTGACTATGTGGTTGTTTATGTGAGCTTACGTGTGATGAAAAGTAGTCTTGAAAATAAATATATCATTGGACATTATTTGATTGTCACTTCTCCTTTAGACTGTCTCGTTGGTTTAGTAGTTGTAAGCGCGATTGCTGAGCATGAAGTCCTGGGTTCGATTCCCGGGTCAGGCAAAGAGTGATTGGGTTTTTCCATCAGAAATTTCTTAGTAGCAGCCACGGAATCTGGTTTTGTACCCCCAAGATGTTAATAGGCGGCGACCCTATTAAATGGGCCTTAAACATAACTAGCGAAATGTGGGTGTACTATTAGGTACACCTCTGCCTAACCCTTCGGGAATTACAGGATATTATGTTATGTTGTACTTGAGCTAAGTAGTAACTACACATACACCTAATTGAAATTGATTAATTACATGTAATAAAATCGTTAGACCCGTTTCTACATATTTATACTAACAACACGAAGTACAAAACCTCAAAGCAACAGTGCTTTGAGGTTTGTATTTTACGTTGTTGTTTTGTACTTAGAGGTGGCTTATTCTGTGGCAGAATAAAAAAAAAACATAGCCAAAGAAATACGTCTTTTATGCATCAAACGGAAATCAATAAATGAATTCAGGAAATACTAATATCCTGAATGCCATTTCCAGTCATAAAACAAACGATATTGAGCGTCATTTAAAGTGGAATAAAAAAGAGATTCCCTCGCAGGCGCCTCAAACGTCCGGTAATAGGAATTCCTAAGCAGAGGTAGGAATGCCTAGGAACATTATATTTGCGGCTTCTTAATAAAGTCTGGCCTGAGTTTTATATTTGCTGAGCTTTTTATTGCTTTCCAAGAGAGATGGTTGTGGCGAAATGGTTCTTGTTCGGTCGGATAGCAGTGGGTTATTACCTTTTGTATTATTTATTACTCGGGCATTATATGAAAGAGAAAGGAGTAAATGATGCCGTGACGTCTGACAGGGGAGAATGGAAGAAGAAAACGTGTTGCGCCGACCCCGAGTAGAATGGGACAAGGGCTGGAAGATGATGATTTTATTAATCGGGCATTAGTTATGTTGTGTAAAATGCTAAAGTGTCAATCAAAAGAAAAGTTAGTTTGTCTGTGGTTTTTGTCTCTGAATATGAATGCATTTGTCATACTCGCTACCCCTTCCTGTTCCGGTTGTCCAAGGGGACGGACGCCTTGTCCCTTGTATGTGTATTTTTATGATTAGAAGAAGTAGCGGACTAATAATACATAGTTCAGGTATAATGAATGATTAAAACAGTAATTGTGACATGTGTGCTTTTACAAAATAAATACACCTTTTTGTAAAAAACCTTGCATATCTAAAAAGTTAAAATAGAAGTACGTGAGTTGAACCAATGCAGTATGATTTACTTCGCTGGTAAAAAAAGCAAAGTGCTGTCCTGATGATAAAAGTGGTCACTCCTATGGACATCTGCAATACCAGATACAATCACATGAGACAGGAGCTCTGCTGTCTCACACAGATCCAAAGATAACAGATAGTTCTCAAACCAAAACCAAATCAACCAGCAACCACACCCTTAAAACCCTTCAGAATTATCGATTGAATCCATGTGTACTTTTACATTGCTGGCATTGCATTTACTCTTCAAGTAGGAGATCTGTTTGAACGGGTAATGTAATAGGGATTGAATTAGGTCGGAGTAGTGCAGTTCTGAACGATGATGTAGCTAGAACTTAGATACGATTTTGTTAGAACTAGAGCAGCAACATTGATTGGCAACAGAACTAGGTTTTATTTTAAGAAAATGCCCACTAATTTCCGACTGAACTGACTGAACATGAGGTCCCAAAAAAAACAATAACACTTTGCCCGACCTGGGGGCCGGGCAAAATGTTATTGGGTTTTTCGATCAGGAATTTCTCAGTAGCAGCCACGGAGTCTGGATTTATGCCCGGTTGATGGCCATAGGCTCGATTCCTATTACATGGGGCTTAAACATAACTGGCGAAATGTAGGTGTACTATTAGGTACACCTCTGCCTAACTCTTCGGGGATTACAGGCGTGATGTTATGTTATGTTATCTGTCAAACTAATCAATCAATCTGCTACCTGCATCAACAGCCTGTCCTTTTACTGTACTTTGTGGAGAGATGATTCGGTATCTTATGATGACATTAGGGTAATCCACCGCGTCTTAGGACGACAGGCCGTGTCGACGGCGCGTTCGTGTTCCACGCGCGCCTCAAAGAGATGTCAGCATAGGGAAGGGGCCCGCAAGGGCCGATGCCTGCCGGGTGCTGCGGGTTGTTCGAAAGAGATACCGCGGCCCCGGAACACAAAGAGCGATGAAGGAACATGGGTGGGTTTTAGTCAGTAAAAGTCTGACACACCCTCCCGCTCAGCCCAGAGCGGGAGAAGTCATTTGATGATTTCCCATCCGAAAAAAAAAAAAAAAGGGTAATCCACCGCGGTCATTGTTTTCATGCTATAAAGGGTGTAAATAGACCTTAACGAAGCCACTTGATCACCCCGTCATTGCGATATTTTTTTTTGTTCTGGACCATACCTGGGAACCTAGTTACGTAGATATTGGAGGTCAAAGTCCCAACTATTTCAGAAGTTCTTTTTTACATACTAGTTTTTAAGGTTATAACTTCACTTTAAATACCTCGAAGACCTGTTTACTATTCAATGCATCCATTAGCACAATGTTTTGAGTGCGTTACATTGAGTTTTACAGTAAAACGTGATTTTTCACCCTAAAAGTCGTTTCCCAACAATATTTTTTGCGTAGGGTTACTTAGTTTTATGTACAGAATGCTTGGTTGACGACTTCGTGAAGAGTCCGTTTACACCTTGTATAATACAACATGCAACAAAACGGTTCACCTACACGTGGGCACAAAAGTCGTCGGACTGCAGTCCGAGCCAGTTTTCACTCGGTCATCACACTACAACTCATTACTAGGCCTACACGCCGTGACGAATGACGATTGACGCCGGCAGTATTACATACATTAACGTGACGAATTATGATAAAGTTCTTATTAGTTAAACTGTTGATTAGTGTAGGTATAGACCTACAATAAAAGCGACCAAGTAGGATTCCGGATCGACGAGTCATATTGCAAGAAGGATTTCGACTCCGTTTTCTTATAGTTGATAGCATCAATGTATGATCTTTCTTTTTCGTGTGACTAGTGCCTAAACTGGTGTCAGAGTTTTTTGCCGCCCATGGGCCTCTGATTTGGTTTGGTTTCCTCACGATGTATGTTATAATTATATAATACGCACATGACTTCGAAAAATCAGAGCTGCGTGTCTTGGGTTCGAACTCGAGGCCTATGGCAGTCCGGCGTCACGCCACAAGGCTAGTATCACTGCTGCAATGTATGATAAGTAGAGCACATCTTAGACGAACCGACCGTAACCAAACGTAGACTTGCCTAGGATGATGATGGCTTGCGAGGTTAGGCCAATCAAATCGGAAAGCTATCAGCCAGATCCTTTACTTTCTTAAATAAAGAATATTCTCAGAAAAATAATAATAAGAATAGAGAGAGAAAGAATAAAGTAAAGGGTAGGAGAGCAGATCAATGGCTTTATAACAAGACTAGCGACCCGCCCCGGCTTCGCACGGGTGCAATGTAGATACTAATGTTTTCTCTACTATAATATGCATGTATTATACATATAAACCTTGCTCTTGAATCACTCTATCTATAAAAAAAAACCGCATCAAAATCCGTTGCGTAGTTTTAAAGATCTAAGCATACATAGAGACAGACAGACAGCGGGAAGCGACTTTGTTTTATACTATGTAGTGATAGTGAAGTATTTTTTTATATTTCTCTTAACATGATACACGTGAATAAGTCACAGTCCGTCTTAGTTTCTCTTGGTCATCACTCCACTACAATTATTTCGTCTAACCTCCGTGACGCGTGTGTTGGTAACGACAAATCATGCGCAAGTTTTTGTCGCTTGTAATCTATTGTCATTTTCGTAATAGCTAATTAGTAAATTACTATTAATGCTTTTGTTGTAAGAAAAGATGTGCATTAGAGGTTGTTGGTACGTTTGTGACTTATTAGCAATTGTTATTGAGTGGAGTTATGGTAACAGAAAATGAGTCGACAATCGTGAATGGGTTAGCTTTTTTCTTATACTGTGTAATTTTTTGTTTTGATGCGCACTTTGTGTTTATTTACGAGTTCATCATGACGGTTTAGAATATGATTTTGGAAATGCTTAAACAAGGGTTAGATTTGATGTTGCGCAGCTTGGGAGAGACTATGGCATAAGTCCCGTTTATTGTCTTTTTGAATGAACAATTTCTGTGTATCTACAATTATAAAGTGTACTCTACTCCATTTACAGGAGTGGGGATCCCTGATGGGGGTTACCCCAGTTGCTAAAATCGACGATATGTCTCTTACTGTTTCAGTCAACTACGCGCATCGTAATCCACTCCTGGAAACGGAGTATACGAACTTGGAGCTTATACTGCCAGCCAGAAACACAAACCAAGCTCAAGAATTCCGTATAAGTCCTATACCAATGGAATCGGTTAACGTAAAATTTCCCAATTTCACAAGGAAATGGCCCAAAAATCTTTATTACTTTGCCGAAAACGAGGTTATGTAAAACACGTTCATTCTAGCAATGTATAGCACAATATCGTTCAGATTCACGCCTCGTCTACCGTGAATATAGCCAGCTATAGGAGCCATGAATTTGGGATGACTGGGACTTTCATTAACCTAGTTTAACAGATTACTAGGATGAAGTTAGTTAGGAAAACAGATTGCCTCTTGATGGTAGTTTCGGGCAGTTGAATCAAGTAAAATTCCTCAAGTTTATGCTTTTAGTTTTATCTAAATGGTATTGTCCCATTTAGTTCCCTTTAAATAAATAAATAAATCTTTAATTTTAGACCCGAGATCCATAACAAAATAACATAGCACAAAACAATTAGTACTTACACTCTCACTCACTTCTTATTTTAAAGCATATGCGTTTAAAATTTGATTCAATTTTTGCTAATCGTTGTGCGTTTTTATACTGCTTTAACCGATAGTCTCTTAGTATCCTTGACAAATGTGACGCATGGTTACCCATTGGGAGGCCTCGAGGGCTTACCAAGCGAAATCCCAACTTACCTAGCAAGGTGAAGCGTGAATGGACATACCGACTAGGAGTACTTTAATACACATACAGAATTGTCTCTATCTTTAATATTTACTTCGTGGTCCCTATTTTGAATACTTATTTGGTAATGGCTATGCAGAAATTCTTCATTCAATAGAATAAGTGCTTCTATTATTTATGACCATTTTAACACGATAGAAAATCTTCTTTTTATGATGGAACTTTAATATGAAGTTATTAACACTTTACGTGTTTTACCAGAATACGTGACAATTGTGTCATATAGAACCAACCAAACCAGATTTCAGAAACCTGAAATTTCCATCAAAGTCTTTGAAGTCATCAAAGTTCTTGAAGGAGTCTCACGCAAAACATAAAGGCATACATTCGAACGAAATATAGTAGCCGCACTATATCCACCAGGAACAGATAGATACCTTCAAGGTAAATATTTTTCTCACACATGCCAAAAGAATAACCTCATCTCCAACTCTCAAACAGTCAGCACACCAACCATGCTGCTCACAACCCAGCTACGCTATGGCACCGCATCGAATGCTCGCTTTCTCTCACGCTCGGCTGACACTGATGGTAGACAGAGAGGTAGGTGTCACAGCTGAGCGAACATTCGCACTGCGCTTAGATAGGCTCTCGGGTTTTAAATAACACGCCTATTATAGCTAAGGTCAAGTTTATACGGATTTTAGTTGCTTTTTATTGGTTTTGTGCACCTAGTTTTAGTTGAGGATGATTTTAGAGGAGTGGAATTTGGATTTTGTTTGTTTTTATTAAAGAGATCCACAGGTCACCCAATTCATCCGGAGCCGCAGGAGCTTTGGAGTTCATAATCGTTGCCGTTGAAAGAGGCACTTATTTCACATTTGAGGAGAGCATTTAAATGAAGTAAACTATTTCTTCGTATATATTAAGTATAATAGCGACCTGCCCCGGCTTCGCACGGGTGAGATTCTCATGTTTTCTCTACTATAATATGCATGTATTAGGTATACATATAAACCTTCCTCTTGAATAACTATCTATTCAAAAAAACCGCATCATAATCCGTTGCGTAGTTTTAAAGATCAGGGACAGACAGACAGACAGTGGGAAGCGACTTTGTTTTATATACTATGTAGTGATATATTTATATTTATTTTATTTTATTTATTAGGGACAAAAAAACAGTTACATGTTTCAAGTTCAAAATTATGAGTAGTTACATAAATAGGTAAACATATAACCCACACCATTGTCCACGAGTTAATAAATGAACAAATAAAGAACGGAATGATAATTTGAATATTCCAGCTACAATAATGACAAGATCGTGTTGTAATAATATGTTGATGTAATTTGTGATTTGATAAATGGTATATATACAAGGTGGCGCCGACAATACGACAATAAATTAAACTGCGTATAACCTCATGACGTTCCCAGTCTGCGTACAAATTTATTCGAATATATCCAGCAGTTTAGTCACAGGACATTATTTTTCGTATTCGGAATTTTCTACTAGCACTGACAGGTTAACGACCCCCGCATCGGTATAAACACTAACCACATGTTACCAACTCGCTATTTCAAAAACTTTTGCCAAATTCGTTCCTTAAATGTCATTTTCAGACGCGAATTAGTGCAAATTATACCTAAGATTAATAAACCAATATTTATAAATGGTGTTGTAAGAAAAAATATTTTTTTAATTTAGATGCTAGGATTTTTTGATAGTTTAAAAATATTCTTATGAACTAGTATTATCAGTGTTTTCATTTGTCGTATTGTCGGCGCCTGTATTATCCATTATAATTTTCCGCGACCGAAATGTCCTTTCTGTCTTAACAACGTGAGTAGTTATTAAATGACCTCATGACTTGTCACGATGACGAAGCCAATCAGCATTTTTGGTAGAATAATTGCAAGCCTACGTCGTCCCGTAAATAATCTGGCTCTCATCAAACTACACTATTTGAGTTTGATTTTGAAAACAAATGCTTCAAAGTTTTAGCTTAATACATAAACAACAGTGTATAGTAATTACTTTTTCAGAAAATAGTTCAACTATTTGTCTTCTGTCTGTGTTTCTCCAAGATAAACTAAGGGCTGAATAAATTGCATTCAGGTTTAAGTACTTAGTTCACTATCGGGGTGCAGACATCGATAAAATTCCTTAAGATCAACAACCTTTAAGTTGCTATCTAGAAATGAGGTAGGTAGAAACAATAAAACAGGTGCACATTGCATTTGCACTAATTATATTTTAATGCAATATGAGGCAATCTCGCATGCAATCACTACATAGTATAAAACAAAGTGTCTTCCCGCTGTCTGTCTGTCCCTATGTATGCTTAGATCTTTAAAACTACGCAACGGATTTTGATGCGGCTTTTTTAATAGAAGAGGAAGGTTTATATTTATAATACATGCATATTATAGTAAAGAAAACATTAGTATCTACATTGCACCCGTGCGAAGCCGGGGCGGGTCGTTAGTGCTACATAAATCAAACCTCAAAAAATACACTGGCCTGTAATTCCTACCACAGGGCAAAGACCTCTCTAAATACGAAGAAGGTAATTGTTAAAGACAGTCATTGAGTGTTGGCAATTTTGCACCCTAAGTCCTAGACTTAGGGTGCAAAATTGAGGACACCTAGGTGTCCTCAAGCTTCCTTGAGAAGTATCTTATGAATTTGAAAGGTCGAAGATCAATTCTTTAGAGATCAAACACGGACGAAGCAAAAGTAACATAACATTCATTTATTCTCAGGCAGTTTTGACCCATAGACATACCATACCTTCCTTTACAGACTAACATAAATATCTTAAAATACAATTTGAGTTAGTAAATAAGATAGAATCTTAAAACTATGCTATACGTCATATAGTAACACTTCACTTGTGCACTGTCACTGTGTGTTTTGTATGTAAGGACCGTAGCAGATGGCGTTCTATAGTTTTTGCCTAGGCCTGAGATTGTGAAGTAAGGACGAATTGGAACTTGCCTACCAGGTCTTGACTATAAAGGTCTCGACTCTGAGATGCAACGGGCTGAGGCTGTCATCCGACACACGAACCTCCTACAAGCTCGTTGGTACAGACCCTTAAGCTCCGAGCAATCATAACATTATACATTTCAGCGAAAAAATAACGCAAAAACATAACAATATGAATCACATAGATTTCTGAGCACGATTCCTTGTTGCTTAGTTATTTTGTTCTAAGAATTCTACGTCATTGTCTTTTCTTATCACTTGTGTGCATAGCTTGTGTTTGTACATAATGTACTGTGTAGCTTATGTATTTTGTGGCGATCGAAGGTCAGCATTGTAGGATGAGATAAGGAACTAGTATGTACATATTTTACGAGATGAAGGGCTTTATTGTAAGACATAAGGATTTGTGCCCGGATGTTAAACGTTAGGAGAGGACATCATTAGGGCATGCGAAAACTGGTTTCGGTCCAATAGTAAAACCCGGGAAAAACCAGGTTTACTATGGGACCGAAACCGGGTTTCGATGCACTAGACATCATATTGAAATCCTGGCAGGCAGTGTTTTTAGATTTTTGAAAGGTAAACGATAAATTGAACAAAGAGATTATTAGTACAAAAACATAATAGGAACTGCAAAACCATAAAGTCGTAACAACGCGAATCGTCGCAAAATTCTGAGATTCTGAAGAAGATGTAGATCTGAAGTTTCTAGTAGTTACACAATGATAAAATCGTACCTACATAACAACAAGTAGGTACTACATCACCTAAAAATACCATACGCAGATAGCAGTGAATCATCTCTACGACTCCTGCGCATACAGTGCGCACAGTATCGTCTGTTCCGAGAAACTACACTAAATGCATTCACTTATCGTTGTTACAATAACATACTGAGCTTACGTCACGGCATGTGATGTCACGATGCAGATGTAAAGACAACAAAGGTTGTGTTGGAGGCCACTGTTTTTAAAGGTTTTTTTTTAAAGTTTTTATTGGATACAGGTACCGACTTTTAATAAAACACCTATACAAGTTTTCACTTGACTATTTTTTTACGACACTACGTGAAAAATAAACGTTTATCTTTGTCATTGTTTCCTGGAAAAACAGTTACTAAATTTATTTCTTTATTTTTTGGAACCAAAAACAGTTACCTACATGCTAAAAAATACAGAGTAATACTTAAACAAATATTTAACAAACATGTAACCCACACCATTGTCCACATTTTAAGTAAAGGTTAAAAGAAGTGCTGTAGACATGTGTGATAAAAAAGAGAAAAATAAAACAATACTCGCTGCCACAATATTGTTGTACTACTTAGCTTAATTAACTAAATTATTACTCTTTAAACAAAATATCCAGAGGTAATTTCTTAAATACTTGCTTAGATAAACAGAATATATCCCGATCCACAAGATGCGTGTTGTAAGAATCAACAAGGCGACGAAGAGGGGCACGTTCTGCAGCGTTAGTCCTGCATATGTCTTTAAGAAACAGTTGAGGCACGCGCAACTCTCTTCGAGTAACACTTCTGGGTACCTTGTAACACAATTTGTTTGTAAGGTCAATACAGTCAAAATGTCATTACATCAAATAACAGCCGCCTAGATCCCAAATCCGGAACGCCATACCGTTTCAATAGCTGCACGTAAGGAACCTAAATTGGCTGGCATATTAGAAGCGCAAAGTAGATTGTGTGGGTAACATTATCATCTTATAACAAAAATTCGAGATATTTTGTTAAGACAGTGGATCATCTCAGCTGAAATTCTTTGGAAGTTTTCCGCGAAATGAGACTAATTTGTCTTCAATTATTGGTATTATTCGCTATGTTAGCTCCCAGTTAGTTGTGTAATGATTGTAATGCGTTTGTTTTCAGATTAGTGTTGTTTTTATAAACTTGAAACGCCAGGAATTTTAAAACTTAAACTACTCGTTGTGGAAAGATGACCTTGAATTTCTTCTAAATAAACTGGAAGATAGTAGCATAGTTATAATAGTTTTATCAACCATTTCTGCAAAAAAATTAAGTAGAACAATCATGTGTCATTGTGCGTCAGCCAATTGCGTTCGTTAACTTATTTAAAAAAAGAACATCTAGGCTACCCCGAGTGTCATGCCGTTGTGTTCATTCAGCCCAATGACGTCACTAAAAAACAAAGCGTAAGCTAAGACTGTGCGTGCTTCTAACATTGCACACAGTTCAAATGCAATAAAGATTCCCATGCACCGCGCGTTTGAGGACAAACCAGTAGGCTGTGTGAGAAAGAGATGTACATATTCAGAACGTATAGCTCTATCTCTTTCCCGCACCGAAGTAAGTCCCAGTTGCACGCAAGTAATTGTCTTGACATGAACAGATAACGAACTTCCTCGTACATAATGGCGTGGCACATATTTTTTGCTTTTATCTAAACATGTTATCTGTGCAAACGTGAAGTTTCTCCATGTTTACTTTTCTACTATGTTTACCAATTATTTTAGTGAGAGTTGTGGGTTTCAACATTGGAAACAATGCAAAATAATACGATGATTGCGTGTATTTCGGAAAGCACGTTACGCTGTCGGTCCCGGTGATCTTTGTCAGTCATTACGGGTAGTCAGAAACTCGAAAATCGGATAACCAGTTCTGCCGAGAGGTTTCGTTTCACCCAGGTTGGAGTTGTAATGAGACAGGAAGGCGCTCCATGTAAAATACTGGCATTCAACTGCATTAGATTGCAACTTGGAAGCCAACCCTAACATAGTCGGGATAAGCTAAACAGATGATGATTATCGGTAGGCACAAGGAATTGGGATGATTATCACTGTAAAAGTAAAAAGCGATGGTTGTTGATAAAGTTCAAAACTATTTTTCATAAAAAAATGTGCCTTTTAGAAATACCAACCCAAAACATAGTTGATACCCAAAACTAGACTAGGCTATACACAGTAAAAAACTTGCTACAATCTAAACGGTTCAGTCGTTTATCTAAACCTTCTTACTCTAAATTCAAGACAAACATCGTCCAGTCGTATTACGAATGCGACACCTTACAAGTGCGGATGACTCACTCAATCAACTTGCCCGTCGCTAGTCGCAAGTTCAATGTTTGTCGCAGAGGAGGTCGCTCTATCAATTGTTTGTACGTGACGTGAACAGGCGCCTTCTATTACGAGTCTTAGATAATGTTTTATATTTACAGTAATTTCTGAAGACGGTTGTGTTTCGGGGTTGCCTGAATAGTTCTGAACTCAAAAAGAGCCTGAATTATCGCTCGGTAATACTACAGTGATTGGTGAATATCAAACTTTAAAGTTCCTTTTATCTACATACAACAGTAGTAGAATTTGTCAGAAATTAGCTTTTATTATTATTTTTAGCGGCTTCATCTGCGTGTAGGTCGGAAGTTATCCCACAGAATCGTGCTACCGGGATGAAAGTATCATTTATGTACTAACTAACCCAAGTCAAGATATGTCGTGTTCGAAATATCGAAACACTTTCAGCCATTGAGGTTGAAAAGGAAGTAGACAGACAGACTAACCTTAACGTTTATAATATCAGTATGGAAAATGAGACTTTAATATCAAACATGGGAGGAGGCCTATACTCAGCAGTGAATGGAACAAGGCAGAACATGATGAAGAATAAGATTGAAAATATTGACCCTCAAACCGGGTGGTCTTCAGCTAAAAAGAACTCTACTTCATTCGCTATTCTCAAGAGTATCATAAGAGGCCACTTGAAGATAAAACTCTCGCCTAACAAGTGGCTATATCGTAGCCTTTTGGGTGCTTTAAGGAGAAACTTCACATTGGGCAGCAACGTGTATCTAAAAACTTCGAAATGAGATACCGAGAAAGAACTTTTGTTTCTAAGAACAAGCGTAAAATATTTTCGGTAAAAAATATGTTTTCATACCTACTGTCCTGGTTTTTAAAATAATGAAGACGATTTTCTTCGAATGTTAAAATTCAATGTAGCAGAAGAAAGAGAATTCCAATAGCACTTTGAACCCCGTACTTGTGACTGAACTCGAAACCTCACGCTCAACAGTCGGGCTTGCAGCCACAATTCCAACGAAGCAGATCAAAACTCTCTTTTGGCACACAAACACCAAACAATAAACAAGCTAAGTGCTACTAATTAAAAGCATAATAACTCAATGTCATGTCAGTCATAAGTTCAGAACGTTGTTTACTTTTTCTAGAGTTAACTGTTAACGCATAGTAAACAGTTTCCCATCATTAAAGCGAACTATCATGATACAAAGGCGACTTGTTGCGACAGAGCTCCCAATATGGTGGGGGCACGGAGTTGGTAAGATATGGAGTGATAACTTTGAGTGTGTGTATTCTGTACGGTCCAACGTTAAGTATAGCATATTCACGGTCATGTAGTTTGATCAGTTGAAATGGCTTCTTACCAAAATATCGTGAGTGTCGAATCAAACTTTTATTCTACCAATATTGCAACACTGAAACACTGGCTGAAAAAAGTATTGTAAAGCAGAGTAAGACAAGGATCTTGGACACATCACACATGTTTATGTAGAAGTTTTTCTGTAAAAACTATTCATTGAAACTAGACAGCGAATAGGCATTCAATGACGCAGATAAATATCTTACTGCTTTAAAATACGAGTAAATCTCTGAATGCTTTCATAAGAACAAGCGTCAAGTAACTACAGGCACTTAGTTATGTTAGTGCTCATGGTACAAGCCTACCACACTATTCGCAACCACTTCCATTTCTGAAAGTCAGAACCAATAGCGGCAACCACCAGAAAAGCACCGATGCAATGTAGCTCAAGAAAATTAGGGCTCCAGTGTGTTGATGTTGACTCGAGTCCACTGTTTAGTCCGCATTTAGCATTCCATTAGCCTACCACTCCATGTCACAGCCCGATACGGCCCATTCCAGCCTGTCTTGTTACACCCACAGAACAAGTTGTTTGATGGACGTGCGTCCTAGAATTCGTTATTAAGTTTCGTGTTGTTTATGTAAAGTTTGCTGAGCACGATTATTGCCCGTTAGCTTTTGAGGTTATGCAGATTAATTGTGTCTGTGAACTGGACGGGTTTGTCGGATTTTCAATTAGGGTTTCACGTTGTTTTTAATAATAACAACCGCACGGGTCTATCTTTAAGGTTAAGCAACGCTTACCGAGGATGGGTTACCATCTATTACATACCGAGGCCGCTCCGTGGTTCAGAAAGCACGTCACGCCGTTAGTCCAGGTTGTTACTTGTAGATCTTTGATAGTTATTACGGGTAGTCAGTAGACCGAAAGACATATAGTCTTACCAAGGTGTTTCGCGTTACCCAGTATCTGGGTTTTAGAGGTTAGGTAGGCAGTCGTTTCTTGTAAAACAATGGTATTCAGATGCAACATACATAGTTGGGAAAAGCTACGGTGGTCTGAACGCGTTTGGCTGATTTTCTGTACCTTATGTTATGGTTAGGTCATGTTTAGCTGTCTAGTGTGAAGTGGTTTGTCAGCTGTGGACGTATTTAGACTGGTATGAATCATGCTGTGGCCTGGAGATTGACCTGACTTAAGTAATTGAACGTCACCCCTTTTATGGAATGAGACAGCTGAGCTACACGATTTCGTGAATTCGTGCACTGACTGGATAAGACAGGTTCACTCAAATCTGTGCGGTTTGTTTCCCAGAAGACTAGACAGGACCGACACTAATCTGCATGGCTCTCAAATGACTTGGCCAGGAATATGTCTCGACTTAAAGGGACTGTGACCCCTGAGCTTCTTCTGTGTGCCTTCTCAGAGTAGTCAGTTAGGAATTACTGATTCCATCAAGGTTGAAAGTGATTTCTATGACCAATAAAAATAAATTTATTTATTATTCAGTAAATGGTTTTAATTCTTCTCCAGAGAAGAATAAAAAGTAGATTGAATGACATTATTTTAAGACGATCTTTTGGCTATGTCTGATGAAGATGATACATTCCATAAAAGAGATGTTCCCTACACGTCATCATAAAAATACCTAAAGCCAAGTTCATGGCTTCATTTAATTACTTGCCTTTCAGCAAAACGTGAATATTAATTACCTCTTGAACTAAATAAGTATAAACTTTGCGTCGGCGATACTTGATATTTACCTTCCGTTTAAAGCAAATTATTCTGTGTTCTCTTATTACAATTAGATTTATTAGTAATCGGTTCTTAAAGGCGATGTTTTGCGATGTTAGTCAGAATTTTAAGTCAAACGTGGGTGTGACTGGTAAATGTTGTTATTGAGGTTAATTTGGGAATAATAGCGAAAATTCGAGTTCCATTTACATTGATATTTATGACGGGTTAATTGGGAATATTGAAGATTGAAATAAGGTTTATTTATAGTAGGCAGGATTTAAATGACATAGACAAAAAATAACCTCGGAAATAAAAAAAAAATATTTCGGAAGTAGGTGGCAAAATGTCAATGAAACAAACAATAGTCACCGACTTCCAAAAGTAAAGTCATTTTCCACTTTTTTTGTGTTTTTTGGAAGTCGGTCAAAAAAAGTTTTTATTTTCCCTTTTTTTAGTTATCGTATCACACACAAATCTTTGTCAAGTTTCAATTTCGCAATTTCTTTTACTTGAATGACATATTTTTTCAGCTATTTTGATTTAAAAACCAAACTACTGAACCGACTTTGATGAATTTTTTATGGGACCAAGTATATCTTTTCAGATAACGGAAGAGTTTTTCTAATCGGTTCATGTTCATGAGGTAACAAACACAAAAAAAAACAACCGAACTCAGAACTTCCTCCTTTTTTTGACGTCGGTTAAAAATCAGAAGAAATCAGGAGTCATATTATGACCAGATGTATCAAGGTGGACAAAGCAAAAGGAGTATGCAGGTGCATTCTGTAGTTTCTGCCTACCTCCATGAAAAAAAGACGACAGTTTCATCAATTTACCTAGGTATATGTAGGTACCAGCATGCGCCTGTTCGCTTCAGATATTCTCTATTTCTATTTTTCTACATTTTTGGCACCCGCTTCGCCTGAATATAATTACAATTATTGCGTATTTACAGACCTCTGGTTGGTTGCTCATTAATCACGCCTCCGGAAAGGCCGTTACGGTCAACGAATACCTAAACATAATTAATTTTCCCCGAAATCTTAATACATTCCAAACCCGGACTACTAACCAGAATTACTTTACATCCCGGAAAACTTGATACTTGTCCCAAACCTATCTTCACAAAATTCTATGTGGAATCAATTAATTTTTCCCCGAAAAATTCTTCTACGTAACATCGAAACCACGGATCTAATTCCGAACAGCCGGTTACATTTCGACATGTGTCACCATCGGCGGATAACCGGGTTTCTGTCGCTGGCATACTGCCAACTGCTAGGCGTGCAAGTTGCATCAAATGTAGTGTTGTTATGTTGGTAACCGGCCGTTTGGCGTGACGTAAGCTGATGTTGTTTTTGAGAATTTGGATTTTGATTTTTGTTGTGATGAAACTTCGTGGATATGTAAGGTTTAAGGTTTTCGAGGGTATTTCAGTAGCAGAAACCGCGATTGTTGAGGTCGGGGTATTATTCGTGGATTGGTAAATTATCGGGTTTTTGTTTTAAGTAAAAGAAGACTAAAACATAACTGGCGAAAACATGATATTTAAACCAAACTACTCATTACCACTGCCTCGTTGGACTATTTTCGCAAGTGCGACTGCTGAGCATGACGTCCTGGGTTCCATTCCCAGGTCGAGCGATATGTTATTGGGTTTTTCCATTAGGAATTTCTCAGTAGCAGCCACGGAATCTGGTTTTGTACCCGCAAGATGGTAATAGGCTCGCCCCCTGTTACATGGGACTTAACGAAAACGTAACTGGCGAAATAAGGGTGTGCTAATAGGTACACCTCTGCCTAACCTTTCGGGGATTACAGGCGTGATGTTATGTGTTATATATTCATTACCAAACATACAAACTATCAAAACAGCATACAACATAACTATCTAGGTTCAGTCAGGTCACACGATACGACACGCTGACCACAGAACTAAACTTAGTCGGAGAAACACGTGGTTACAGAATACAGACGCAATTTTCTTACGGAATATATTTACTATTGCTCATGTTTAGGATTGGAAAACAAAATGGTGTCTTTAGTCTTGAGCTGGCAAAATTGAATGTGACAAACAGACACAAATCATCAAATTCTTAGCGTGTCCTCAATGAAGGATGGAGCATTCCTTTTTGAGGATGCTTCTTCTGCTCCTAGGAAGGAAATTCGCTCACAAAAGAAACAGAGCGCTCCGAGAAGAGAACCCCTTAATTGAAAGGCACCTGTGTTGTTTTACAATAGAATAGAAAAAAAGCATTTATCTCATAACTTTGAACATCACTTCACAGATCTCCAAACATTTTATCGACTGTCCTGTAAATCTTCAACTAAATCCGTAAACACTTGCTAAAATAAGCTCACTAATCTAATAATCTTCACCATCTAATTCCGAATTTCGCCTAATTAACATACGGTGCCTAATTCCCTTAAACCCAGGAATACTTACCACCTACACATTTAGCACTTAGCCACTTACCCAACAGAAACCCTATTCTGGTAGAATACGCAATATTTGGCCGCCATAATTGAATTTGGTACGATCAGTTAGGTGAGCCAAACATTGGATTATGTTTAAGTTAGTGGTACAAGGACTTAATTACGTCATTAGGGTGGGATAATTATATTGGTTGGATCGTTTATATTGAAGATTTGAAAGGGAATTGTGGAAGGATTAGCCGTAGTGGAAAATTAAGAGGGAAAAGTCTTGTGAGAAAACATGTTGTGAATGTAAATAACTACCTAATGCCCTTCAAACTAGAATGCAAGAAAAAACTGATTGGCTACAGAAATTCGTTTTGAAAACTTGCTTGTTGTTTGACTTGTTTCATCTATCTATGTCATACGTAAAGGTAGTGTATTTCCTGTTTTATAGGTAGCTAACTGCAACGGTAGGTAATTGCAATGTGCAGGTACTACAATCATTAAGGGCCCTACAGACTCACGCCGAGAACCCCCGAGAACACCCGAGAAGCGTGAATGCGATTGGTTTCTCGCCATCTCGCGCTCGCATCTCGCATTCTTGCGCACGCCTGTTCTGCGATCGGTGTCGGTTATTTTGCCCGCTTCAAAGGGTTGATGAGGGCATGAGTGTAGAGACCTTCTCGGTTCTCGTGCGAGCCTCCTCGCCGAGACTTCTCGCGTGAGTCTGTAGGGAGTATTAGAATAACTATGCTTATAAATACCAACTCGTGAGTCTAATCACAGGGCAGGCAGATTGTAAATAAACAAATACATACATTTACAACAAGATGTAAATGATGTAGGAAAAACAGCGTAAAATATTCATATACGCTATAAAATATATGGATTCGCGTAAACAGTGTTATGAAGGAAACCGCCTGCAAATAACATTGGAAAAATAAGATTAAAACAAAGCCAGATTATTTTGCGTTCTCGTGCAAGATTGCATAATATACTTAGGTGCCAATACTAGCAATGGTTACCATTAACCAGAGACTCGATTCCATCAGTCCGTTGATTTCAATGCATTGGAGATCTGCTATCACAATCCGGAAGATTTTTAAAGAAATCCATAACCCATTGCTTTATTCACTTCAACCCAATTATCATCATCATTCTCTTGCCCTTATCCCAAATTAATTTGGGGTCGGCGCAGCATGTCTTTTTCATCAATACTACTCTATTACTCGTCATCTCATCGGACACCTCCTTTCTGGCCATATCATCATTCAAACGGTACATCTATCGTTTATTTGATCTTCCTGTACTCAATACCCAATGAATGATATTGAATTCTCAAAATAAGTAGCATTGGGAATGCGAGTGTGCTACGCAATTACACCGCTGAACTAACCAACCAACCTTTGCCGAAGCATCATCATTCATCATTCTTCTGCCCTTACCTAATTTATTTTGGGTTGGCACAGCATGATTTCTTCGTGCATACTTCTCTGTTACTCGAATTATTATTTGGTATTCTCTTCCTTTGCCGAAGCATCCAAAGATTCATTCACTCGTTCAACTTTGCACTATCCAGAATCTACATAGGTATTTACTTTTTCTCGGATGGTACGTAGGCGCGAAAGCCAAGTTTATCTCGCTTGTTCCAAGTGAGTTGACACAGAGTAGAAACAAAACAATTGCTTATCACGCTACCTAGCAATATTTGTACTCTGTGGTTACTGGGGAAGTGTTTCCGACCGTCACGCTTTCTTCAGAAGTATGTCTATATATTATTACGTACGTAGTGGTTATGTAAACAAATAATTGTAGACTATGTGTATGTATGAAAGTGTTATTGGATTTTCTATTTCTAAATTTGCACCTATTTGCAAGTTAATGGCAATAGGTTCGTCCCTTATTACATGAGACTAGCAACATACATAACTTTGAAATGTTCTTTTATGATATAATATTAGGTATGAATACCGCTGCCTAAACCTTTGGAAATTACAAATGTAAATGTGTGAAATTTTCATTTTTTTATCATTGGAGAATCATCATCTTCACTTGGTGTTGCTTGAGGTCGGGCAATACGTTTTCTCCTACTATTTTCCAATAGGCGTGTGTCGCATTATTTCTCTAGATTCTCTACTACGGCCTTTGCAACTCGTCGTACGTGTGTTTACTACAGTCTTCTTGTAGGTCCATGTTAGATACGCCGTACTACTTAAACCAAGGCGTTCCGCACCATTGAATCTTTTCATAGATTTAGCTAGCAGTCCACTTCGATTCCAAATATGACCTTATTCAGTACGAAACGAAAAATTCTAGACTTGCAGCTCACCTTAAACATAACATAACATTACGCCTGTAATCCCCGAAGAGGTAGGCAGAGGTGTACCCATTAGTACACCCACATTTCGACAGTTATGTTTATAAGTCCCACGTGATAGGGGGCAAGCCTATAGCTATCAACCGAGCACAAATCCAGACTCCAATTGAGAAATTCCTGGTGGAAAAACTCAATAACACTGCCCAGGAATCGAACCCAGGATCTTAATTAAATTCATGCCAAATTATAAAATCACAACCATGTAGCTAGGTATAGAATAGGTACACATGCAATACAAATACAACAAACCAATCAGCTCCCCCCCACCTCCACAACTACAACAAACACAAAGCGATCAGATGATTCACGAGCATGCGCGCGCGCTTCCTGCCGACCTTGACTGAGCGTCTGCATGTCACGACCGTGCGTGATTGGTTGATAACCAGTATGTAGTTGAGTGTGAATTGAGAATGTTATGTTGCAAGGCTGGAGAAGCTCGTGGCTAAATAATAACAGCCGCTCGGATCAATCTTCAGGTTAAGCCGCGCTTGCCTAGGTTGGTCTGTAGATGGGTGACCACCCATTACATACCGAGTTTCCTCCGTGCCTCGGCAAGCACGTTAAGCCGTTGGTCTCGGCTATCATCTGTAGATCTTTGACAGTCGTTACAGGTAGTCAGTGGCCCGAAAGTCTGACAACCAGTCTTATCAAGGGGTACCTTATCACCCAGTACTAACTGGGTTGTGGAGGTCAGATAGGCAGTCGCTCCATGTAAAATACTGGTATTCAGCTGCATCCACATCCACATCAACATAGTTGGGAAAAAGGCTAGGCAAGAATGATGGATGAGGTCAGGGTAAGATCCTTCATGCTTCAGCTAAGAAGTGGTGATTAACAGATCATAATAATTTTCCTTTGATGAGCTAGGTGAGGGGGGCTTATTGTCAGCTCGTTTCAGAAAAAGAAATAATTAATCTAGACTGGCAAACATTCGCGAACTGGTGTCACGAGTGGTGCTTGAGCAGATGCATCTCGCAAAGAAGAAATATTCGAGGTTGATGGCCTCCAGCACTTGGAAGGACCAGAAGAAGAAGTCTATCAATTTGCCATGTAACAAGACCTTTGAGATTATAGTATGTCTTGCAGGCACGTATTTCTATAAACATCAGAACCTCGCTTTTCATACTAACAAAGACACCTTATCTAATAGGATTAGCATTCACAAAGCAGTCAATAACAAATCCCAGTCATTACCAACCGCAAACACTGTAAAATCAGAAATACAATACTTCCCATATAACATTACATTTAATTTCCTGAAAGGTAACTTTGGAATAGTTCCCCGAGTCACTCATTATGAAATATAATAGTAATAAGTAGTAAAGTACACGGTATTACGGCTTCTCGATCTGAAACGTAAAGCCGCTGTAAGCTGGCCAGTCGATGTCACTTCGTAAGCCGCTTCCATTTTTATTTTGGGGCCATGAGAACAGCGGGTGAATGAAGTTAGTGTACCTATTTATAGAGGGTGTAAAAATAACGAAACTGAAATGCACTTGTTCTCGCCGTCATTGCAATTTTTTTTTGTTCTGGATCATACCTGGGAACCTAGTTACGGAGAGTCAAAGTTCCAACTCTTTCTCCAAGTTTTCTTTTAATAAGTTTTTTTATGTTATAACTTTACTTTAAATACCTCAATGAACTCCCATACTATTCGATGCATCCATCAGCACAATGTTTTGAGTGCGTTAAAGAAGATGGGGCATAATGGGCCCAGCACTGTAGCACTTAGTGCAGGAATGTTCTAGTATTATTCCGAGAGTGTTATGAGATAGCTTTTTTGCTAGACCCTAAGGCTTAGACCGGTGGGAACCAATTTTAAAGCGCTTTCCATTTCTACAACAGGATATTGACATAAGTTTTTCGGAAGCTTATGTCAGTCTTCTACTTTTGTAAGTGTTCTATCATCGTTCTCGCTGATGACACATGGTGGCGTTGTTGTTCAAGAAAAATGTCAAACTTGATACATTTATTTTAGTTCTGTGTTTTCTCATCTACACAGATAAGCTGGTTGAAATGTAGCCTAGGTCCCATTGACCCATACATTAGGAAAGGACTTGGTCGTTGCAAAACTGTGAAAGGATTTTTTTTTTAAGAATTCCGAATTATATCGCAAATTCTATTGCATTATATTCCGCCTGCCTGACTATGATGGTAATTTAATTTGCAGATATGTGTTTCACGTAATAATTTTACATAATAAATTTCGGAAAACCTATTTTTCCTGCCATTGACAAGTTTTAAATTATATTAGTGTTTTATTTTATATTAGATACGCCAACTAGTAATAGCATATACAGATAATTTCCAGTATATTAGGTATGTGTTTGTAATTAAATTTCACAGTAGCCTAAATTCCAATTTGCTAGTTGTAATTAAGTTTAAATTGGATGTTGACTAATAAATACGCTGCCAGAGCAAATTGAGTGATATACGACCTGTTTGTGATTGTTTCATTAGTTTACTGTCACAGAAAAATAAGGTTTCAGGGTTCGGAACCTAAATTACGTAATTATAGCATAGGTCATTCTTACACCCCAATTGCGTAACAATATTTTCAAATCCAAAGGATATTAAAGGATATTCGTAATCCATTGCTTCATTTGTTATGAAAATTCAAAAAAAAACGCAACGAATATTGTTGAGCATTGGGCAAAGTGCGTTACACAAGCACTTCTATGTTGTTTTTTTTTATAATGAAACATAGTGTCTCTTCGTAACTCTTAAAGTTTAAAAAAATTACAATTCAATAAATACAATCCTAACGACAGCAACAGTAAACGGTCGTAAGGAAGAATCATCACATTTAGAAATATACCTTGCATGCACAGTGCTTCAGTCCTTAAACCTCTTTTTAACAGACTTCTAATAAAAAAGGAGATGGTTTTTTATTCGACCAGCATCTTTTTTTTATCTATCACACTTCAATTCCGATAACACAATAAATAAAAAAACCTATCACCCTCTAATTAACAATATCGCTCCTAATAATCAAAACAACGATAACCGCGGTTTTCCCGGCCCAACACGTCACCCGCCTTGACACCCAGTTGATCTCGGTTTAATTGCATCCGAGCTCAACGATAAAAATCAAGGGGACACTGCTTCACGACGAATATTAATTTAGGGGATAAACACTGGCTGGGAACTTTTAGAAAGGATTTCCCCGTTTTTCGGTTGATATTTTGTTTTGAATTGCGTTGATCGCTTTTTGTATTAGGTATTAGGAAAAATATTTGTGAAGAAGCGTAAAGATAAAATCTCAACGGATACAATCAACTAAAGATATCATGACCCCTGATCCTTAAATGGTAAAGCAGAGGTATACCTTTGATATACCCATTTTTCACCGGTCATAGGGGGCGAGTCTATTGCCATCAACCGGGCATGTAAATTCAGACCATTTGCTCCTGGGAAGTTACCGATGAAAAATCTTAATTTTACCTTGCTCAACTGGAAATTGAACCCAATACCTCATACTCAGCTGTCGCGCTTGCAAACAGAAGACCAATGAGGCATTTAAAGATACAAATAAACAAGTCTTATAATATCAACCAACGTTAACAGCATCTACTTCATGATTTAAAATATTAACAGCAACAGAATTTATTGTTCAACGTTTCAGCTTCGTGCATTTTCCATTTCCCGACATTTTGAGCTTTTGTCATTTCTCCGATATACTGCACCTGCCAACGATATGCTTCAAATATAGGGAAATGTACCGAGAGAGTCTACAATGCAATTCACAAATAGCCTGTCGGCTGTCGCAGTTCGGGTAGATTTTAATCAGTATGAGAGCTTCCAGTCCTAGCACATTCTTTTATGTTGACGATACATATTGTAACATGTGTGATCTTACTTATTATATTAAGGAAAAAATTATTTCATTTCTTGATTATTTCACCAAAATATCAAAAGGTTTTAACAAACTTTAACATAGTCATAAGTATATCTTAGATAATTATGACAAATTGTGGGGTACTATGACGCCTTAATGCAGGAATGTTTTAGACAGCTGTCTAGCGCCATCTATCTCTCTCTCTTTCGAAATAGAACTTGCAAAAATGTTCTTGTATTAACGCGTCATGGTAGACCACCTAATGACAACGACTACTGACTCATGGTGACAACTGGACTAGGCTTACAGAAACCGATAAAACAAACTTTAAAAACCAAGCTACATATATTTTTTGTTCCCAATTTTTCATGAAAGTCTTACGCACCAACAACACCTTTACGTAATACGAGGTTTAATCAACCAATCATGATCGAAGGCCACCGGTCCCTCGCCGACCAATCCCGACATCTTATTAACGTCGGCGAGAATCTATTTGGGCATAATCAAAGCTGTGATGCCAGTATTTATGCGAAAATTGAGATGAAAATCGAAAAATTACGGTTCGATATTATGTAAGAAAATTGGTAAAACAAGACTTGTATTATAAATTGGTAAATGACGTAAATAAACAGGTAAAAAATTGAGACAGTCTGACTGGCGTAAGGGACAAAATTGAAAGTCTTTTTTATGTCTAATTTACCAGCATCTTTAATTATTATGAAATGAAATCATGTCAGACCATTACAAACAGGGGGTCTAAAATGACCGCTTTAGACGAATCATAGTAGGTTCATAATATGAAACACGTTAAAATTCTTAAAATGGTTACAGGTGCAGTTAATTTTATGAATTGTCACTTTGTGACCATTTTACTAATTATAACGTAATTACTATTTACTACCCTATGATGATTCTGCTAAAGCGGCCAATTTAGGGCCCTAGATTGCTGACCGTCGGATCTATAAGAATTCGATGCTAACAGCCGCGTGCTTACCGGATTGACCAAACCTTGAGAGGGCAAAATACATGATTATAGTAAAATCTACCTTCTTCGCAGTCACGGCATAAAAGACTGGCTTAACCATTGATCTGATATCTAGCAGTGTAGCTGTATATCTTGCTAATCTTCAGTTAAGCTTTCAACATGAATTACCTGAAAAAAAAATACGGTTTCATTAGTACAAAATACATTTATAATTCAACTGATATCAAGGAAAATGGCCGCCTTATTACTTCAGCTGGAAATCTTAAGGCGATTAAGGGATTATGTCAGATGGGCAGCTGCTTTCATTTAGGTATTATACGTTAGTCACTGCCTGGTATTCGTGGAGATAGTTGCTATATTCTGTTGGGTAATTAATGTAGAGAGAGAGGTAGTAGACTAGACAATTACTTATTTTTTAAGAAAGTATTAGAAATGCAAAGGAGCATAAATATATGAGACGTTGGTTGGTATTTGCTTCGAGTTCAAGCTCGAATTTGAAGCTGTCTAGTAGTTTATACATTTGTATGTACCTCGTCTAGTCGAATCATTTTAACTTAGGCTAAGTAATAATCTACAGTTGGATAGATGTTCCTTACTTGGCATAAGCGCGAAAAAGGTGGTTTCTTGGCCATTTTTATCCAGGGCTACTGAATTTGCAGTTTCTGTTCAATATTATTCATCATCAGTTTAACCATTTCTGTTTACCTGTTTCCACAGTCTAAATATTCCTGCATAAATATAACTAAACATGTCTTATACTAAAACTGCAATGTCCCCGTGCATGCTAATGGCCGAGTTTCGCGGCACGTTAGTTAAGTGCCGCAGTTTGAGACGCGTTAATGACGGCCCACACTGACGTGCCTCTAAGTTTTAATAGTTAGGTGTTACAATTGCTGCTTTTGGTGTTTTGTTCTCTAGGTTTGTTTTATGTAAGACTTTGACAAGAGGTGTGATGGACTGTGGAGGTGTGACTAGTATAGTCTGTGATACATAGGAAAGACGGTAGTTATAACCTTGCCACAGGCAGCAGTTTTGTTTATCTCACATTAAAGCAATTTGTTGCTATTACTTTTTAGTTATTTCAACCAGCATACCACAGCTGGATAAACTAAACTCGGTAGAATAGAATAGAAAGTTTACGCAAACAGCGTGTTTACCTGTACGTGGTGTCCTTAATTTTTTGAAATCCTACGTAGTTAAATGATCAGAACTCCAATTTTTACTTTTCAATTGACGACTAAACGCCATTGCGCCACTAGTGCGCAAAGCACATCCTTTTCGCACTAGTATTCAAGTCGTGTGGTATCGCGAAGTGCTAAGTGCAACACGTCATGTGCATTGACACTTACAGTTTAGCACTTAATAATGTATAGCCGTAATGGATATGGTATAGGATACCTGTCTTATGCACTTATTTATCTACGCGTGGAGTATAGGGACTTTGAAACTGAAACGAATCTGCGGTGTAAATCATTGTAATTAAGTTTTCAATACACTTCCTCGAAAACTGGCTCTTATGGCACTATGATTAGGTTCAACATGCAATGAATTTCACACTAGTGGTTTTTTTTTATTTATCACACACAAGGGTTTTATTTTTCCTGATTTTGCCACAGATAACATTAAACAACTGTTCAATTCCTTATAGTCGGCGATGTTTGCTTTTTTTCACACCAAAGAGGCGCATGTTTTTAAGGCCTTCATATTTAATCAAAATTTAAATCGTGTTTATGAACAGAATATCGTAAACAAACATTATTTTTATAAAATAATTTGCTTTTATCAACAAATTAGTTTATTTTTCTTCTAAATTAAAAAGTATTTGAATTTTCTATTTTTATATTTGGCCTTTGCCTCTCCTTCAACGTGGCGAAAGCTAAGCGCGGAAAAAAAAGCAAATCATTATAATTTTAATTTCCTAATAGTTCATGACAAAAATACTTTTCGTTCTATTTTTATTATATTTCTTCCAAAATTTATTGAAAACCGTCGTTTGATACACGTGAGCGTTTGTTACTGCAGTTCTCGGCTCCATAACACCCTCGCCTGGCGGATCGTGTGTGTTTTCCGCTTCGACCGCAATAGCGAACTTTCCCCACTTATATCAAAATGTACTATTTTAGGTGCTATCTTAAACTTACGTCTTGTGCTATTGGCAAGATTCACAACAAGTTATTGCGGATTTTAAGAAGTAAGTAAGAGCTCTCTAGAATGTAGACCACTCGAGCTTTCCCGACTCACAGGTTTCATCGCAGAAGTTAACACAACATCATAGAAACTATACTTATTTCAATAAATTAACATTTTATGGTGTCAAATACTAAAATTGATGTTTAAACTTTCACAACAGTTCTTTTGGGGCCCCGGCTCCATACTGCGAACGAAAACGTTTCATGAAAACAAAACAGTCACCAATTTTAAACTGTAAATGCTATCCGACGTCACGCTACTTAAAGGTACTTAAAGGTTGTCTGGAAGAGATCGCTATCAGCGATAAGACCGTCATTGTAACCATAAAATTAATAATTTTTGTAAAACCGTTCTGTATCAATTTTGGTGTACAATAAAATATATTCTATTCTATTCTACTTTTCCCGGTGATTTCATTCTTCACGTCGCAGTCGCAGCTATTTCGTAGTTCTATTCGTGCCTGTGTAGAAGAGCCTTCATTTTACAAAATAACCCGACGATTTCACACTAGCTACCCGGAAACAGACAACAGACAAGTATGGCGGGTATTTACTTAGCATTTTGTGCAACGCGTGTGTTTTTATGTAAAACAGTTTATGGTATTATTATGTCTGCATTCTTGGTGAGATGTAGGTTGAATTTGGAAATTATGTGTTTTAGTGCATTTACCTGGTATTAGGGAAGTTTTGTGTTTGCTCATCATCATCATCAGCCCACACTCCCACAGCAGTCCACTCCTGGACATAGGCCTCCTCTCCTCCAGTTTCTACCAGCCACCCTGCGAAGATCGTCGCTCCACCGCGCCTGAAGGCGTCCCACCTTGCGCTTGCCGATTCGCGGTCTCCACTCAAAAACACGTCTACCCCAACGGTCACCGGTTCTACGGCTAATATAGCCGGCCCATTGCCACATCAGCTTACCTATTCTGTGAGCTATGTCGACAACTCTGGTTCTCTGTCGGGTCACCTCGTTCCGGATGCGATCCCTCAGAGAGACTCCAAGCTCGCTAAGCGACCTTGAATTTATGAACCAACCGTCTGTTGTGTTTGCTATTTGATGCTTAATGACTCTTAAATCCCCACAGCTGGGATACAGCCCTCCACGCTATGAATGGGAGTGGGATCCCAATGTAGGTTAGTGTATGTCACATAACATATCATAACATCGCGCCTATAATTCCTGAAGGGTTAAGGAGAGGTGTACCTTATAGTACACCCACATTTCGCCAGTCATGTTTGAGTCCCATGTAACAGGGAGCGTGCCTATTGCCATCAACCACATGTCTTCCTTTTTGGGTTTATGTACTTATGTCACATGTCTGTTTTTTTGGTTTAAAGACACTTCACGATGTTTTCCTTCACCGTTTTGACTGTAAACGAAGTGAGTGCCTCTCTGTTGTTTCTACAGTTCATGTAAAGGTTGTCCGGAAGATATCGCTATCAGCGATAAGACCGCCATAGTGAGCACAGAATTAGCATTATAGTAAAACAGATGTATTTCAATTTTGGAGTAAAATAAAGTATATTCTATTCTCTCTGGGTTCGAAACCATGAAGTCAGGGGTCGTTATCACTTGGCCACCACTGTTGTAATATGTATTTCATTGAATTAAACCTATAAATATTGCTGCAGAAGCAATTCTACAACGCAATCCCGATTTATGACAGTAAATAAGCCGATACACGATGTATGTGCTCCGTAGAGCCTTTTACGACGAAATAAATAATGTCAAGTTACCGCTATGAATAAAACATTATAGAGAAAAATATATTTTTTTATTAATTTATATGTTGAGCAGGTGTAACGGTAATTGCATTAGAAGTTAATGTATGTCTCTTTAATCGATTCCCCTGATTCTCGATTTATGTCCGACTAGTGATAAATTAGGTACAATTGCTTGTCCCATATTGTACATACGTATACTAGCTGGTGCACGCGACCTTCGCTTCGTCCGCGTGAAATTATTATAAAAATATTACTTCCCGATTTGAATCGGATTTCGTTAACAATTTCAAGGGTTTTAATTTTTTTGCACGGTACCCTAAAGCTTTTTCTAAAATAAAAGTAAGCCCAAGTTATTCCTTATAATAATTAACGTCAGCATCTATCAGTAAAAGACCCGTCAAAATCGGTCCAGTCGTTTCGGGGATTAGCCGGAACAAACAGATATACAGATAATAATTTAAAATGATTTTATTTTGTTATAAGTACCATGTATACTTTCAAATTCATTCAGTAAAAAGTTGCTATTTGACATTACAAACCGACACTGTTTTTTTTTTGTTTGTATAGATATCGGACTTAAAACAGTTGGCGATTAGGTTCACTATACACTCGCCCCTACTTACCCCTTAAGGAATGCAGGCGTGATGTTACGATATTAATTTAATTATTAAGCCTTTCAATTAATTAAATAGCTTACAAGTGGCAGGAGCCATATTTTACTCGAACGTTAACTTAGCGTGGAACATTAAGATTCATCAAATACTTTTTAACGATTGTCAGTAACACAATTAGCTAGAAATCCGTAATTATTCGTGTTATGATGTGTCTGCGTATCGTCACACTTTTTGTGATTATTTGAGGAGAGATTTGAAAGTGAAAGAAGTATCTACAGTCAAGGAATAAATAGATAATGTTGCCAACAATTCTTACCAAGGGGTAACGTATTACCCAGTGCTAACTGGGTTGTGGAGGTCAGATAGGCAGTGGCTCCATGTAATATGCTGGTATTTAGCTGCATCCAGTTAGACTGGAAGCCGACCCCTACATAGTTGGGATGATGTTGAGGGCCAAGGACGACTTTTACTTCACTATATTATTTTTCAGTTCCAGTTATTTTTATTCTCGTTCCAATTGCCGCTCATCATCTGCCTAGCCTTTTTTCAACTATGTAAGGGTCGTCTTCCAGTCTAACCAACTCCAACTCCAACTCCTAAAATACAGGTCTGTGTACCTAGTTTAGGAGCCCGGAAAGCTGACAATAATTTTAAACTTGGTAGTACAACCCACTGTTCTCATATTATTATGTACTGTTTTTTTTTTTTTTTGTACGAATAAACTTATTATTATCATTAACCGGATGCAATTGAATATCAGAATATTACATGATTTACAAATGAAAGCCGGAATGAACGGCTTAACGTGCTTCCCAAGGCACGGAAGGAAATACGTAATGATGGTCACCCATCCAAAGACCGACTTCGGCAAGCACTGCTTAACCTATAAGATCGACCCTTGTGGCTGTTATTATGTATTTAGCCACGAACTCCGGTTGTGTTACTAGGATTTCTGCTGTGAGAAATGAAATAACAGTGAAAATACTGTACATTATTACCAGTACTTTGAATGAAATGGCAGTTCAAAAATCGTCATAAATCCTAAATGGCCATTCGAAATGAAAAATTATATGAGAACCTTAAAGATGATTTTCAAATACCTATTCAATGATACCCCACTTAACATAGTTCGTCGACTTTCATTTTTTTTTTTTTTCAATAGGGCATGGAATTTTGGTTACTGTCATGACTTTAGTGACACTCGCAATAAAAAGACAAATCGATTGACGTAAGAATCATTCAAATAAGCCCTCGCGTTTGCTCTCTTAACCGCCAAAAAGGAACAAACATACATTATTTTATCATGTATAGGCTAATAAACACATTACCCTCCGCAGTTGGGTAAAATGGTGTCATGCGCCCGCTATGTGGTCAGAAAGGAATCTGTTTAAAAATTGCTTGACATTATCGGTGTTCTTGACCGTGCTGACCTTACCTACCTATTGGAAACAAATTGTAGACATTAGGACGGTAATAGCAATCGATGACTCCTTTTAATGCCTTCTTTTGGCATTTTTATTCTTAATGTGACAAAATTTCTTCTAAATAACGGTGAATTATGGGTAAAACGTTTCGTCCTAACTGTTTTTCGATAGAAGAAAACATTGGAGTTTTCTTTTCAGATATTTTCAACAGTAGCTAACTTTTGCGCAAATCTTATAGTCGAATAAAATAGGTCTTCCAAGATTTTACATTACAACAAAAACAACAATAAAACAAAACACAAAAAACATAAAACAAACAAAAAAAAAACAACAAAAACAACAAAAACACACAAAACAACACACAAAAAACAAACAACATACAAAAAAAACATAAAACGTTACGTTACGTTTACATAAAATTAACAATTTTGTAAACCGTTCCGTATCAATTTTGGTGTACAATAAAGTATATTCTATTCTATTCTATTCTACAACTTTTCGCGTCAAAGAATTCGTCGCACAAAACTGCGACGGAAATAGTCGCAGCTATTCCGCCTCTGGGACTCCTATCTCTGCATTGCTCGTTATTAAGAAAAAGAAGAACCCTTAGAACCTGTTTTCACTGACACAAAGTGAAACCTACATGCATAAGAGAACGTTGATGTATCGATAGTTGAAATTCCAGTTTAGTGGTGATTTTAGCTGGTCGTCTTCAGGAGGGATTTTTTATTTCAAATCGGTCTAAACTCCTCAGCCTACAAAAAACTTTGATAGTTTACACTTAAGACTTGCTTGTTGTTCGGTTTTCACGAAAAATAAATATAGAAACATTTGTTTTTTGAACAACAACAGTTATAAATAATGTGTTATCTTTGAACTGGCAGCGATCATGCGGGTGTTCGATTGCACGCAAAATGTGAAATGCATACGGTAAAATATGTACGGTTTCATAAATTATAAATAAACTTGCTAGTTTTTCTCGTGACTTCATTCATACTTTTTCTACATTAAATATTAAGAACTCTTATTTATGTCATCTTCACTAACAACTAAAGGAAAGCTGCACAATTATATTAATTAAAGCAATCATTTTGGTGTCATTGATACACATTTTTTTAATGCGCTCGCGCACTTTACTTATGCGTAAAGACACCAAAAATAATCAGTAACTATCTAAAATATTGATAAAACTACAGCACATGAATAAAAAGTATAAATCATACAAATGAAAACCACAAATTCCAGCAATTAATTGTTTAGTGAGAGTATAAGCCGTTGTAATTAATATAAATCATTATTACAAACATGAACGACGGACAAGATTACTCGTCAATTCATTTACGAGTGACATTAATGAGTGACTGGCTCGTTGGGGCAGTGGTCACAAGCGCTACTGCTGAGCATGAGGCTCTGGGTTCCATTCCCGGGTCGGGCAATTGGCGAAATGTGGACCGTTACCTAACCCTTCGGTGATTACAAGCCCAACATCGATTGGAATAAGGGCAGAAGAATTATGACATGATATTTAACGAATGATTTGACACTCGACCCCCGCCCCATTTCTTCGAGCGAGTTATTTCGCTTTGTAATGACGATACCTTGAGAGAAGACAGGACTAGACTTCATAGTTCAAGAACTGCGCTCATTTGTACCAGAGCTTAACTTGTAGCAAGTTTTGGAAGAATGCCAACTACATAATGTAGGATCAACAGGACATATTTATAGTTTATTACTAGATGAATGCAAGTAATCAGCCCGTTATGGAGCAAGGTACGCTCGGAGTTTCTTTAAAGGATAAGAAACGAAATGAAATTTTATACAAACTAAGTATTTTTAATGAGATTCATATTATTATCGTATTATAATTCTGCTAAAGTGGCCATTTTAGCCCCCCCGGAGTTACCGACATAGCTTGCAGACTAAGCAAGCTGAATTGAGGAGCTAACGGACGCTACTGAAAGTGCCCAAGTCGTTGCCAAATTTTGAGCTGACTCAATTTAAATTGTTATCGGCACGCTAAGAAGAAGTGGCAGCGGGCTGGCCATGTTTGTCAGAAGGACAGATGGCCGATGGCCGGTGGAGACAGCGAATAGGCAAGCGGTCCGACTGATAGAGCACAGGACTCTACTCTACGAGAGGGTGCTCCATCACACGGCCCTGTGCGGGTTGTTAGATGTTCCATTTCTTCGAAATTCTAGTTCCAGGACATGCGGATTTCCTCACGATGTTTACTTTCATCGTTTTGAGAGCATTCAATGAAAGTTATCCGTAACACTGGGGCCGCATGGTCGATGATGGCCTCACACAGTGGAGGCCAGTGTCTCAGCAGTGTCCCACGTTATTTGCTGATCACTGTGGAGTTAAAGAGCAGTAGTCTATCGCCGCTAATGTCTGACCAATAGTTGCCTTCCAAGCAGTTGATCCGGGTTCGATTCCCGGCCATCGCACACTTTTTGTCAATCATTCGGATTTTGTGAATTTTGTTAGGTATTATTTTGAGGGTTTTAAATGCGGCTAATTCGTAGACAGAGAAACCAAAAATATACACTGATTCATTTTAGCTTACAATGCGTGACTTAATTAAGTATTATCATTGTAATTAATTAGTCCAACCAGCGAAGTGATAATTTTATTATTAAAGGAACAAGTTGTGACCTTTAAACTTTGCAGATGATACAGTAACATAACAATAAAACAAAATGTCAGCGGCTGATGAATCCTTTGGCTTTCTACGCGTCTTGTAAACCCATTTCAAGATTATCATGTTAAGTAAGAGGCAACTAGAATAATTTCCGCCTAACAGAGTTACATTACGTTAGAGCCACGAACGGTTGATCTTCTCCTACAAGGTGGACCGATGACTTCGTGAAGACCATGGGAACGCACTGGATACGAGAAGCACGGGACCTGTCGCTGGTTGGGGCCCATGTCCAGGAGTGGACGTTCGGCTAAATTGATGACCATACTTATTTGCTTTATTTGATAGACTATTTGTCAGTCATAAATTTCCAAACCTCAGATTCTTACATCTCTTCGTCATTTATTTATCATTGCTTCTATAATGTGATCTTTATAGAGACGATTATAAGTCCCTTTATCGATTACTTTTCTACCAAATTATTCACGTGTAAATAATGGCTAAAACACCATAAGCTAGCAGAAACATCACAAAACGACAAAAATTACGTCACTATTCCGAGTCGCATTTCATTCCAACTCAACGGATGACTTCCAACTTCAAACGCATTTGAAAAGATCTCTGCCTGACATCCTTTATCAAGTAAATCTTATCCTTAATTATTTATCCTAAAGTTTAATGTCCCTTGGCAAGATTAAATGAGTAAATGGAAGGTAGCAACAAAATCAGGTTAAGTGTGCTTCCCTACAGGTGGCATAGCCTTTTTACATTTTCCGCTTGTTACTTGATGGGGCTTAACATGGGGGAAAAAGTCAAGCCCTAGATCTAGGCTCCTTGGCCAAGTTTCATCCTTTGCGTTAAGAATTCTGAGCACTATCTATAGCACTTGGCTTTATTGGAGGAAATGCGGGTTTTTTTTTAAGGGAGGTTTTTAATTTAATTAGTTTTTTTTTTCGTAAGTTGGTGAAGGGATGAATGAAGGGGAAGAAGTCGAGAAAAGTGGGTTTTGAGTTGTGATAAGGTTAAGGTTTAAATCATACCGAAGTGATGTCTGCTGGCACAGTTTCATTAGATTTACCATGGACGTTTTGGAAAAAAATATAGGTGCAAACGTTCCTGTGTATGTGTTTCGTCTTAAAATAAACGATATTATAATGGCCTACTGTGTTTCTGCCGGCTTTTTTGCCAGCCAGGCAGAATCCCCATTCTCCCGCTTCCTCCATATTCATGACTTAGTTAGAACTCTGCCTGCCCCACAAAGGAACATAGCTAGCACGTGCTCTCCAAGGGATGACGTAAGCGACTGGCAATGCAACCTTTTATGACGTCACGTCTAATAGTATGTTCAGTACATCATAGGGTTTACAATGCACTGCATTGTATGCATTGAATTCTTGCATAGCGGAAGATATGAAAGAACATTCCTTGTTTGTATGTAAGAAAATTAATGAAAGGAATATTCATGACTTGTTTAAAGGCATATGACCATGACAATAGGACTACATAATTCCCGTAATTAAATCATTTTTCCTGGAATTTCCTGCGATATTAGCTATGTTTGTGATAAATAGATAAACAATGACTTATCATCATTTTCCTGTCGTTATCTCAATTTATTTGCAATTTTCTATAAAGTCTTTCTTAACTCTTTTCTAAACATTTTATCTTCCACATATTCCGTCAATCGTTTCTATGGGCTTCTTTGACCATTAGACTCCTTCACGTCTGTACTTAAAACAAGTTTACTAATAAAGAAAACAATAACGACACTCAGCAAGTAAACACATGCTCGACTGTCTTCCAATTCGGAACAATCATACCCAACGCCTTCATAACCTTGAACCCAAAAATATAACATCGGGCCATATTTCAAAATTGCCTACAAAAACGACGACAACAATAATTGAATTTACCCAAACATTCCATCCAAGTGATATAATAACGTTTTTTGCTATCATAACAATATCTCGGTCGTCAAGCTTTCTGAGACAGTTTTTCTGCTGAAGATAAGGATCAAAAAACTATATAATCAATTAAGCAAAACATTGCGTGATGGCATCTTTACGTCTCGCTTCGCATCACAAAATGTTGAGAGTTCAAGGCGATAGAGAGGGATGCAGATAGGGAAATGCGTGAGTTGGAGTGAGATAGGTATAGATGTCGCAGAAGGTAAACATTTTATGAAAGTGTACTTAATGATCGAGTGTTGGCTGAGTCTGAATGTTTGGATTATGCAGTGTGATATTGTTTTAAGTGGAATTGTTTTGTTTTACTTGTGAAGTGTGGCGTTTGGTTCAGTGTTTAGTACGAGATTTGGAAAAGATGTTAAGTGTAAACTGGAACTGACAGGAGCAGAGACTTTATAGATGTATTTTGGTATGAAGAATACTAATATATATCATGTTACTATTATATACTATTTTATGTTGATCAGTTTACAACGTTATTATTATACAATATTCTTGGAAGAGGACTACAATGTCTCTTCCAAGAATAATATTCCTATATTAAATCTATGACGATAACCAAACGATAACGGTAACAAAATCACATTAAGAACAAGAAAAATCCAATACACAAAGAAAACAGTCCGATATCAGTAAAAATAAATCTCTTCAACATAATTATTTCGTCTCAAAATAAAATAAAAAGTTTGCATCTCATTTAACGGTACTTTGCCGAGGTTTCTGACTGACGTCACCAGGGGAGGGGCTGAAGAGAGGGGGGATAAGGTCAGGGGTCAATGATTACGCAGTTAGGATCAGTTAGGATCGAGTTTGAAGATGAGACAGATTTAGTGGTGGTGGGAATGTTGACAGAAGTGCAAAGGATCATTGAGATTATAAGCTTAAATGAGATTAGGCTTTGGTTTAACATCACGCCTGTAATTTAAGGGTTAGGCAGAGGTGTACGTATTATTTATTATACTCACATTTCGCTAATTATGGTTAACTCCCATGCAAAAGGGGGCGAGCCTATTGCCAAAACCGGGCACAAATCCAGACTCCGTGGCTGCTACTGAGAAAAAACCCAATAACACTTAGCCCGACCTGGGAATCGACTCCAGGACCTCATGCCCATGCTTGCAAGGGTTTTGTTTTTACCCGACTGCGGCAGAAGGAGGGTTATGTTTTTCGAGAGTATGTATGTATAATTGTTTAGCACGCTCTGCGGCCTGAACGGCTCGATGGATTTTAGCTTCAAAGGTGTCGTTAGATTCGTATTAATTGTGAAAGTGACACCGGGTATAAATTTTGAATCAGAACACAACATAAGCTGGGAGTACCTCCACGCGGTGAAGGCGGTAAAAATTTGTTTGGCTAGTCGTCTGCGAAGTCTTTCACATTTGTAAACTAAAAAGCCAATTAAAAAAAAGTAATTTAAAAAAAAACTAAAAAACCCGACTGCGGTAAAAAACTCAAGTTAAAAAACACTGAAAATGTAAGAACATGCACATTGAAATTTAAAAAAGTTGGAAGCGGACGCGACCCATTTGAGAATGAAAATATAAAAATGGAATGGCTTCCGCCTGCTTCCAACCTTTTTAAATTTAAAATGTGCTTGTTCTTAGCTTTTCAGTGTTTTTTTTTTAACTTAATTTTTTTTTTATAATAAACAGTAACTTTAATTGTCAGAAATACTGTGCTAATTGGCTGGACTATCCAGTTTCGAATAACTTATATTTCGATTAATTTGACGTCATCATCAGCTGGCCTAGTTTAACTACAAGCAACTGAAGAATGAAAGTTAAAAACAATCTGAAGTTTCATTAAAATCGACAAAGAACGAACGAAGAAAAGAAATACAGAGAAACCGAAGCAAGTAATCAACTTCGGAATAAACGATAGTCGAGACGAAATGAAAACGTATGTCCGAACAGCCAGTGTGGGTAGATAGAGGATCATTTTCCCCTTTTTGGGAGAAAAATAGTTGTAAGGGAGGTAAATGAAATCCCTGGGAAAAATATCCTTAAAGACTAGAAGATAGAACAACATTATAACATTTACGAAATCAAGAGACATTTTATAGTCAAACTAGTTATTTGTTACATTAACCTGCGTAAGCCTATTGCATTGTGCCGTGTGTGGATAGGAACGAGCAAAATACACAGAAACAAAATTCGATACCTAGCGGTCCCTTTAAATAATTTTTAGTTTGTTTGTTTTAGTTCCTGTTTAAAAAATAGAATGGGGAAAATTCAAAACTTGATCTAGCATCCCTGCGAAAGTCGAATATTTAGCAGCATTTATGGAACAAAAGATAACCATTGTTGGTTTCCGAGAATACCTATCTTGAAGAGTTTTGATAATTAATTTTCGTTATTGTTAGACTCGGTAGCGTTTAGTAATTAGTTGGATTTCTTGAGTTACTGTTTATGATGAATGGAGCATGTTCTTGAATGAATAGTTAAAGTTTGAAGTAGATAGACAACGTAGCAGTGTTTTTCAAAAAGATCAGGTTGCGTAGACGTTGGCCGTAGACGAAGCGAAAGGAATAAGGATCGTAGCAGCTGGCATTATGCCGTCTCTGCCAACCCGCCTGGGAATATAGCGTGAGTATATGTATGCATATATATTATAGATAGGCAACATTCCAGCATTAGTAATCTCATGCATTGAAATCTATTTTCACAATTTGCTATAAGTTTCAGTCATATGGAATATGGATGTAAGGAAAATTCCTCAGCGTTTATAGCCTTTCTGGCTACTTCTCCAATTTCATTGATCTTGGAACGTAACTGGATAGTGAAAACCTTGAGGAACTAGTAATACTGAAAACCCTTCGCCCGCTTCGTAAAAGGTAACTCTCAAAATGTCCAGCTCTTAGTGAACCAACCCTGAAAAAGCAAAAAAAATTAAAACACAAAATAAATGTATCTATACTATACTAATATTATAAAGCTGAAGAGTTTGTTTGTATGGTTGGTTTAACGCGCTAATCTCAGGAACTACTGGTTCGAATTGAAAAATTATTTTCATGAAGGATAGCCCATTTATCGAGGAAGGCTATAGGCTATATAACATCACGCTACAACCAATAGGAGCGGAGCATCAATGAAAAATAACCTACCTTATATGTGACGCAGACGAAGTTGCCCGGTCAAGTAGTAAAATTTAAAAACTTTATTGCAAAAAAAAACCGACTTCCAAAAAAAAAAACACTAAAAAAGTAGAAAATAACTTTACTTTCGGAAGTCGGTGACTATTGTTTGTTTCATTGACTTTTTTGTCACCGACTTCCGAAAGTAAAGTTATTTTCCACTTTTTTAGTGTTTTTTTTTGGAAGTCGGTTTTTTTTTTGCAAAAAAGTTTTTATTTTACCCTTTTTAGTCATCGTATCACACACAAATCCTTGTCAAGTATCAATTTCGCAATTTCTTTTACTTGGATGAAATTTTTTCCAGCTATTTTGATTTCAAAACCAAACTGCTGTACCAATTTTGATGAAATTTCTATGGGACCAATCGGGAAGTAGATCCATTCAGATAAAAGAAGAATTTTACAAATCGGTTCATAAATGACGGAGATATGAGGTAACAAACAAAAAAAAAAAAACAAAAAAAAACATACAACCGAATTGAGAACCTCCTCCTTTTTTTGAAGTCGGTTAATAAAAGCATATTATACGTAAAGTTCCCACGACCAGGACATGCTTCCTAAAATTCTTTAAAGTTCGGATTTCCTTTAAAACATTCCTCTCCTTCACAAAACAATCCATTATTTCGCAACCCGCTCTCAGTCATTAACTGTTGTGCATCAGTGACTCAATAACCCAAAAACTGGCAACAACATACATGTGCAGACAAAGGAAGATCGTTAGTCTGTGACACCGAAATGTTGTAACATGACGGTTGCGACATTGACGGCAGGGTTAGCAGGCTTGTTTATATCCTTCTCTTTAAATGCAGTAATATTTTGTGAGTAACAAATTTATGGACTAGTTTCTTGAGCACCTAGATTTTGGGACAAAAATCTGTCGAAAACGAAAGTGAGTTTGGAATTGGTGTAGTGAAAAACAACCTTGATGAAAGGACTGAATTATTTAAAATCGAAAACAAGCAGTGGTCATCAATGATCTAAGACTCTAAGTATGATAAGAGAAATGTGTCATGAAGAAGAAGAATTACAAGTTCTAGAAGCAATACAAAAAATCACAATGCGGTGATCCAGAACTAAAGATAGATGCAAAAAAAGATTGACGAAACACAATGGAAATTCATGATCCTTCCAAATCAACTTTAGTACAAAGATAAATATCAAAACACAGCATCAAGTGCATATCCTATCGAGCCTGTTGCTACCCAACATAATATAGAAAGGCCTATCGCCGACCCTAAACACAGGTTACACGTATCCGGGTCGGTGATGTGCTGTGACCTGCTCCACTTGGGCACAAAGACCAATTTATTGGCCGTAACAATCGATGGAACTAATTCTTGTTCCTCTATTATAATAATATGAATGAGCTTGTATGTGGGGGATATGTTGTTTTTCTGGTTTAGTTTGGGCATTATTTTGGGCTCTTCTTGTAAAGAATATCTTGTTCCTAATAGAAGTCTTCGTTTTTCTCTTTTAATAAGTAATGATTCTTGATTATTCTTGATTATGATATTGCAGGGTTTTTTTTTTAGTTCTTCAACAAAAGATGTACTTGCACAGATCGTGAGAAATAAACTATGGACGACAAAAGTATCACGTAGATGTACTCCTTCAGTTACAGGAGACCACAACATGCATAATAGAATTACATCTAAGCTAACAAAGCTAGATTAGTTTAATAATGTAATGTGAATGCCATCACGTCGAATCTTTTCTATTTACAAACTTGAAAAACAAAAGTATAATTACGATACTGCAAATCCAAATAATATCAGCTTCTGATCGTTTCATAACATAAAAGTTACTTCTCTTATTGAATAGGAAAGATAACTGACAAGTGGTCACCAAACACGATTGCTTATTGCACGTTATTAACTTAACTTAACTTGAGTATGAGCCCAACTTTCCACACGGTGATAATTTACCAAAAATCTATAGTGATACAATCCCATCCATAACTCACACAACCCATAAACTTTAAAACCCATATAACTTAACCAATACAGTTCAAATAAATACCTAATCTTGCAATAAATACCCTCAGTAATCATATTAAAAATTACCATAACTTGACAGAAGTAAGCCCTTACCCCCTGAGAGGTAATATTGTAAAATTAAATGGCCGTCAAGACATCAATCGATGCTTGCATTAGTATTCACGACGTATGCCTAGTCGATGGATATTTCATACATAAATGTCAGTTACTTATTGGAGGACAAGGGAGGGAATGAAGCGGTATTGCATTTTAAAATGATGTTCTGACTTTTTGGGAGACCTTCAAAAGACAGACCGGGCTTTGAGAATATGACCGGAAAGTATATTTTTCTGACCCTCTTAAAACCAACCTGGTGGCTGTGACCTCTTAAAGGTACAGCACGGAAAACCTATTTTAATTTCTGTGCAAATCACACATCTCTAGGGAGACTAAAAGGTCACCCTTGTTGACACGCTGTAGCACTTTTTTCCTGCAACCAAGTTTCAATCGGCCTTTTGCAAGGGTCACGTTTTTTTACCATTATGCTTCGAGAACTATTTTCTGAAATTTTCAATCTGTAAGCAGTGAGACAGGTGGCACTGTTTTTCACAGCGCCATATTCTGCTTAAACGTTAAATTATTATTAGATTTTTTTCGAATTTCTGGCCATTGTAGCACAGGCAGTGATACTAGATCATCATCATCATTTTCCTGCACACAGTTACACTTACACTCGTATCTACATATATTCAAGTTAAAGTAATTACTTTAGCTTAAGCAATTACTTGCAATTTTTTTTATGCAATAGACAAGAATTTAAAAGAAGTAAGAACCGTCAAAGAAAGCAAAGCTAAGAATTCTAACTTTTTACAGTTCTAACTTCAACCAATTACTAAACTACATAATAAAAATCTTATCTTAAAAATGACATTTGCTCAAGTAAACACTTTGACTTGTTTATACATAGATACGGGGGTTACTGTTGCTGCATGAGCTGTGTTACAATTTAAGAGTAGAATAAAAAACTGAAAATCATCATTCATCATTCTCCTGCCCTTATCGCAATTTATTTGGGATCGGTGCAGCATGCAGTATCTTCTTCTTCCATACTTCTTATTACTCGTCATCTCAGCAGTCACCTCCTTTCTAGCCATATCATCCTTCACACAGTCCATCCATCGCTTCTTTGGTCAGGCAGTTACCTTCTGTGTAGAGTTACTACATTAGATTCAATACTTAAGTAGCCGTAGAATCACCGAATAATCATCTAATCTCTTCCTAATATCTAACACCGTAGAAATCTTTCATTACTTCCACAATATCCGCGATCAGCTGTACACTTGCAGCCTCTCCTAGTTTTTCCACTACCAATGCACAACCACCTACGAGCACTCCATCTACAAGGCTCGCATAAATTTGGAAGTACGGAAACTCGAACCAGTTCATTTCCTACACCATATCTATTGACCTTCAGACTTCTACTGGAAGAACAGGTCTTAGCAATATTAATTAGCAAACTGGTTTTATTTGAAGCAGTTCATTTACATGTAAGTATGGATGGATCGTGTGAGCTTGGGCTTAAAATAGACGGTGTATCCTTGTTTTCACTATGGCTAAACGACACATGAATGAATGTCGATATACTAGTGCAAAGTCACTGTTGAATTACAGGTCTTGGTCCAATGGGGGTACTCCGATGAAGTAGAATCTGACTGCGGAGCCACATCGCGTTCTCCTGGCCTTATTACAATTTATTTGGGGTTGGCGCAACATGTCTTCTACTTCATCTTTCTGGCCTTGTAATTTTCAGTCCCTCCATATCATCTTTGGGCTTCCGCAACTGCTATGGTTTTTTAAATTTAATTTTCAACAGTGCAATACATAAGGTACTTATTCATTTAGATGTCGCTTGGTATTTTTGACCGGGCAATAGTGTTTATGAATGAATGGTGGCAGGTGGATGTTGTCTTCTGTTTGTTTTATTTCGTGGTTGATATGAAGGTATATGAGAAGGCACCGCTGTTGTTTTTCTCATATCAAAATTGTCGGTTTGTAAAACCCCATTCTAATATCACCAGCAATGTTTTATCAACAACCCTGGTTACAGTAACTGCTTCATGAGCTGTGTTACAATTGAATTATAGAATAAAGTACTGAAACTCAAAACCCATTTGATGGAGCTGGTAACTCAGAAAGTTGAAGCTACAGGTACACCACTCATACAAAACGACGGAGGGAGCAGCGATGAATTTCACACGTATCAATAAGTTTGGCTGGTGAAGGTCGCAGGAATCCTCTGAAGGCATGAATAGCTGGACTGGTCGATTTAATGTCGTTTCGAGGGAGATCTGTCAATGAACGTCTTTCAGCTGTAATTATGACTGGCTGAAATGGCTGGTGTATAATGGGTTTAAAAATACCCTTAATAGAAGCCAAAGGGCACTTGTTGTCCCCGTCTTTGCTCTTTTTTTTCTAGACCATACCTGGGAACCGTCTAGTAACAGAGATATTGGGGGTTCCAACTTTTTCCAAGTATTTTTTTAGTACAAGTTTTTGATGTTATAATTTTACTTTAAATACCTCCACGACCCCCGTACTATTCAATGCAATATAATAATATAATGAGCACAATATTTTGAGTGCGTTACATTTGCATTCTACCGTAAAACGTGATTTTTCACCCCAAAAAACGAAATCGTTTCCCAGCCATATTTTTTGCGTAGAGTTACTTAGTTCGATGTACAGAATGCTTGGTTGGCGGCTTCGTGAAAGGTCCGTTTACAACTTGTACTTATTGCTTTATGACATTAAAAAAGAAAGAAATAATAGAATTTCCCATACTACCACCGTGCATAAAGATTGTTAAAGATCACAAGGTAACATTCTAAATAGTAAATCCACCTTATTGCTATGAACGGAGCTTAAACGTTAGCTGTTCACACTGACGAGGCGGCAAAAGCCTATGCCGTCGGATTTGAGCCTATGAACTGACGCTGTGGCATTGTGCTGACAGCTTAGGTCCAGCTTTGTACGGCAGGGTGGGCAGGGAGGCTTTACGGCTGACCTCCGCTGATAGGCTAGCTATTATGCGGACTTGCGAAGCCGGATAAACTGCAGCAGGCATTCGACAGTTTTGGTTGTTGTACTGAGACATTAATGCGATGAACATCTATTATATTAAAATAATTTTAAATATAAAATACGTGATGTAACATCACGCCTGTACGAGTAATCTCCGGCGGATTAGGCAAAGGTGTACCCTAAAAGTACACCCACATTTCGCCAGTAATGTTTAAGTGCCACGTAATTTGGGGCGAAGCTATTGCCATCAACCGTACACGAATCCAAACTCCGTGGTACGCTGGTACTAAAAAAATCATGAAGGAAAAACCCAATAATATTGTCCGCCTTAGGAATCGAACACAAAACATACAATAGGCATTAACTCTGGTCATAGTCTGTCAATGTGCCGAACATCCATATCTTTTGGCAAAGTAAAGACAGACATAGCTTCTTTCTCAGAACACTAGTCTTTACAGTCTTTGGTCATAAAGAGTCTTGGTAGATAACAATACTCCACAACATTAAGTTCCATGGTTGAAAACAACAAAACTAAAACGTTATGTTGTCAGTTGTTAAAGTTGGTTTTACGTTCGGGAATTATTCTTGCTGCTAATAGTGTAGCCATGCGAAAGGAAGATTCAACTTGATGGTCGAGAAGCAATTGTTCAAAATAAAATAACATAACATCACGCTTGTAATCCCCGGCGGGTTAGACAGAGGTGTACCTAATAGTACAGCCACATTTCACCAGTTATGTTAAAGCCCCATGTAATAGGCGGCGAGCCTATTGCCATCAACCAGGCACATATCCAGACTCCGTGGCTGCTACCGAAAAATTCCTGATGGAAAAACCCAATAACACTTTGCCCGACCCGAAGAACATGCCGAAAAAAAAAAAAAAACCGTTGTCCAAAGACGCCTTACTCCAGTCAATCAACACGACCCAACTATAAATAATCCCAATAACTAATCATCCTAAAAACAAAATGACGATGACGGCCCTATACTAAAGCTATAACAGAATAGTTGTCATCCCTTCAGAAGTTCAGGCGCGGGTGAACGACCCCGGCTATATCGGGATTGTCTCGGACTGCAGTTAAATCTCGGGATAGTGTCGCCACGATTTCTTGGGACAGGATTAGAAGATGTAGCTAGTGAATGTTGGTTCTGGTTGTGAAAATACGGGCCGACAGGTGCCAAAATGGATGATCAACGAGCGATTTTCTTGAATTAATAACTGGCCTATTAACAGCACTATTAACAAAAGCTGCCTTACTCCCAATCTTTAATTTTTAATACGTCTTTTGTCACTAATACTACAATTCATCTACATTTGTAATACGTAACAAAAGCGCTCTACTGGATTTTTAACTCTCGGCGCCCGAACCGAGCTTTGAAAATCAATCAATCGTAATGAAATAATTTATGTGTGCCAGTGAAAACTGGCAAACAGTGCCATTTACACCTGCAATCACATACTTGCCCCCCCCCCACCCTTATTCCTTTTAAAAAACACATATTTTTGTTTAGTAAATCCTTCAAGCAACCCCCCACATTTGTCTCCTAACGTTTATGGCTACCACAGGACATTGACAGTGATCCGAGGGTTAGACAGATAAATCCTGGCTCTAAACAATTTACGACAGAGAGCTGTCTTATGTTGTCGTATCGTAGTACGATTCGTCTTGCAGGTTTTTATAATGCCGTCTTTATTACTTGTGCTGGGTTTAAAGGATCTTCGAGGAGGATCGGGCAGAAGATGAGAAAGACGCATGTGTGGGTTCCAGGTTTGGGAGAGACATTGGTTTTTATTTGGACTGTGTGGTGTTAGTTTTCTTAAAGTGTTCTGTGGTTTATTAACCGATTTCAAAAAAAGGAGGAGGTGCTCAATTCGGTTGTATTGTTTTTTTTTTCGTGTTTGTTACCTCATACCTTCGTCACACATGAATCGATTTGATAAATTGTTTTCTTTTATCTGAAAGGATATACTTCCCGATTAGTCCCATTGAAATTTTACTATTATCGGTTCAGTAGTTTGGTTTTTAAACCAAAATATCTGGAAAAAATACGTTATCCAAGCAAAAAAAATGCGAAATTGATACTTGACAAGGCAAAGTAAAATAAAAAAAAAATGCAAAAAAAATAACCGACACAAATTTCGGAAGTCGGTGGCAATAAAGTCAATGAAACAAACAATAGTCATCGACTTCCGAAAGTAAAGTTATTTTCCATTATTTTTGTGTTTTTTTTTTTGGAAGTCGGTTATTTTTTTGTATCTACTTACATTAATTCAATTTTATACATGAAAGAAAAGCAAAGAGAGAAAATAAATTTATTTGCGCAATGCTAGACACAAAGTATCATTTGCCAGTGGTGTGTCTAGGAGCCAACAATTTGGCAAGCCCATAATGCGAGCAGACTGTTCAGAAACCCGAACATCATGAAGAGTGGTAGGTTACACGGGCAAGCCAAGCTTTTAGGCTTGTATAAAAGTACCGCCACTAAGTCGAACGGTTAAATGATTAGGTTATGGAGCTGCCCCGAATCGGTAATCATGTGTGCACGTTTAAACATCGAAATATCTTTGTAAGTTCCTTAATAATAATAATAGCAATTAATTCAAATTTTTTTATATTTTTAAATGTTTTTTTTTTTATAGGAATATTTAAAAATGTAAATAAGTAAGTAAGAAAAATAAATAAAGGACATAATAGCAAAAAACGTTCCGGCGACCTCTTCGGAGAAACCGAAGGTCTTGTCTGTGCAATTATGGATGAAGTTATGATGACGAATAACTATCGGAGATTTATTGTGAAGGACGGCACGGTTGACATATGTCGGGCATGCCACCGTCCGGGCGAATCAATTCGTCACATTATCTCCGGGTGTTCTCGTCTAGCTAACGGTGAGTACTTGCATAGACACAACCTTGTAGCCAGGATTATCCATCAGCAACTTGCTCTAAAATACAACCTTGTGGAATCGGAAGTGCCGTACTATAGGTATGTGCCCGACTCAGTTCTCGAAAATGGCAATATCACACTGTACTGGGATCAATCCATCATCACTGACAGGACTATTGTGGCCAACAAGCCTGATATAGTGGTGGTGGATCGATCAGAGCGGCTCGCAATGATTGTTGACATAACGGTCCCGCATGACGGGAACCTCGTGAAAGCCGAGAAAGATAAACAAATCAAGTATCTTGACTTGGCTCGCGAGGTTGTCGACATGTGGGAAGTGGACACGGCGATCATTGTGCCGATAGTAGTTTCAGCCCATGGCTTAATTGCCAAGAGCCTCGACCAATACCTGAGGAGGCTCTCGTTAGGCGGCTGGATCAAGGGCTTGATTCAGAAAGCGGTACTCCTGGACACGGCTCGTATTGTTAGGAGGTTCCTCTCTCTGGAGCCCTGACCGCCGGTAGCTTGGACCCTGTTCCCGATACCGGTGGGCTACTATTTTTTATATTTTTAAATGTTTTTTTTTTATAGGAATATTTAAAAATGTAATTAGTAAGTAAGAAAAATAAATAAAGGAAATAATAATAGTAGTTAATAATAATAGTTCCTTAATATCTTTGTTAATTCCTTTATCTTTGTAAGTTGTTGTTCGTAACAATGTACATAATATTAAAGTTTCATTTCATCATGGTCCTACTGTGTATATTAAACGATCTACCACTTGATAATGCCGTAAAACAATAAAGCGAATGACAGTGACAAGTTTATGGAAACCACTTATTCATGAACAAGGGTAAGTCAAACCTCTACCCTAATCCATAAAAACTTGACATCAATAAATCTTATGTACTTACCTTCAACTTCTTCTGAACTAAACAAGACAGCTTTACTCACAAACTCACAAAGTTATAGAACCATTCATTCATAAATATTTAAAAACCATCTACGAACAAATAAATTTGAAGTGTCTGTTTGTGATTGCAAAATAACATCTTTTATTGAATGCATATTATTATGAAAGTATATGCCGTACTTTTAACAAAAAAAAAACACTTTTTTTTTTAATTTTTGTCTTTGTTCCGGCTAATCTCCAAAACCGCTCTACCGATTTTAAGTAAGTAAGTAAGTAAGTAAATTTTTATTTGTTTAAACATGGTGTACATGATACATTGCATGCAAGATAATAATGAGATACAGATTAAGTTCGAACATGTTCAGCCACATATCGTGGCGTACAAATTGGTAGGAAGAGATGGTGCATAAACCGTGATAATATCATAATTACATGTCATCATTATTCATTAAATATTAGAGATCATTACAAGTCAATAAGCATACGTTTTGATACAATTCAATGTCAAAGTAAGGTAATACAGCATTGTCAACTTAAAAACAAAGAAAATTGTCTTCTTGCATAAATTCTGCTACACTGTAATATGCTCTTTCAGTTAGGAAGGTCTTCAATTTACTTTTTAGAGCAGACATATTTAATGATTTCCATGATTTGGGCAATTTATTAAAAATGGTCGGAGCCATGCAAAAGATGCTCTTACGCATAAGAGTTGTTTTAGCGCCGTGAACACAGAGTTTGAAATTATCACGTCTATTCCTAGGGACAGCATCAGACAAACGCTGGAATAAATGAGGATTTAATTTAATAAACATTACTGTTTCCAGGATATATAATGAGGGCAATGTCAATATCTTACGTTCTATAAAATAAGATTTACAGCTATCCATTGTTTGCAGTCTAAACATCGATCTAATGCACCTTTTCTGTGCCCGAAACGCTATTTCGTTGTCCGTGCTATTCCCCCAAAAGATAACTCCATATCTAATTATTGATTCGGCTAATCCATAGTAAGCAGTAATCAGCGCATCTGTATTGAGGACCGCAGCAAGCTGTTTCAGAGCGTAGGCTGCACTACTCAATTTTTTACTAAGTGCTTCTATTTGGGGTTTCCAATTCAATTTAGAATCTATTATTAGTCCCAGAAATTTTGTAGTGTCCGCTTCATTGATATTTATATTATTAAATTGAATATTAAGATTGTCGATTGTTTTTGTACGTTGTCTAAAGTGCATTACGTTAGTCTTTTTTAAATTAATTATCAAATTATTATCATTTAACCAATTTATAATAGATATTAGTGAATTATTAATGTCATGTTGATATGTGTCTATGTCATTACAAGCTATTGTCAAAGTACAATCGTCAGCAAAAAGTGTCATCGGATGTTCAGTTACTTTAGGCAAGTCATTTATATACAGAGTGAACAACGGAGGCCCCAATACACTACCTTGAGGTACTCCGTATATAACTTCGCGTTCCTCTGATCTTGAAGTTTCTTCACGTTTCCTTTTTTTATTTATTTTACTGATTTCAGTTACTTGTTTACGGTTATGTAGATAAGATTTAATTAATTCTAAAACGTTGCCCCTAACACCATAGGCTTCAAGTTTTTCTGCTAGGGAATTATAATGGACGCAGTCAAAGGCCTGTGTCATGTCGCAGAATATGCCACAGACTGGTGTTCTTTTATCAACATTTTGCATGACATTTTGTAAAAACTCATAAATAGCCAGATTTATACTACTATTTCTTCGAAATCCCTTTTGTTCGTCACTTAATATATTATATTTTTCTAAATAGGTATTCATTTCACGAGATATGTACTTTTCAAACACCTTAGACATAACGGGTATAAGCGCGATCGGTCTGTAATTTATCATTAATTCGTGACTATCTTTCTTATATAGCGGTTTCACTATAGACTTCTTTAATGCATCAGGAAATACACCTGCACTTATGCAAAGATTAATAATGAAACTCAAATGAGCACATACTTCACGTGCAACTGCTTTCAATATTTTTGTGGCAATACCATCGTAGCCAACGCTGTTCGTGTTTTTTAGTTTCATTATAATATTTAGTATGTCATAGGGCGTAGACGGAGCCATAAACATTGATTGTGCTCTGCTAAGAATTAATGACGTTGAGTTTGTTCCCGCGTTAATTGTTGGTTTCATTTTATCTATAAAATAATTATTAAATGTATTGGCTATGTCCTTTGGCTGTGTGATCTCTTTATTTTCAAATTTGATGCAAGAAATTGAGTTTTTAGGGGCATTGTGTTTGCTTTTATTAATAATTTGCCACGTAGTCTTAGACTTGTTTTCAGAGGTTTTTATATTATAATTGTTTTGTGCTTTCTGAGTCAGATTTATAATTCTTTTGAGTAATTTTGAATATCTTTTGAATTTATCTCTATTATCTTGACTTGGTTTTAACCTATACTGCCATAGAAGCTTCCGTTTGTTTTTACTACACAACTTTATCCCACGTGATACCCAAGTAGGTTTTCTAGTAGTCTTAATGGTAATCATTTTGGTGGGGAAGCATAATTCGTAGAATAATTGGAACGTTTCAATAAAACAGTTGTAGGCTGCATTAGGATCCTCCATCTCGTACACATCTGAATAGGATAGATTACTTAAACAAGTCTTGAATTTTTCTATATTTTCCTGACTGTAATCTCGTGTGGTTTTGCGATAGTACTTAAGAACATCCTTTTTTTTAACGGGGCACTTTAACAGTTGTGCTGTGTGATCGGATAGAGCGAACTCCAATACTTCTGATGTACAACGGCGCTTGTTAAAATTATGAGCAAAATTATCTAAGCATGTTTGGCTTGCAGCCCGAGTAGGTTGCCTCAAAGCAAGTAGTAAATTAAAATTTAAAAGAATACACTCGAATTCAGCTGACAGTCTACTTCTCTTCAAAATGTCAATGTTGTAATCACCAGCTAAAACTATATTCTTACATTGTTGTTTGGATAAATATTTTAAAAGGTTTTCCAGTTTATCAAAAAACTCATTGATTTTACTTGAGTTAGGTACTCTATAGATACACACAATTATAATGTTATAGTCTATCAATTTCACTGCACAACATTCGAATATACTTTGCGAGGACATGTTTGCTACATTGGTCAATTCTTTCCATTGAATACCATGCTTAACAAGTATACATGCACCGCCTCGCTTACTTGTTTGCCTACTATAACAGGCAGCTAAACTATAATAAGGTAAGTGTAGCTGATTCTCACAGCCAGCAATCATAAAATGCTCTGAAATGCATATTACATCAACATCAACATCTCGTTCTGAAAGTTCACATAAACAGACCGATAGAGCGTCCGATTTATTAACGAGACCGGCAATGTTCTGATGTAAAATGCATAAATATTTAGTCAAGAAAAAAAGTGTCCTTATCTGTCAAATTATTATGAATTGTTAGGTCAATTGTATTACTTAGACTGTTATTATATTGTATGTCAATTATTAAACTATCTAGGTCCTTAAATATTACGTACATTCCATTGTTACTCACTAAGCCAGTTCGTTTATTATAAAATTTGTAGTCAAAGGACAAATTTAAATTACTGTCTAACAAATATAAATGTTCATATGTCAGTACATCGAGATACAAGAGATTGTTGAAAGTTTCTATTCTACTGTTAAATAAATTTGCATAGTATCCATTTTTATACGTCGGTAAACAGATGATCACATTCGTATGATTTATGTTTTGAATAACTTCTCTTATTCGGAATATAATTTCAAAATAATTATTAGTATTTTTGAAGTCTTCATCACCTAATAGTATTACACAAAAGTCATTCATGGTGAATTTCACAAGTTTTTCTATTAAACCTTCCAAGAGATGTTCAGTTTTCCCGTTACGTATTAAACAGTGACAACAGTCAAATTTGTTTGCGAAGGTATCCTGCGCTATGGATATTATTTTATTTGTATGATTCGTACTCAGTATGCATAGTTTATTCTTGTGGGCAAAGCTGGCGGCCGGCAGCAGGCTTTCCTTGCACACACTTGGGGTGGTATCTTTTTCAAAAATTTCCTGGATACTTGTAGAAATTATTTTAGAACATTTATCTCGCTTTGGTTGTTCTACGTTTATGGGCTTATCAGGTATAATAATATGTTTATCATTATTTTTCTTAGACGGGGTGTTAGTCTCATTCTGATCTTTCTTTTTATTCTTTCGCGTTGAAGTTGGTGGGGTGGAAGAAGACTCCCCATATCCGACTTTTTTGTATAATTCTATAATTTTATAACTCTTTTCCAATTCCCATTTTAATTTTGTATTTTCTGTGTTTAGATTGTCTATTTCATTATTTGCAATCAAATGCAATAATTTTGACGGGACTTTTGAAAAATAATAAGGGTTCCGTGCAAATTAAATAAAACCCTTAACATTGTTAAGGCGACAAGACCGCCATTGTAAACATAGAATTAGCAATATTGTAAAACAGTTCTATTTCAATTTTGGTGTACAATAAAGTATATTTTATCCTATTCTATGGTGACAAATATGACAACTAACTAAACATTTATACCTCACTTTCAACAACAGTAGAAATCAAACACTGAAACGTTAACTGTCTCCTGAACTTAGCCTCCTCAGTACAAGACACTAAACTGGAAATAGACAGACGAAACAACTAAGTGCAGTTAGACTGAAATAAGACAAGCAACAATCTGAGGTACTTCAGACTTGTCTGAAACTTAGCTGACGGATTCAGGCTAGTTTATTTTTATTTGAGGCTATTTAAAGACTGGCTCTCTTATGGCAATTCAAACATTTCAATAACTTTTATTAATGTAAAATAGGGTATTCGATCCTCACTTTAAATATGGACGAAAATTCACAGAGCAAAAAGTTCGAAAACACCAATAATTGATATCAATTAATTTGTCGAACATATTTGTGCGACAGTAAGCAATTAAAATTAACTGGTAATTAATAAGCAATCAGCTTTGAACGCTCTTGTTTTAATACTCACTAATGTGGTTTCATTACATAGTGTAAAACAAAGTCGCTTCCCGCTGTCTGTCTGTACCTATGTAGGCTTAGAGCTTTAAAACTACGCAACGTATTTTGATGCGTTTTTTTTTAATAGATAGAGTGATTCAAGAGGAAGTGTTATATGTATAATACATGCATATTATAGTAGAGAAAACATTAGTATCTACATTGGACCCGTGCGAAGCTGGGGCGGGTCGCTAGTATGAATTAAATTGATTGTGAATACAATGATTAATACGAGTATTATGTAATTTATATGTGACTGCCTCGCTCGTCGCGTTTTCGCAAGCGTGACTGCTGAGCTGGTTATTCTATTAGGAATTTCTCAGTAGCAGCCACGGAGTCTAGATTTGTGCCCGGTTGATGGCAATAGACTTGCCCCTATTACATGGGACTTAAACATAATGGCGCAATGTGGGTGTATTATTAGGTACACCTCTGTCTAACCCTTCAGGGATTACAGGCGTGATGTTATGTTATGTGATTAATATAATATGTACCTTATTTTCATTCCCAGCACATAATAATACACTGTGAAATTACTTTACAACAAGGGTATAGACTTTTTATTCTGACCGCTGAAGTGCTTAAAAATAAAGGTAGTAAGATTTTGTTATGCAAAGCAGCAAAGGCGATGTCTCTCGGGTATTTGATAAGCCGGCAGAGAAGCAATCATTTCATATCTTTAACACAAAATAATCACCGTTTGTCTTCTTTCTGTTATATTCTTCGACCATCAACTCCGTCTTTGACATGTATTTGGGCACGGTCAACATCTGCCAGTATTATTTATTTTACATGGAGCGACTGCATATCTGACCTCTACCACCCAGTTACTGGAAAAACTGGTCCAGGTAATGGGATGTTCATTATCAAACACGTCTCAAATCTATCATTAACACTAAAAACGAGATAATATTTACCTTGTTTACTATTAAACAAACAAATATAAGAACTTCTCCGGGAGGATGGGTTTAAACTATGATATATAGCCTGGAATCCAGTGTTTCAACGGTGTAAAAACCGAAAAACATTGCCGAAAAAGTTCGCGAGTGGGCACAGTGAGTTTCGTTTGTTGGGAACAGAATCGAGTTGTGAGTGCAAACGTATAAGGAAGAAGGTATGTAGACCGATTTGGCTGCTCATAAAGGTCATGGTGATGGTCCGTGATCATGGTGCTTGCAACAGCGCTGAAATATCGGGACCTCAAAATAAATCGTAAACATGGTAAATGTCCCGTTTTTACTGTCAATGATAGTGTTTGTGACACTGTCAGTTTAAAAACGTACGACTCAAATCTATTCTACTTCCTCAATCATTTTCGTCAACTTCGGATAAATATCTGATCCGACTTTTGGCACCTATCGTATTATACGAGTACTAAGCCAGTCGATGTTTACTGGGGCGCTAAATTGGTCCCATTTATCAGTTCAGTAAACACGACTAGCCTAGATCCGATCTGTTTACTACTACACCAGTGTAAACAATGTCATGTACTCTAATAATGTGTGTTATGTTATATGTGATTCGAGGAGCTCGTGGCTTAATAATAACAGCCGCACGAGTCGCTCTTCAAGATTAAGCCGCGCTTGCCAAGGTCAGTCTGTGGATGGGTGACCATCATTACATACCGATTTACCTCCGCACAAAGCACAGCACGTTAAGCCGTTGGTCCCGGCAGTCAATTGTTTAGCAGTCGTTACAGGTAGTCAGTGGCCCGAAAGTCTGACAGCCAGTCTTACCAAGGGGTGCCGTATTACCCAGTGCTAACTGGGTTGTGGAGGTCAGATAGGCAGTCGCTCCATGTAAAATACTGGAATTCAGCTGCATCCGGTAAGAAGGAAGCCGACGCCAACATAGTTGGGAAATTTTTGAGGCAGATGATGATGTTGTACTCGTAATATGTGATTCATTTAGCGTAATTGTTTGACGGAGTATTCACGTAGTACATACTTCTTAACTATGGAACTACAGCTACTAACATTTGGATGACGAACCAATAACTGGCGTTTTACTGTGACTGTGTCATGCAATTAAAGTGCGAATTTTAAAACTAATTTCAATGACTTTTAATTTTAACGATGAAGTTTGACACGGTTTTTTAGCATTATTTAGAAACAAAAAACAGGAAGATTACCAATAAGAATACCAAATTATTGAGACAAGCTTCAAACACGTGCGTATGAAAAATTGTCTATAGTCTAAGCCACCGGATCGAGACATATAGAATAGAAACATAACATTGTGAAACTATACTCGTTAGAGGGTTTACGTTACGTTAGGAGCGGGATTTTCCGATACATCCCCTTTGGGATCACAACATACCAATTCTTTCAACGATGTTTTCAAAAATATGGAAGGTGTGAATTTAAAACAAGCGAACATCAAACTTCAAGATATATCCCCTGGGGTACCAACGTCTTGAAAGTGACTAACACTACAGGGGTGCGAAAAGTATAAAACTTGCACGAATTTTAAAGCAAGTTAAAATATAAGTTGTCTATACGTCGTCTCTCGAGGAATAAAACTTGGAAGTCGAGAGAATATACGAATAAGTCAGTTTTAAGTTAAAGTTTATAATAAACTAACAGTGTCAACAAGTTGTGGTAATGGTAGGTCGTTGACGTTAATGGCTTTCCACGTGTGGAGATGTGAAAAGTTATTGCATAGGTTCGCAAAAGAGAACCATTTTCTACGTTCTCGTTAGTGGCGGTGCTTTCATAGAAGCCTACAAGCTTGGCTTGCGATCATAAGCATGCGTGATGTTAGGGTTTTTGAACAGTCTGTTTTGCCTTACGGACTTGTCTTATTATTGGCCCCTAGGCGCGCCACTGGCTCATCTTCTTCGTCTTCCTGACGAAATGTACAGGCAAGGCACGACATACCTGAACTAAAGTGGAATAAGAACAGGAGAATAATGATAGTTCCAAATAAAAAGTACAACGACTAGTTTTTAGTCACTTTCTTGAGCCCTGACCCAGCCAGAAGGCGTCGCGGTAGACCTCGTAGAAGATGGCGGAGCGAGCTGGACAAAACCAACGACCAGTGGTCCACATTAGCACTGGATTGAAACAACTGGAAGTCATAAGCAGAGAACCTTTGATTACCAGTGGGATGACGCAGGCTAACAGTATCAGCAGCTAGATTTTTGAGTTATAATGAGCATTTATCGCTAGCATGGTTAGGATTGCTATGCACTGTAAATAGCGATTTAGTTACTTTGACACACGTATCTATAGTCAAGTTAAAGTAATTATTTAAAATTTTTATGCAATAGACAAGAATTTAAACGAACTGTAAAAGAAAGCAAAGCTAAGAATTCTAGCATTTTTCAGTTCTAACATCAAGCAATTACTAAACTCAATTTTAAAAGTCGTATCTCAAATAATGACATTTACTCAAGTTAACACTTTGACTTGTTTATAGATACGGGTGTAAATCTTCCAATATTGGAACAAACTGTCTAAAATTGAATCTCGCCAAGCAGAGATATCAAAACTTTAATTTTTGCCTAAAATAATGGTTGTATTCCAAATAATGCATGACATGGTCGAGATCATGAACTCGTTACCTACCCAAATGTGGCGCCGATAATACATATATATATAAACATTTAAGCTACGGAAGACATTTCCGATTGCCTTGGCATTCGCTAAATGTTACTTTTAAATGCTAATTACTGTGTTTAATGTATAGCTAAATGATGAGCAAACTGGACGGTTTGTTATGTGTTTAAAGATGGATTCACACGACGCATAATACGAGCATGAACGAAAGATGACTTTTTCTTGTGCGTGGATGCGTGAAATATGACTTTTACTCGTTGTTTTTAAGTATTTTATTTCATATTTATCTTTATCATTTCTTATTGTAAGTAAGTTTCTTTTAACTGTGCAATTTCTTGGATTTGTCTGTTTTGTTGTACATGTTTTCAAATAAATATGGTAAAAATCAGTGTAAAATATACAAGTCTTGTGTAAGTAATGAGTTAGTAAAATTATTGATTATTGTGTAAGTGAAGTGGTTGCTACTGCTAAGCATGTGGTCCTGGGTATCATTCCCAGGTCGGGGAAATTGTTATTGGGTATTTCATCAAGAATCTTTCAGTAGCCACGGAGTCCGGATTTGTGCCCGGTTAATGGCAATAGACTCGAGTCTGTTACTCTCAATCGAGGCTTAAACAAAACTGGCGAAATGTGGGTGTACTTAAGGTACAGCCCTGCCTAACCCTTCGGTGGTTACAGGCGTGATGTTATGTAAATTAAGCGTCACGTTGCTGAGAACTGCGATAGTGCTCTACATATTATTATTTACTTAGATAGTCTACATAATATAATAACTTAAAAGGAGTAAAACTTATGAATACGAAGCATTTTTTTTATTAATTTCGTATACATGCGTTGGAACATAAATTTAGATAATGTCATTGTCATCACAGAATACAACATTAAACCTTGAAAGAGAGATTTCAAAATCACTAAAGTAAAAATGTCGAAAAATACAATAAATGCACATAAACATTTTTATTCAAAATCATAAAAAATGCATCATCAGCCGTGCAATCTGCGTGACAACTATAAAAGATGATTGCCTATCCATTTAGAAATTTTGTGAAATCGTTAATATTTTGATTGTAAAATAAATATAAGTGTTGGTTCAGACGGTCACGCCTTGTCGCGTGATTAGAAATATCGACGTGCAATTGCCTGACGCACTATAAAACCATGAAACGGCTACGTCAAGTGGTATTAGCGCTCTAAGTTAGCCTAGTAAAGATAAAATTAAACTGCAGCTTATATGGCAGCTCTTTTTTAAATCAAGGTCGTACAAACAAGAAAATGACAAAAAAAAATAGGCTGGGTTTTTAATAAATTACTCTTCCCGGTCATAGGTCAAAAACTCCTAGACTAACGAAACGGAAAACCATCTACACACTATGAAGACGTAAAGGTTGTCAGTTTGGATGTAGGGGGTATTCTCCGAAACTGCGCATACGATTACAGTTTTCTATTCACTGAGCAACACTATGTTAAAACGAGACACTTCCCACAGGCAGAAGCTACTAATTTATGTAGCGGCACTACAAAAAGTACTACAGCAATTGCGCAGTTAAAGTTATCCGCTACTTAAATAAAACTACCCGAGAAAAACACGACAGCAAATGTCGGGCAGTAGCCCACCAGACACGAAACCCGGTCGGAGGATGCTCCCTTTACTATGGTAGATGAAGAACTTTACCCCCTGTTCTTAATACCCCTATAAATACATGCAGCAACCCGACTTGCATAACCAACAAAAATTGCAGCCCGTCTAAACAACCTCTTAGTTGCATTTTGTAAAGCTGCAAAAACCAGTGTCTATCCAACTCTAATGGGTCGTCTGACCTTAATGATGCGCGGACATTGCCTCACACCGCGAATTTCATCAATACTTGTATAATTTGACATGGATGACTTTAGTCTTCACGGAGATACTTTGGAAGAGGAAGGAAGTCTTTTAAGTCGGTGGGTAATAAAAAAATCAATAAAGCTACCGTAAATGTCGTTGTAGGTGATTTTAATTAATTAATGAGGTGTATGAGAGATAATTTGTCGAGACATTAGGTGGAATCGAACAAGTATTGCAGACCAGCAACCAGATGGGTGGGTGACACACAAAGAGTCGCGAGTAACACCACCTTATTTCCACCTTTTTTATGACACACACAATCCTCTATATTTTTTACTTTTTATCATCGATATAGCTATTCAAGGTGGAAGGGACACCGACCCTAAAACTGTTACCTCGTATTTAGTATGAAATCAAAATAAACCAGCTGTTCCATACAATTTGAACGTGTAAGTGTTTTTTTTTTAATAACCGATGAAAAATTTTAGATGTGGGGGACCACATAGAAATTTTTCGTATGTAATTCATTTTCGAAATATGTTACACATAGATATGGTTCAGAATGATGTACAGAGTACGTGGCAACCGCTTCGCGCCAGTGACCCTTCCAACCTGTGTCTTTATCATCGATAGATTCATCACCAATTTAATTTAAACTTCCCGTAAAAGCCATCACTCAACTGTGTCATTAAGTTCTCCGATGGAACTTAATGGAAGTCTTAAGCTAACGAGATGCCTGTCATCACTTCAATATATATAATAAGGATCAGTCTCTTCAAATGAGAGACGCCAAAATTAATTAATCCTCGTTATAAACCTTCTAAATTAATGTAACAAATTAGTGAAAATTTCAAAGCTGACATAATCGCTGATTCGCTTATTCTAATAGGTCTCTATTTCTGTAATGAATCCAAGACTGACCAATATGATGGCCATAGTACTTCAGAAAAGTTTTCGTGATAGTACTTATTTTTATTTCCTCACTAGCTTTTGTCCACGACTTCGTCCGCGCTACTTAGGATAAAAAAGATAATTTCCTGTGGTAAAATGTAGCCTATATTTTAAGCCAGGCATCTAGCAGTAGAGCGGTGAAAACTGCGTTCCAATCCATGCAGTAGTTTTTGCGTGATGCGCGTACAAACATACAGACACAAAAAAATCTAAAAACTGTTGTTTTGGCTTCTCTTACTCTAATAAAAACCCCCATATTTTTTTTTTTTCAATATCTTCAATGTACAAACATCGGCCTGTTACAATTTTACTATATGTATAGATTATCATTGACAATTTCATTCCATCCATTGCCGTGTAAAGGCTGTATGAATTTAGCAGTACTATTCCGAGAGTGGGTAAGAGATGGCGCTGGACAGCTGTCTCCATTGTACCCTCTCGCAATAGTACCTACTAAAACTTCCGTGCGTTAAGAGTTCATGGTAACCCACCAGGTCTGCGCTGATCTCAACCTGAGGGTGACTTCTCTCATCGATAAGTATGATGAAAAGACAAACAAGTCTGGTGACATTGACTTACATAATTATGTTCGACTACCGTCAATAATTTAAATACATTTTTTTTTTAATTTAAGAAGGGTTTGCTCTTGACTCTAGTCTAGGTCAGAGGTGACAGAAACAGAGTCGACGATGGAGCGAGCTTACCCAGAAGAAGCCTGTTTACTCTAACTTTGAAGAGATTAGAGTTAAATGCGTTCGGAAACACAGACGCAGGCAGAGAGTTCCACTCCTTTGCTGTGCGCATGTGTGCATATTATTTCCCCCTTAAATGCCACCTGTACTTACTCTATAAATACTACTTATACCATTAGTCCATAATTAGCTTGCAATGTTGCGAAGTAAACTCGATCCTTACCTGGAAACAAATAAAAACAAACATTAGTTATATTGCAATTAAAAACATATTAATGCACATCAATTACTTTAGTTATGTAATCAAATTACTTGATAACGCAATACATAATGACTAGAAGGTATAGAACGCCTACGGACTACCTTGGCAGGTTTATGAATGCAGCTAAGATGCAATGAAATCGATGATAGTTGATTGCGACTTTGGTGGTGGGCAGAAGTTTCGGTTAGACATTGTGATGGCAAGTGAAGTAGAATCCTTACTGAATGGTAGACGAAAGAAGGTAGAAGGAGTTTGAGGTAGAACAAAAGTCAGATTGGGTGGGTGGATGACATTCAGAGGGTTGTGGGGGTAAGACCTGGACAAGACTCGAACAGACCAGGTAAGGATGGCCACAAGAGGAAGCGTACGCTTAGCAGTGAGTGGAACAAGGCTGGCAATGATGATGAAGTTAGAATAGTTTTGGAAGAAGGATCCCACGATTCGAGGTCTGTTTTGATAGGAGTTTCATATCAGTACCAATAGACCACTTGGCCCATTTTGAAATGATTAAATCAGGACACGAATTTATAAAACCGGGGACTTTACAAGCTAACACTTTAGTAACGTGTCCTACGAGGTGGAAATCCGGGGAAGTCCATGATAGCCGTAATACAAATACACTGACTGTACACAGACGGTAAGATGCGGTAAAAGATCACATTTGAGTTGCATTGGTAGGCAACGGTAGATATACTTTTCTAATGTAATACAATGAAAAGGCAACGTTTGTAAGAGACACTGGACGCCTTTCGGCTGAATTGATAATGATGAGGTAAGGATTCAATTTACACATTAAGTTAATTTAGTGACGTAGTTTTAATTAATATATATTCTGCCTCGTTTGTCTAGTGTTGAGTATAAGGTCCTGGTTTCGATTCCCGGGTCAGACAAATTGTTATTGAGTTTTTTTAAAGGCTCGCCCCCTATTACATGGGACTAAAACTTTTCTGGCGACATGTGGGTGTACTACTAGGTACACCTCTGCCTAACCCTTCGGGTATTACAGGCGTCATGTAATGTTTTATGTATTTTTGATATAAAACACTGTTTAACCCCCTTACTCCTTGAAAAACCGCCTAAAAAAACAAACATATACGCTAGACAATTTCGAAGCTCAACTGTCTCAAACGTTCTAAGTCTCCCCACAGTCTGGAACCTAAGTCCAGGCAATCAATGCAACCTTGGATCAATTGGTCAGTGGCCCACATGTCAAATGTGTGTGTAGTTAGCGGTCTATCGCCAGAAAGATTGTAATTGAATGACTATTATTTAGGAACGTTCACGTTCTAATATGCGAAGGTGATGAGATGAATTCGAGTACATTAAAGAATAAGATGTATCTGATAATGTAATGGTTGTTCAAGAAGAATTTGAAGGACATCACGGGTCTTTTTTTCTCTCTCTTTATTGTGTGCTTAGTAACTAACCTGTTGTCAGAGTTTTTTGGCGCCAATGGGCCTCTGACATGGCTTTGGAGAAATATCTCTCAGGCATGCTGGTTTCCTCACGATGTTTTCCTTCACCGAAGCAAGTGATACTTAATTATAAAATACGCACATGATTCCGAAAAATCAGGTGTGTTCGAACTCGAGACCTATGACTTGTCCAACGGTCACACCACTAGGCTATTATGTAATGGTCCTAAATGAAGAATTTGAAGGACATGGTAAATTATGTATTTTATTAGAACAAAATAAAATGAATGAAGTCCACACACATCCACCATATTGGGCTGTTTCAACGCAAAAATAAAAATTATATACTATTAATCAGACCATCATATCGTTGCTGTGCTAGAGCGCGACTGAAACAAACCATATCCAACAATATGTTACGTCACTTGCAGAAATAACCAGAAATGGTAAATTACATTCTCATCCATGAAAAACGAAATTGAAGAGTGAAACTAATTAACATTCCTATCTCAGGAATTGGCAGAGTGGACGTGGCTTGGCTGCACTTGCCAGATTCTCCTGTTTAGCATATCATATACCTACTCTTCAACAGCTGTGAAGCGAAATACTTTCATATTGTTAATGAGAAACTTGTTATACAACAATACTAGCGACCCCCCGGCTTCGCACGGGTGCAATGTTTTCTCTACTATAATATGCATGTATTATACATATAAACCTTCCTCTTCAATCACTCTATCTATTAAAACCGCATCAAAATCCATTGCGTAGTTTTAAAGATCTAAGCATACATAGGGACATACAGACAACGGGAAACGACTTTGTTTTATACTATGTAGTGATAATATTTCATTGGCACTTGGGTTTTTAAAAACTAAGGCATCTTTAATTAAATTTCAAAATTAATGCATCCAGCTTCAATCTGAATAGGTGCTCTCTATTACATTCGAATGCCTTGATGAAAGATTTTTTATTAGGCTATATTACGTTAATATTGGAACATGTTAATGTTCTATGTAGAGTAGGTATTTTGATTTTCGGTATTGATAACGCAACTATTGTGATAATAATTAAAACCTGTGATTGCTCTACGAGACTCTACAATATTGTATTCTCTAATTATAATATTTACCTTAACCAAACAAGACTTACGTAATAAAATTTTATTTAACATTTCATCTGGTAACGGTACTTTTAAGCTAAACAGACTTTTGATTGACTTTTTCAAGATAAAAATAAATCGGGGTCCTCCGGTACGGATGCCTCGTGGATCGGGGTACTCGGGGACTAACCCATAATATTTACTATTTTTGCTTATACACCAAATTTTTCTTTCACTACCTTCTTAGCTACTATGATCCATACTACAATTAACCCACCAACCCATCTTTTTTGACCCCAATTTTTCTCGTGATCTTGTTGAGTCGCGTTTCCTACGTTTTCGCCCATACCTGCGAAATATTTTTACGTCTGCCTTGTGCACAGGTCGACGAAGAAGAAAGTGAGTTACCCAAGGTGGAAGGGACTCCGACACAGAAACGGTTACCACGTATTATGAACCGCCCCCTCACATCGAAATTTTTCATCGTTTCATCCGTATTTTTTTTTGACAGCAGCTGTTCCATACATTTCGACCGTGTATGAGCACTTTTGAAGGAAACTGTTGTTTTTTTAATTGGGTTCGGAGTCATGTTCTGAATACGTGGTATTCGTTCGTGCGTCGGTGTCACTGCCACCCTGTATGCTCTAGTTCTTTATAGGTACATACTGGTCCATCTAATAATCTATATCTTACACTATTAACAACTAATCATCAACGACACTAACATTATACCCGGTGGCGTGCTTTGCATACAATAGCACTTGGAACACGTGTCGTACATTGATACAACGAGCACGTACGGAACCCTTATTGAGTGTTTGTTAGATATTGTAGGTGTTAAGCTTATGTAGTATGTAAATAATAAGACGTAGGTAAGATCGACACCTGTAAGGAATAACGTCGTAACTAATATGTAGCAAATTTAGAGGAGAGCGAGAGAAAGATTAAAAAAATCCTTTTATTAACTACAGTTGACTCTCACTTACAATGTTTTGACACTATAAAAATCTTTACATAAAGGAATTTAGCCGCAGGGGTGAGTGAAAAAAAAACCTGCATTTTTTGTACAGCAAGAATATGATTGTAACTCAAAATTGCCTAAAACTGAGTTACGATGTTATTCCTTGCAGATGTCGAGATGAATATGATGAGTACACGAAAGGTGCAGGTACTGATTTGATTAGCGAAGTAGAATACAGATACATGTGTTGTATGGCCGGCACATCCATCCAACACACACACAACCGTACACTGACCGGCAAATTGCAAAAAAACACAAGAAAAATTTTAATTTCACTCTCGCTGTCTCACTGGCGCTTCCACTTTAAACAAGGTCACTAAATTAAACTTCAAAGTCGTAACAGCAATTCAACTAAAACATGACTTACACAAACAAAAATTACACAACACTCATATTATTAGTCATTCCAAAATAGTTACGTTTGTCACATGTTTCGTTCATTACAGAACAAGTTCAAAAATGCAATAACTCGTACAACCCAAGGACATTATCATGTTACGTTCGTCATTCAAGTCTATTCAAACCCTAATTTCCAGTTGATGTTATTGCCACTTAGAGGAAAATCAACTTTATCTACGTGCTTATTAAGTTGATTTCAGAATGATTATGTTGTACTGTTGAAAAAGTCGAAAATGTTTGAAGTTGTAGAACAAACGTTTTAATGTTGTTTTTCCGAAAACATTGTTGAAATGTTTGGAAACTAAATTGTCAACGTAATGTATGTTATAGTCCTTTCACAATCATTCTACCTCTGAAATTGCATCTCTATTATAATCACAATTTATTCTCGTAACAATAAAGTTGCAGTTGGTTAGCCGCCACTGACAAGTCTATCAAAAGCACCGTAGTCTCTATGCTCATAAAAGTGAATAACTAAACTAAAAATAAAGTGGCAATCAGGCTGCTGGTGTCAGAAGTATCACTGTAAAGGAACTGTAGTCTTGTAACACAATGTCACGTTATGTCAGCTTATTATTGGTAAACAAATTGTATCAGTTTGAAAAGCGTGCTTAAAACAAAGGAGGTATGAACAATGCAGGCAGATTACAATGGCACTGATTCCTGAGTGTTCTCGGAATTCTCGGAACAATGTCAATTCAGTTCGGAATTATATAATATAAGAGATTTCGGGTTGATCTGATCATTCAGCTTTGTAAGCAAGGATGAAGTGGTTTCTGGTTTAACCATATCTATTCTAATATTATAAAGCTGAAGTGTGTTGGATGAACGCGCTAATCTCAGGAACTACTGATTCGATTTAAAAAAATATTTTAGTGTTGGATAGCCCATTTATCGAGGAAGGCTATAAAGTTGCGCCGGTCAGCTAGTTTTGAAATAAACGCAAGAATTGAAGATAGTTTCGGTAAGGAACAAAGAGCTTTAAAAGAGTTATAGAGGGCGGGAATATTTTCGTACAAAGATCCCGAACATTTTCGATTTTGACACACGAATGCTACCTGACAAACGGAAATGTCACACTAGACAGACGGACTTGTTACCAAGTAGTAACAAGTATTGGATTACGATTTTCTTCGTCTTGTCCCGTAAATATTGGAATGTCTTTAATAAGCAATTAAATTTCTGCCAATTGATCCTGAATCATTCTTGGCAATGCTTTCATAATACTAATATGAAAATTGTTTTAGACTCGTTCATGGCTTAATGGTTATCGAGGAAGGCAACTGGGCGAATAAATAACATATCATCATCTGCCTTTTCTTGAGGTCTGCTTTCAGACCTTTCAGTCTAACCGGATGCGACTGAATATCGAAATTTTACATGGAGCGACTGCCAATCTGACCTCTACAACCCAGTTAGTACTGGGTAATGCCATACTCCTGGGTAAGACTGGTTGTCAGACTTTCGGGTCACTAACTACCTGTAAGGACTCTCAGAGATCTACAAATGACAGTCGGGACCAAGGGTTTAACGTGCTTTCCGAGGCACGGAGGAAACTTGGTATGTTATGGGTGGTCACCCACGAACCAACCTACGCAAATCGATTCGACCAGCTGTTATTATTTAGCCGCGAGCTCAAAAAAACTATTCGAGATTTTTTCCGTAAAGTAAAACCGAAGTAACCCACTACCGTCTATTTGTATACAGAAGCACTTATTACCAATTAAAACTTCTTTACATTATAAAATAAAAACTATGAAAACGTCACCCTAAGTAAATAAGTATTTTACAAAGCCTTTTGAACAGTCCCTGGTTTTAAAATACTCACAAAGCGCTTCAGAAACCCGTCAACTATAATAATAGTAAACAAGATAAAGTTGGAGCTGGAGGAAATTTTAATTTTCTAAAGGAAATAAGAAATTGACGTATATTTCCTATGACATTTTAAACGAGTTTCAGATGGAAGATTGTAGTTATAACATATTTATTATATCTAGTTTTGTAACAGGCAGACAGAAAGATGACATAGAAAGACTACATTTTCGAGCATGACAAAAATTACTTTAACAACCGGATTATTTTCTGACTCAAAAAGACCAGAAGGAAAACCAATGTCGTATTGATTGGAGACAAATTCGACCGTTCAGGAACTCCTGATTCAAACGTCTAGACCAAATGCAAGATGGAAGAAAATTTAGCAAGGACGATCTTATCTCTAGGTCAGACTGAATCGGAGGACAGGGTGTTGTGGTGCAGCTTGGGAGAGACCCATGTTTAGCAGTGGACTGCGAAAAGCTGAGATTGAGGATACCCTTTCTCATTAAGTTTATCTTACTCGACTTCAACACAATCACATAAGGAAAGTTTAAGCTCCATAGTAAATCCACACATGACTCACAAAACTATAAACTAACCGAACAGTAATTCTGTTCACAGTAAAAAGACAGTAACAAACGATACAAATGATTTACAAGCCGAGCTAATATATGCCGTGACTGATGGTCGTCGCGAGTGACATAAGAACATCGTAACTCACGGAACTGATGTTTGACTGTCCAGTTACAAGTTACAACGCGGAACTGGTGGGGTAATGTCGCTTCGATATTAGATAGGATCATTCCCTACTATTTTCGTGTTATAGGTGAAATTACAGTTAGGTTGTGAGTGATTGGAACTGATTATTAAGTTGGAAAACTGAGAGTTTCTGCCAATAACATGGGTATTCTCTCCATTCTGACTATAATATCGCAACAAGACGGAAACATGCATATTGGGAAGGATGTTAATTATGCCACAGAACGGACCAAATCCAAAGTTGAGGAAGACGACGAAGAAAGTGTTTTCTTCAATAGTTTCACCAGCTTGACAGTGAACCTAAGCAACTGCTGATAAGGCATAAGAACGATGACGGTAAGCCCAACCGAGGAGAAGACACTTAAAATACAAATAAAAAAACCCAATCACAAATTCATTGTAAAACATGTATCAGAATTCCTCATAAATATGGCACGAGAACCCGTTACTCTGGGTACTGTCGCCGCAATCAACACTTTTATAGCAGATCGTTAGCGGGTATATACGACGTTTTTTATGTTCCATTGCCGATACGTGGTTGTTTGCCGCATGGTTGTAATTTTATAATTTTCGTTCTCGTAGAACATTGTGTTTAAGGTGATTTGGTGAGGTAACACTGTAATAGATAAAGTACTCTAAGTACAGATTAATGTCGTTTTTTGTGTTTGGTGGTAGTAGTTTGAGGTATTTTGAAATATTGTGCGTGTTAGGTTGCTGTACCTGCGTTTTGAAGTGTTTAAGTTGTCCTCCCTCTTTAATGTTGTGTCAGTTACTGAGCTGTATTTCACGAGTACTATGCATTGCTCGACAGCAATGGGGTACTTAGAATTGAGATCTAGGATTATCACTGATAATGATCCGGTAATACATACGATCTTTTCATTTTCTCCAGTTTTTTTTTTGTGATAGTTTTATGTTTATCTCCGCAACTAATAACCTGAACTAATCCAATAACATTCAAATAAGTAAATAACAAACAGTTGAAGCTTACACAACAAACCTCAAGTTATGTCATCTCCATTGCAATATCCACTCAATTTGTTGCACAAATAAACGTAAATACGCATTCGCTTAATCCACAATATAATAAAAATTACGTATAGAACATACGAGTGTGACGTAACGAGTGTCGGGCGAATGCACCCGCCTTAGCGAGAGTTCACGTCACTAGTGAAATAGGGTTTGCAAATTGACAGAAAACCGGGAAATCCCTTTTTAATGAAGTGTGTCGTAGGCTCTAAGTGTCTTCGGGAATGTAGAAAGGTACTATTAGTAAAATTAGTATTAAAAGCGATTACGATTTAACAAACCGAGACGAAGCTCTTATTTGAGTCGAGTTTATGCTTCTTCATTTGGCGTTAAAATAGTCTGTAGTTATTCCCACCTCTTTTATAGATACATTTGAAAATAAATGTTACGATTGTCATAACGACATCAATCATAAACTTTATTATGAGGTAAGAACAACCTGTTTTGTGCCTTTATTTTTTTGTCTATATCTTTCCCTTCCTTGCCAGCCCTGATAGAGAGAGATCATTGCACCACAACATTGCACTATCCTCAGTGAAACGGATCCTAAGTGGACCGTACCAGATATTTATTGCAAATTGTTTTACGTACACAATATGTTACAGCCCGCGTCGTAACACTTCAAATTGAATAGGGATTTGTTTGAAGATAGATTGGAAGATTAAGCAGGTTTCCAGTTAATATTTCGAATCATGAAGTAGGCGCTACTAAGATTATTTGAAAAACTAACTTTTTTGAGAGACTTGAGATGGCGTCTGGAGAATAACGTAACATGACCACCACCATGGCCATGACCTTTAATCCCCAAGGGTTCGGCAGAGGTGTACCTAATAATAATTACGTATAATTGGACTGTTGCCATTACAAATCCAGACTTTGTAGCGTGGCTGAGAAATTCTTAAAGGAAAACCCAATAACACTATACTCGATCTGAAAACGAACCCAGGACCTCATGTTCTTTCATGGACCTTGCGTTTCATGTTTTAACTCTAATTTTGTCGAAAAGATTTCAGCTTGCTTAGTGTGGTAGGCCATGTTTCGATAAAGTTAGACTTTGGTTAAGCCTTTCATTATTTATATTAGAAAACTTGTAATTGGTGTTTCGTCAAGATTTCCAATTAGTTACTAAATAAGACCAAACAGAGGCAAAGAGCTGAACAAGATTTAGAAGTTATATAAAGAAAGGCCTTTTTTATATTCCTAAAACGTCGTCAAACTTGAATTGACCTCGGCTGCACTTATAAGAAAGTCAACACATCCAAATCCTGGTGTTGAAATAGCATCATAAATTATTAAACAATTTGATCTAGTAGAGGTCTACAATAATTTCAAGAATATTAGAAACAACTTTCAAACTAAACCTTATTGTTCGGACCTAGGCACTTAGGCAGGCACTTGACTTAGTATAACTTATTTCATCACCAAAACGATGAAGAAAAACATCCTAAGTGAGCCTGCATTTCCTAGAACCAAAAAGCAAAAAAAATAAGACCGACACGCGCTGCGGTGAAAATTTACTTACGATCCACTCCGTCACAAGCCAAGCTCGAGGGTGATTATGCTATTGTTCAAACTGAAAAATCGAACCCCCAACTCTCACCAGACGAGCCCATCAGCCGTGACGTAATCAAGCATTATCAATCAATCTTGCAAATGCAACAGATAGCGACGCGACGGTTGAAGGTTGCGCAAGCGCTTCTATACGACGCATTGTCTACAGAATTGGTAATTGCTAGCGTGAAATTGACCGATTGAGTATCTCATGGTAAGTGTGTTATGTCATGGGCTAAATGTTGGATGGGTTAATTTTCGTGTATTTGGACTGCAGACTGTGTTTAATAGTAATAAAAAGAAACCTACTGATTGAGTTTTATACTGATGCATCAGTGGTTTATTTGAAACGATGTTATACAAGGGTACAATTATCCAGAATTCTTCGACTAAAATAACAGACTTCCAAAAAAACACTAAAAAACTGGAAAATAACATTACTTTCGGAAGTCGGTGACTATGGTTTGTTTCATTGACTTTTTTGGCACCGACTTCCGAAAGTAATGTTATTTTCCAGTTTTTTTAGTGTTTTTTTGGAAGTCGGTTATATTTTTTGCAAATACGTTTTTATTTTACCGTTTTTAGCTATCGCATCACATACAAATCCTTGTCATGTATCAATTTCTCAATTTCTTTTACTTGGATGACATATTTTTTCCAGCTATTTTGATTTAAAAACCAAACTGCTGTACCGATTTTGGTGAAATTTCTATGGGACCAATCGATCCAGATAAAAGATGAAGAGGGATTCAGATAAAAGAAGAATTTTTCAAATCGGTTCATAAATGACGAAGATATGATGTAAGAAACAAAAAAAATACAACCGAATTGAGAACCTCCTCCTTTTTTTGAAGTCGGTTAAAAAGGGTGAATGAAGAAGAATGATGTTCTGAATACGTCGTAACCGTTTTACCGTCGGTATCCCTCCCACCGTGTTTAATCAAACAGAAGTCGAAGAACCATAATTATGACGTGCGAAACGAATTTTGAAGTCTCAGTTCAGTTATATAGATCCAGGTGTTGTGGTACCTCTCAAAGATTTCTTTACTAAGTGTCCCGGAGACAGGACCAAATTAAAGTATTTTTTTTCTTTTAACTCCAACTGATATTGCATTATTTTCAGAGAATTCTTAGAAAAGCAGCACTAATATTATGCGCTATGTCATTACTACTATCTGTCGTCCCATCAACCACGTTCGTCGTGTCTGTATTTACATTGCATCGGTAGTCACTGCCCTTTGCGACTCTGCCATTTGAAGGTGAGCTCACCCTTTTAATTCAAAACACCACTATACACAATATTAGAAGCAGTATACTATGTAGATATCATAATTTATGACACATGCATGCTGAAAATGGTGAAAGACTTCCTCTTTAATGTAGTGGTCGCCAGCGCGACTGCTGAGCATGAGGTACTGGCTTCGGTTTTGTCGGGCAAAGTGTTATTGAGTTTTTCATTCTGAAATTTCTCAGTAGCAGCCACGGAGTCTGGATTTGTGCCCGGTTGATGGCAACGGCTTGCCCCCTATTATATGGGACTTAAACATAACTGGCGAAATGTGGATGTACTATTAGGTACACCTTCGAGGATTATACATAGGTGTGATGTTATGTTATGGTTTTGATGACTGGACATCATGGTGTTAGTCGTTCCAAACTTTTTTCTTTTCCAACGTTTTATGGAGTTTTGAGTTCATCAGTAACTTTTAACTACTTCTGACGAATATTTTCAGCCCCATTTTAAAATCCTCGCATCGTTAGGCTCCAAACTTAAGCAACGGCGAACTAAAGAGTACTTATATAAAATAGAAATAGTTGGCAATCTATTGTGGATAATCTCACCATCTGCCTGGCGTACCGTGAAGGGGCCCACACTATTGCATCCGTGGTTCAGACAAGTTACAACACTATTGTTCAAGACGCACTTTACGAGTTGCGATTGTTTGGAGTAATCTTTTTGGATATGTATTAAAAATGTACTACTTTGATTTTACTACTTTATACTTTTTTGTTTTTATTACTTCTCATGCAATAATCAGTGCGGATGCTTCTATAGCGGCACTATAAAAAGTACTACAGGTTACAGGTGGGGAGATGCAAGTTAATGAAAGATATACAAAAAGTACTACAGCAACATAGTACAAAAATTACTACAGCGCCATCTATGATGAACACAAATGAAGAACTAACATCAAAATCTAAATCGCGCACTAAAAGTTATCCGCGACTTAAAACTACACATGTCCATCATTGTACATGTGTCTTACAGTAATAAATAAACAAATAATATTATTCCAATTTGGAATCGCACCTTTATTCACCCATATTTTTTTATTGCAAGGACGTGTGGCCCTACCTACTTGATGGCATAAATATTCCTGCATACGTCACGACGTAAGTCGCCCCTGTCCTCGACGTTGAATTGATCCTGCTGGGTACGTTCGTCTACCTTTGCCCTACAGTGGGACCCTATCACTGATTATTACTTTCACTAGTTCTATCCCCATTAAAAAAACGGTACTTCCATAGGTAATCCAGTTGTTTCTAATAATATTATAAATGACGTCATTTATCACAGTTGTTGCATTACGCTGGCCCATTGATCGTCACGCTTTTTTCTCTCACTGAATGGAGTAAATTCCAAGGTAACCATGTATGTGTGCATCAGAATCGCTTAATGCCACGTTACGACTCTTTGAAGTGGTTTGCAGTAAGAATAAGCAGTGATAGCCTAGTGGTGTGACCGTCGGAATGCCAAGTCATAGATCTCAAGTTCGAATCCAAGATTCACACATCTGATTTTTCGGATTCATGTGCGTATTGTATAATTATCCGGGAGGAAATCAGCATGCCTGAGATATATCAATATCTCGACGGCATGTAACGTCAAGTCAGAGGGTCAAGTGGGACATAAAAACATATGACTACAGGCTAGGCACTAACCACTCGATAAAGAAGAACACAGTAAGAATATTATCCCTGTTTTAACTTTCTGCTGGGGAAATAACAGCCAGGATCTTGTGTTCGGCAATTAGTTACTATATACATGTCTTATTTGGGAGCACCATCATCAGATTTTCTTTAACTTTGACAAAAACCTGTTTGATTTCTCAAGTGCTCGAGTCCTCAAGATCTGTCTAGCTAGCTATCATAATTTAATTAATCTCAAGAATTTAAGAATGCAAAAAATAAAAACAGTCATGAATGTCTTAGTTACAAATGAAAAAATTTATTCATGGAGGTAAATAGGTAGTCTTGTTACTTCAATGGCATTGACCATGAAGTTCAAATGACTACAGCCAACAAAGTTTCATGAAAGGGTAAAACTATACCCACGTGGGACCCATACCTGAACAACGACTCGATAACAACAAACTACTCTTTCTTTGTCAACTTTCCATTAAACTCAACGCTTTAATTCAATACAGTTTATTAGTCTATTAACAATCATAGTTCACACTCAGCAGTGTAATTCAATTGTCGTCAAAATTTCATGCAAATCTGACCTGATTCCCCTAACACTCTATATCAGACCTTATCTGTTCACTATATGCTTGAATATGCCTTGTGTGGTAGTGAGGAGTGAATTCAGAGTAACCAAATCATGAGTGTCAGCGATTTAATTCGTCAGTTACGAAACGTATGCGACTCCATTCGTTTGAATAGGGATTTAGTATCATTGTTTGCAGCCAGTGCCACTGGACCTGTGGGGCAAATGGGAACTAAAGGCTATTGAGAGCTTCGCTTGTAATTGATTAGTTCCGCTGAAACGAATATTAACTTTGTGCGAATGTTAATGAAGTTGATTTCAGATTTATTTTGAAAGTAAGAAAGTAAGTACTTTTGATAAATTCATAGTCAATTGTTTATATTGTGTGTTTTGTGTGGGTAGAATTCTTTTTTTTCCCAGGGTACAGGTGTACCAGAACACCCACATTGACCAGTAATGTATGTTAAAGTCTCATGTAGATGTAATATATGAGACCTTATTGCCTTCAACTGGGCACAAATCCATACTCCGGGGAAATGCCAGAGGGTAAAACCCAATAACACTTTACCAGATCTGCGAATCAAACCTAGGACCTCGTGTTAAGTCGAAGCACTTGCGTTGCGACCACTGAACTGATTTGTGAACGAAGACGCAGTAGCTTCATAGCTTTAAATGTAGTGTATTTTAGAGCCTGGTCCTTGCAAACAATGCCTTCACAATGTATCAGGCTACACTAGTTGTGGTTATGTCGACATATGTGTGGGCTGGCTGATGGCACTTTGTTTGTGCTTTGTGAATAAAAGGTAAAAATAATTTATGTTAGCCGATTATATGCCTATGCTTGTTATCGTAAGTGTTCTGAATGAAAACCAAGGATAATGCCTTTTGAAAGGTCTTGGAAACAAATAATGGCGCTTATAACCATCATGCCACAGTTGAAGCAAAGTTTTAACACAAACTGGAATGTGGAGGTCTGATGAGCAGTCGCTTCATGTGACATACTGGTAGGTACTCTGCTGAATGGATTTGAGATGGTTGCCAACGTAAAAAAAAGCTAGGTGGAATGATTGTCAGTTTCTTCATCACGTTCAATGCACAGACCTTCTGCCTAGCAGTAGATATAACCTAAGCTTTCATGCTTTTCCCATAGTATAACATAATCAGATTATAAGGTCCAACTACTGAGACAAAGGCTTCCTCTCTGAAAAAGGCAGAGGGCTATAATTCACCACGCGAGTCCAGTGTAGGATTGTGGATGTCACATGTCTAGCGCGGGTTCGATCCACCAGCCACACCGTCACATTTTTGGTTCTATGAAATTACGGTTTTGACTTGACTGTTTTGAAAAGCGGCTCTAATGAAATTAATTACGTAAAGATTCAGTAAAGTGTCAGACTGGGGATACCATTGGGCCACCACTGTTCCTATAACATACAAGAACACAAAGTAAAACTTTGTTCGGGCACTGATTGCGAACAAACAGAGTTTCATTCGTGATCCGACCCATATGGTGGGATTGCAATTACTCTGAATTTTCGTACCAATCAGAGCGTATAAATTGTGATTCTGACTGCACATCCGTAACTGCGTAATAGGTAACGTATACCTATTGTGATTATTATGCTATACTTAACATATGTTGCAATGATAGCCAAGTGGTCTCGAGTTCGAGCCCAAGACACGCACTGCTGATTTTTCGGAATCATGTGCGTATTGTATTATTATAACTTGCCACTGAGAGATATTTCTCGACGGCATTTAAAGCCAAGTCAGAGGCCCATGAATTGCATAATAATGTTACCGTTCCCAGCCGTGGGACGTTTAGTGGCCGTTGATGATTGTGACACAAAACATTAATCTACGTGACTGTACATTGTCATGAATTCGCGTCAAATGCGGACGGGTGTCCAGTTGGCGAAAACATAAAAGTGATTTAATTTAAGTTTCACTATGTGGACGCGCGTAAAAATCTTGGCGTGTCCAGATGACGAAATAATAAGTCCTACTAATTTTGAGTTTCACTAACTGGACACACATGTGTCCAGTCTTTCGTGTCGAGTTGGTGAATAACCCACAAAAACTCTGACACCAGGTTAGGCACTAACCTCACGATAAAGAAGAAGACATGATACAATCCTACTTGCAAAACTTCCTTAGTTTTCAGGTAGGAAAAAGAAAGCTAGTAATCCGAAATATACTTGTGGTTTTCTGTGACAGAATCAAAAGCAAGTATAATTATCTTATAAAAAATGTTATTTTTTACCAGAATGCGCTATAGCAAAAACCATGAGTATGTTTTTACACCGACGAGCGACGCAAAGTCGAAATGCCGTGACGTTTTCAATGATAAATAGAATACATGTATAGATATCAATAAAACCGATAAAAGCAATATTTTCTCCAATCTTAATTGACCTGCATCATAAAAGTAAATGATAATTTCCATAGTGTCCACCCGTCCAGGTGTGAACTCAGTTCACATTTAATAAAAACAAACACTTTCACTCCTTAAAAATACGAGTTCGAAAGGAGTGAAACTTGCATGTATTTTGCATACAAATGAGTATCAAAGGCGTTGATACACAAATCCGAATTTTGGGTGCCGTTGTCAACGTTTTAAAGGACCGTGTTTTCCCTGGATTTTATCTGAAGAGCTGAGAGGTTCAGGTAAATAGAGCTTCTTTTAAACGTAACCCTTTCTGCATTTATGTTAAAATCGGCTTGATTTTAACATTAATGTCAATAAGTACGTTCGTATTTTATTTACACATAACATACTTATAAATATAACACCACGGCTGCAATCCCCGAAGGGTTAGGCAGAGGTGTACCTAATGGTACATCCTCGTTTCGCCAATTATGTTTGAGTTACATGTACCGGCGAGCCTATTACCATCAACCGGGCACAAATCCAGACTCCGTGGCTGCTACTGAGAAATTCCTAATGGAAGAACCCAATAGCAATTTCCCCGACCCGGCAATCGACCAGGACCCAGGACCTTATGCTCAGCAGTTATCATCATACCATATCGTCATTCTATTTACAAATAATATAATGTACATACAAAGAGGTAAAACCAGAAGGCCTAGAAGTCAGTTTCTATCAGCGGTACCGATGTTTGTGTGGAAATGTAAAAAAAATGTATTGGATTGTCGTAGATCCTTAAGGTAAACGCACACTAGACAACGAAACATTCTATCATACGTTTAACGTTATCTATTCGTCCGATTCGGCGCGGATAATTGTGCGAGGTATCATGAGATTTCATACAAATAATACTAAAATTCAATTCTTTCGGCTACTTCTCTTCATTTGGCGTTTGTTGGGTATTTCGATCTACGACTGTCACTTTTCGAAGATTTCTAAAACTCAAAAAGTCTATAAATAGATTGGGAAGACATTTTGTTACCGGAAAGTGGTGCATCTCCTATATCGCTCTAAACTAACACATTTTTTTTTATATCGGAGAGAAGCATTTTTAGTGAAGCAGTGGGCGTGGTTAGTTATTTATGTTTTTACTCTAACGAGAATGGAACCACGGCTCATAAACACCTCATAAATATTGGATGCAATTTATTTTTATAAATATTCATATTAACACCAATTAATTTAATTTGAGCTGTACTGTAGAGTAAAGATAGTTGCAATTAAGTGTGGGTTACGTATTAAAAGGCTAATTATGTCAGTAAATAAGTAGACGTATGTAATAATAGTAATAATAGTTTGACGTCGATTCTTCTATGGCATAAGTATCCAATTGAAATGAATCATTCGTCTAAATATAGTTCTGTTCATTGAAACAGAGGCCTTTTAGTCTCTAGTGTCAATTAAAATACCAATTACTTGCCATATAAATAAAGGCAATGTCTCTCAGTCTTCATTGCTATCATTCAGACGTCTATTTTAGTCCTCATTGGAGTATTCTCCTTGAAATCAAGTAATAAATTTGTAAAAAAAAATTACCTATTTCAAGTTTCTTAGAATACATAAATCTGCCAGGTTTCAAGTTATTATTTTGTTTAAGATGGGTGCCATATTTTATCATATCCAGATAATTATGAATACAGGGTCTTTCTAAAGAAAGCCACTTATGAATTAAATTACCTTTATATTTTATCTCTAAAACGAAACATCAATTTAGTCAAAACTTTTCACTACACAATCAAAAATCCTCTTTAATCATCCATCCTTATATCTATTGAAGACCATAACGCTCCGTTCACGACCTCGGAACTTGCGATTGCAAAGCTACACGCGCGAGCCTCTGTTTACTTCACGTGCGTTCCGCGTCACACTTCTTTCATTTATTTGCTTCGCAATTTTCGCAACATGTGTTGCTTAGATGGTTTCAGATTAATTAATTTTCGGCGCATATCAGCTCGTTTTTGGACGCGCGTGTAGGTGCACATACGCGCGCCTTTTGTACTGTACGAGCGTTCACGCGCGTGTAAGCTCGTACAGGCGGGAGTCGCGTGATAAGTCGCCACTTTTTCTGATAGCTGTCATTTTAATCGAGCGAGCTCGTACCGATTTACGCGCGTACACGCGCTTATTAGCGTGCACGTGCGTAAGTCGGTACGAGCTTACACGCTCTTACGCGTGTAGCTCGTGGCCAGTTAGTCAGACTCCTAAAGTTCAGAGTTCACGCCCAGGTCGAGATTCTATATTTGTACGCCATGAATAAAACACGGCGAGTCCTTTTATGGGCCTTGACGAATTTAGCAATATTTAGAAAATGGCGTTGTTTTATTTATGTCTTTTATCGGTGAAATGTCGGGAGGTTATCGTCGAGTGGTCTTGGTGATATTTTCAGCCTTGTATACTCGGGCAGTTCTTGTTTTTTTTTTCGAAAATATACCACACACGAGTCAATATGAATTATATGACAAGTGTAGTTGCAGGTCGTTTAGTAAGAGCTATTTTGTCATAGTTCCAGTCTAGCCTATATAGATGAGTCATTACTTTGAATCCCTCTAAAAGAGAGGAGGCCTAGGGCTGATTCACCATCTGCCGGCTCTTGACCCAAGTTACTAGGGGTCGGCGCAACACGTTTATTTATTTCCCCATGTTAGCCACTGATTAGCCTACATTTAGTTCTTAAGGTCAAGTCAACAAATATCGTTGTACAAAATGAATGCAATAAAACATGATCATAATATTTCTTATATTTATAACCAGATTCCGTGTGAACTCTGCCGTTTAACCAAGCAAACTTATAGTTTATATCTATCTAGTTATTAGCCTCCATAATGATTGATCTGGTGATTTTACGGTAAATAATTACCCGTTAATCATTTTCACGCGTAGCTAAATTACCTACTTTTAAAATTAAACAGCGATTTTGCAGCCATAGCTTAAGAACCGGTTTGACAGTGTCGTCTACAGACAAGCTCCCATTTTGATAAATTCGCCATTCAGTAACTCGGTAGTTCTTTTAATAGCGACAAACGCAATGCCCAAAACTGTATTTATAGACACCGTTCGTTATTACTTTTGAAGTCAGAATATAAAGTTGTAAAATGCGTGTGTAGCGTGGTAAAATGTAGTAAGGGCCAGCTCATTCTAATTATGCCACAATTTAAATGATGGAAATGACTTCTCAGCCGTAGAAGAAATAGTATTCTGTTACTAATAAGCTTATTTTGATGTCTGTATCTATATGTTTGGGATATTGCCGGTTTTCTTCCGAACAGACCAAAGACAATAACTAAAATACGAGATCGTGGAATCACGTCGCATAAGTATCTTGCAGATAAAATGCCCAAAATCTCACTTTTATTTCCCCTTTTACATTTACACACATGCTTAAATAAAGCATGATTTCTTTGCCTATTAAAATTCCTGCCACAAATATTTCCCATTGTCCCATAAACGATGAAGCGTGCATTAAAACTATTAAAATAATTTACGGCACCAATGTCAAGGGCAACGATAAGGAGCTAACTGCTGCTGTTTAAGCCAATATTAGCCCCTTATCTCATGTGGCGACGCATTCATCAGTGATAGTAATATGGCTCTTGTGGGATGAATTAGGTAACTAGAACATGGTTAGAGTCTTCATTTTTAAAAACAAGTCGTGGTTCGAAATAATAAATGATTTACTTTGAGAACGATAAGCATGAAAGACAGGAGCTTCAGATAGAAATAGATGCACATACGTGATTCTTCGCTGGACGGGTTTTGAAGCAAGACCTCTCGATTGGCATTGTCTTTGTGGCCACGTACGAGTATATCGTTGAACTATTATCGCTTTTAGGTAAACATATTGAGGAACGACGTGAAATTCCATCAGCGATAATGAATGAAGATGTAAAAGTCAAAAATGTTTAAGCTATCGAAAAGCTTATGTCAAACCTGTTGATTGTCGTTGTTTATATATGAAACGCCTCGATAGCGATTTTCATTTGTGTATTGGCCAAAAAATCTTCCTTTAAATGGGCTTATAAAGGACAGTGATTGTGATGATAAAGTTCAAAATCCCGTGCGACACTTCACAACATCTCAAACATTAAACTCGTAATTTCTTCGATGTCACTACAGAATCCAATTTCACGTAACAAATGAAGCTCACGGAGCCAACGGAGCCTTGAACTGCTAGTGGCCATAACTTGGTCATAAAACCGAATGACTCACACTCCGGGATGTATTCTTAGAACCGATGGAAGCCATGTATGACTCACGGACTTCCCGCGAAAGCCTCGGATACGATACCGGGATTGAGCCGGGAATTAGGAGCTGTCGATTTATTTTTGAACGTGTGATTCATTGGACCTGTTGCTAGGTGGAAAGATTACGTGTTTTTGAGTGAGGTGGAATGGATTGGTTTAATATTGGTAAGAGTTAGGATAGATGAGATGAGGACTGTGTATTGTGAAGTAGCTTGGGAGAGGCCTATGTCCATGCGTTGGACTACAAATGCCAAGTTGATTGATTGAAAGAAATGCGTATAAAGGGTCTGTTAATATAAGTTAATACAGGTTGGAAGGGACACCGATTCACAAACGCTTACCACGTAATCAGTACATCATTCTGAACCCTAATGATATACTGAACACGTGGTAAACGTTTGTCCGTCGGTGTCGGATTCCACCCAGTAAAGGGACACTGACGTAGTTCGTCAAATCGATATCTGAAGTGGAGGATAGCACTTCAGGTCAATAAAGATTAAAAGAAGTATAAAATGATGCTGTCACGGAAGAATGATAAATAACGATGAATCGAAGCGCGAGTATTTATTTATATTCGCACCTACTAGGTCATCTCGATCCACATCAGCAAGACAAGGTAAATAAAACTTAGCAGCCGAGTCAGCAGAAGCATCAAATGCTGCTAATATAGCAGAAAAATAAATTTCAACGAGTTCTCCATTTGACATAGACATCACTTCAACAGCAATGAAGCGTGTAGACAGAATACCGATACGACATTAATCTCCATTATAGGATTAAAAACGACAACAAAAACGTAAATTCAACACTAAACATCGATGATTTGCTAAAAAGTAAAATTGCTAATTCACAACATTCTACACACGATTCCCTCAAAGTAGACATTACTTACACCTGACAAGACGACAAGCAAACAGATGCTGTTTTTATCTTAGATCTAGAAAAGGAAATAAATTCCACACTAGCTACATGATGTTTATAGCAAGTCCTGCAACGTAGTGTGACATTACAATGAATGGCCGCAGAATATCCACTGCGCGTAAACATGTATTCATCTAGGTGTCAAGTTTAACGAAATTATGGTAGGAGTTACAAATCAAGTGGATGGGATTAGATAAAGAATAAGCCGGTCTTTTCATACCGTTGGTTTACGATTTAGAGGATTCGTACGTGAGCAGGATTGGTAGGTGTATTTTTGCAGTTGCATCAGAAATATCAGCTTTTGTTTGTTTGAGTAGACCATGAAGACGTTTTGTTTGAAAAACGGTGCTTTAAAGGGCTTGATACTAAGGTGGAAGAAGGAATGAGGAGAAGGAGGAATATAATGAGGAGGAACGAATTGCATGTGACTAAGAGTGAGGAGTATAAATGTTGATGGATGGAGAGGGAGAGGTATGATATGATATCAAAGAAAAAGGAGTAAATGATAGCGTGACGGTTGATAGAGGAGAATGGAAGAAAAAACGTGTTGCGCCAACCCCTAGTAACATGGCGCAAAGGCAGGAAGATGATGACTAGGGTGAAGGAAGGCACTAGACGTTCTGGTATATGAGGAACTGGTTATTAAGGTTTCCAGGGTACAGAACTTTATCGCGTCCTAAATTACACAGTGAATCTAACCGCCGCATTTGTTTTGTGGTTTCAAAGCTCGTCATACCAAGTTTGAGGTTAATTCTAGAAAGTTTAAAAGTTAGGTTACAGGGTTAGATTAGATTGCTATGTTGGAATTTTGGAGTGCAACCTGAAACTGCAATAGTAAACATATCATGGAGATATGCCCTGTCATGCGAGACCCGCCATTTGCAAAAGACACTAAGAAATCGTTTCTTTCTTGTTTATGTCGTGTTTTTAGTCTCTTCATCTCGAATCGTACTAAATTACCCTTCTGTTGACTCTTCATCATTCTGGCCTAGTGATGTGACGACAAATTAATATGAATCAGCTATCACCGACAATGATGCGATATAAAACCGCGGCGCTAGTGGACCGCGTCCGAACCAATGACCGTGTTAGTCGACTGTGGGGAAACTCGGCTAATTTCTAATGGTAGTGTAGTAAGTTGTGTTGATGATAGTATTATGTCATTGGTAGAATGAGTGTTGATCGTAGTTAATTCATTGGGAATGTCGAAAGTTCATTGATAGTAATAGAGATGTATTTTCTTAATTTAGGTGCGTCTTTCGAGTTATTTCTGTTAAATATTTGGAAACAATGACTGGTTAGTTAATGTGTGACCGTTGAACTGCCAAGTTATAGGTCTCAATTTTAAATTGAGACTATGACCCAAGACACACAAGTCTGATTTTTCGGAATCATGTGCGTAATTATCACTTACTTCGGTGAAGGAAAACATCGTGAGGAAACCAGCATGCCTGAGAGATATTTCTCGACGGCAAGTAAACCCAGGTCCAACCACACGATAAAGAAAGAAAGAAGAATTAATTTTGGGCCTCATCGTCTTTCAATGTTCGATATTAAAAAAAAAAAACCTATTAAAAACTGACAAGCTATCTATCTAGAAGTAATTGTATAATACTACTTCTATTTAGGTTCCTTCTAGAAATACCACGAAACAACATCACAGCATCGCGACATTAAGATAAGATTTTATTTGCTCCCACAAAGTACAATTAAAATATACAGGTGTTACAAATATTGAAGGGACAGAGGTTTGTGCGAGTCAGGAATCCAAACTAGGATACCCTGTGCTATGGACTCCTGGCCCCATTGAACGATAGAACTGTTTAAAACGTCTTTTAAAACCCTAAAATCAAAGTAATCCAAACAATCATCACTTAACAATCACAATATTAGTTCCTAAATCGAAGACCGTTAACGATTTCCAAGACCTTTCAAGCATACCCAACCGTTACCCATGACATAATAACATCAAAACTACCCACATATCACAAACTCACTCACAATTCCTCAAAGCGATAATGACATGAGTTTCTTCTTTAGTACCACTGATAGTTAGCGTGATAGCACGCTTACTACACCATCACGATACGATTAGCAAACTTATTGAGTTTCAGACAGTAAATACATCAGGCCAGGTGAAAATTTGCTCAGTTTTACGTGATATATAAGGAATTTTTATTAGATTTTATAATATGTAGTCGGTGTGAAGTTGATTCATGAAAGATTTTGCTCTAGTTATTCATATGTAATGGTAACGTATACCAGTAACGCGTGGTTTGTGAATTATGCTGTATACTTGAAAGCGTGTGGTATGCTTTAGTGTGTAGTTGTTATATTTTGCAGACAAATTAAGAAGAGCAACGTAATTGCGTAAAACACTTTTCAATCTGAAGAATCTATTGCTTCATATGCTTGAAAGATTTGTTTGTTTGTTTCCTTGTGTGGCGCAACGTTTAAAATAAAATCTTTTACTACTGCAATCTCCATCAAAAGCCTGAATAATATTATTTTGTACTAGCTTTTGCCCGCGACTTCGTACGCTTCGTATTTAGAATCTAAAAAAAATTGAAAATGTAGCCTATATTTTAAGTTAGGCATCTGGCTGTAAAGCGGTGAAAACTGCGTTCAAATCTATGCAGTAGTTTTTGCGTAAACATACAGACAGAAAGATAGACAGACAACAATTCTAAAAACTGTTGTTTTGGCTTTTGTTGCTCTATTAAAGACACCCCATATAATTTTTTTTTCAATATCTTCAATGTACAGACATCGACCTGTTACAATATTATTATATGTATATTTTCTATATTACGTAATTTCTTATCATATTTGTTGCATTACGTTGACCCATTGATCGTCACGCTTTTTTCCCGTACTGAATGGAGTAAATTCCAAGGTAAGTGTATATTGTATGTGTGCATCAGAATCGCTTATTGCCACGTTACGCCTCTTTCTAGTATTTTTGACGTCATGTTCATGATTTTACCTAGTAAAGTAAAACAACGCACTAAACGTGTCCGAGTTCCGGGTCCATAATATCCAACAATGTTACGTTATTGTGAGTGAAATTTCACTTTTTCAATATCTAGCAAATAAGCCGAAGTTAGAGCTCATTCACACGGCTTCCGTCGACTTTTCGTCATAAAACACGATAAGCCATGACGGATGGACGTTCACATTGCATATGGAATCGTATTTTATCACGATTTGGCAAAAACGAATTGGTGTTCACATTAGTTCCGTGATTTTACGGGAGCGAGCGCATCAGCGAATCCATCACAAAAAAAAATCATGATTCGTGTTTTTTGACGACACGGGCATTTAAAAGCATTGCCACCGTCAAAATAAAATGACGGATCGTGTAAAAAGACGATACGTCAAAACAAAACGAATCGTCGTCGTGTGAACGGGCTGTTAGTTCAGCGCCACAAAATGACGTCTTCCTCTTCTAAATTTATTCGCATAGGACCACCTACCTGCTTAATTTTCATGACTATAAATAAAAAAAAACATTATTCAGACGGATATGCGTACAAAGGAAGCATATTAATAGGTTTACCTTTAATACTTTTGCGATACGTACTCCTAATATGGACCCTTAAAACATGAAATGTTTCTTTGATGGAATGATTGATAGATGTCAATAACTTTAGTTCATTATACAAGATCTAAAAAGAAGAGCCAAAAAAATAGTTACTGCTAACCAAACTATTAAACTTAATTGTAGAATACCTAATGTATTCTAAAAAATATCGAAAAGTATGGTACCTAAACTAATGAATTGAAGATCTTGTCTTTAGTCAACCTCAACAGATACATAACTTCCTTGAAAGACAAAACGCAGACAAAATTAGCGTTTTATTCGCAAACCCAAATTTTCAAAACTCATAACATCTTACAAATCAAAGAGAACACGGAGAAAAGGATGAAACTTCAAATAACACTGATCCGACATTACTGAAAGATTTGCGGTTCGTTCGGTCCGGATCGGATCAACACGCGGTCCCGGATAACCGTGTGAGGGCAACAATGTGGAATTATGGCGTTCTTATGGGCCGGCACGAATCTTTACTATAGGATGGGGAGATTTGAAGAGGTATTGGAAAACAAGAAGCATACTAAATGTTCACGTATGGGTATAATGAAATATTTGCGGTGAAATGGGGAGTCAATAAACTCTTGCCGCTGATTATACAAACACCTCGGTAGTATATGGAGTTGAGAAGATCGTGGCTAAATAATAACAGCCGCTCGCGTCGATCTTTTGGTTAAGCCGTGCTTGCCTAGGTTGGTCCGTGGATTTTACATACCGAGTTTCTTTCGTGCATCGGAAAGCACATTGAGCCGTTGGTCCCGGCTGTCATTAGTAGATCTTTGACAGTCGTTACAGGTAGTCAGCCACCTGAAAGTCTGACAGTCCTGTACTAACTGGGGTGTGGAGGTCATATGGAAGTCGCTCCATGTAAATTACTGGTATTCAGCTGGTTAGACTGGAAGCCGACCCCAACATACGTAGTTGGGAAAAAGCTAGGCAGATGATGAGTATTGGAGTTGAGGGTGTTCACTAGTGGATGACACACGCCCATTGAAATAGCACCCACGGTTGTAGGGAAATAGTGAGTATCATATTCTTCAGCTGCGTCAAGGAACTGCCATCGGAAACCGATCACTCATCTATGTCGATGGCACGGAAAGGCTGCAAGAAATTGAACTAGTAAACCGTTTGAATCACGGATAGGTGCGCCAGCTACAGAGCCATTATCGTGTTAACCAGTCAAGGTTGTACAAAACGTAAACAAGCAACAAGTCGTTGTTCTTGTTTGGCTGCCGTCCACAAGATCTAGAGAAAATGATTAATGAGCGAGTAGTGACTAATAGTTTAGGAAGCTGTACTGTTTCATCTCGCAAAGGACAAGCCAGCATTCGGGGCCGATGGTCAACATTTGGAGAAGTACCAGAAGAGAAGAGAAAGAAAGAATTGAACTTGGACTCTTTACATCACACAAAGCTAGTTTCTGGATTCATTCAGACCAACTTCCGCCTTACCCTCAAAAAGAAATATCTTTTAAAAATTACGTTCTACAAATGAAATAATAGGTAGATACATCGTCACGTAAACTCGTATCCAATAAATAAAAATGCGAAACAATTCGTCTGTCTACTTGTAACAGTTATATAAAAACAATATTGAATATAACAAACAAAATAGATAAACTTGTTCGTTGATTTCGTTTAACGAACTGTGAAGGATGGTATAATAGGCAATAGACAATCTATTTAGTATTATGAAACTGAATGAAATGAAGATTTGGATGACAAAACCCGAAGAGCTACTATTTCAAAGATTGTTCAGAAGTCATTTGGAGATTACAAGACTCTTTGTCAGAGAACATCAAATAATTGAATTATTTATGATGAAGACTATAGCGGATACGATATTCAAATTGTTGCTGATTGATATTGACAACCTGCTGAATATCATCATTATCGGTATTTTGTGTCATTCTACCATGGCCTCACCGAGTCTCAACCAGCTCTTACTGGCGATCTTTTGGATGTCATGCACCCATCTGACTCTTGATCTGCCTATCCTTCTGGTAAATATATAGAATCTAGGAACAACGCCTCGGAGTAGTCTTCACTGCATTTTGTGTTACAGGCTGAGGTTCTTAACACCAAAAAAAAGAGAGCCTGAGACAGAAAGACCTTACAAAGAAATTATTCACGACAGCAAAGGACAATGCCAAGAAAAGAAAACCGAGTATCCAACATCTTTAACAAAAATAAAACGAGATTTTTTCTCAAGAGCACAATACGTCATCTGCCTTCACTTTATCTAAAGAAAAACAAAATGAACTCAACTGAGCCCACATTAGCATAGTGCACACAAAATATTCACGCGCTCTATATGAATATGTGCATGTCTGAGGACACTGACTCACACTCTGAATATTTCAATGTAATGTGGAAACTATAAGAATGAATAACAGTAAGACTTGTTGAGATGTAGCAAAATAAAGTGACAGAAACCATCTGCACTGTTATGCTAAGTAAGCAGTTGTGCTTTGATCATCCCCAATGCCTTTCATAAGGGTAACAAACGGGGAGAGATCTTAGTGCGAGCGTCCTTTGAGATATTATCAGAGATTCAGGTGCATATGTGGTAGGTATTCGTAATAATGGTCAAATACTCTATTCTATAAACTAAAATACAGTGTGAAGTTACACTTTTTTTAGTAAGTGTTATGTTTCCACGCATATCTAAAACAGGACAGATTCGTTTATGGAAATGTAACATATGTTAGCCTCCAAATAAAAAAAACGTCCTGAGTTAATCTAAAGTGTAAGTATGTCACAACAAACCGAACCAACATTATGGAATCGTTTTCAACGCCCGAAAAAACACATGTCCGCTAAAGAACATAAGACAACACTGGTAAAGAAAAGATTATCAGTAAGCCATTACTTCGGTAAACTGTAGTCATTACCGCAGTGTAGTTTAAACTAATTGAGGACACAATCTGACACGGCTAAGGGTTAGGATGTGTACACAATAGCACATCAGCCAGATTGTGGCGCGGTTTGGTAGCGCTGCTGAGCCGCGTTTTGTACGGTTATTTCCTCATGTCTGAGGATTGACGTTATCGCAGTCTTGGGGACAGATGAATGAGGGTCGCAAAGAACCTAGAAATATGACCTATACCCGGTAGGCCTATACCCGGCATTGGGTGATTCTGGACTCGAGTTATGATTGTGAACCTAGGATTGGGCGACCACAAAGGAAAACTGTGTTTCAAGTAGTCCTCTTCGGTCAGAATTACAGCTTTTATTGTAATTTCTTTGGACGGATGGCTGTTGGAGTTGAAAGGTTCTTAACGTACCGGAAGGAGAAGCATTGTAAGGCCTCCCACAAGGTGGGCCGTTAACCTTATGAAGGCCGTGAGAATCCGCTGGAAGCGGGATGTACGGGACCGATCGGTCGATGTGTCGACGTTTGCGGGAACATTTGATGTCTTTGGAGTTTTTCGGTGCATACATTGAACATATTTCTGGGCAATAACCGAGTCCTTCAAATGACAGCCCGCCATGCCACCTTACTTTCCCAACTCCCTACATAACATAATCACGCCTGTAATCCCCGAAGGGTTGGGCAGAGGTATACCTAATATTACACCCACATTTCGCTAGTTATGTTTAAGTCCCATAGGGGGCGAACCTTCAACCGGGCACAAATCCGGTCCCCGTAGCTGCTACTGAGAAATTCCTAATGGAAAAACCTAATAACACTTTGCCCGACCCGGGAATCGAACCAGGAAAAACAAAACACAGGAAAGCGCGCTAATACCTCTTACATGATCAATCAATCAGTTTATTTGTGAAACATAGGTGTTTACTTATATAGGGGGTGCGCTATGTTTTGTCATAATTATGGCATACAAATTTATAAGTGACCCATTAGGTGTCATTAGATTATGCACGCTTAAATATTTTAAATTAAGTACGTCAATTGGAAAACAAAAGAAAGCAATAAATAGTCACAGTACATGTGCAACCACCTTAAACAAAATACCAACCGATTGCTTCAACGATTTGGCTAAACTATCGATTAGACAATGGCGTCCAATGGCGTACAATGGTTATCTTACTACCCACACAACCCACCAGTAATTCATGTTAGTTTAAAGTAATGGCGCTGTTCGCTATTAGTGTTGCTTGCTTTACAAAATGGTGTCTGGTCTATGGTTGTTTAGGAAATGAAGGCTGTACTTTTGTGGTGTTAGATTTCACTGCACGTAAACGTGAGTTGGTGGTTTTCGAATATCAAGGCTTTTGATTTACTACTAAAAGCGCGATTTTAGCCGGAGGTCAAGTACTATTTATGAAGCAGAATGATATCTTGCCAATAGTTTTTGCTACAAATGCCACAATGTAAGTCATCATCATATGATTTTACATAAATGTATATAGTAGCATTTTTGCCATTTTGCGGGGGTTGGCTACCAAACTAAATCGAATGCAGATACATACTAGTATGTTACATGGAGCGACCACCTATCTGACTTCTACTGTTATGACGGTTACTGGCTTCTGAACACCCAGGACAACTGTCAAAGATCTTACAATACAAATGACAGTCAGTGTCTATGTTCGAAGATCTAAAACCTAAATCAAGTTTGAATTTCGAGCAACCGCATGCATTTGTTTCTATGCCCAAATAATACGACCATTCTATGTATGACCAAATCACTATTCCTATATCCAAATTGGACCTCACAAACACAACTCAGCACTTGTTTACCTCTTTTCGTCAAAATAGCACACATATCAATAAAATGGAGGATAAGAAGGCTCTATTTATCGGTAAGTAAATGCGAACTGAAAAAAATACACGAAGAGCTCTTTGGAGAGGACCGCAAATAAATTGCGAGCCTAGTCTAAGTATGGACATATTTGGAGACGAGCTAGATTGATTTTGAAAGGGGTCTCAATTTGATAGGTTTTTTCGCGAGAGTCCAGAGTATTTGAAAGGTCTATCTAAATCTCCGACTACTTAGTATGATTAGTTGTTGGTATTTCTAGTCAAATATTGAATGGGCTAACTATTCTCTATTGGAAAGGTTAGGATTTTTCAACTTCTGAAACTATCGTCACTCAAATAAATAGTCCATGTCTCCATTCAAATTTTCTAGTAACGTAGTATAATCTTCTATCTATACATATAAAGTGAGAAACTGATTGGCTGACTGATTCACTGACTGATCGATCACCGTACAGCTGAAACCGCTGGGTCTAGAAGCATGAAATTTTGCACAAACGTTCCTTAAATGACGTAAGCGTGCATTAAGGTGTTATTTGGAAATCCATCCCCTAAGGGGTTAAAACTAGGATTGAAAGTTTGTATGAGACTTGGTCAATTTTGAATTTTTTTTTTCAATCTCATAGCATTTATTTCAATTAGCCCATTACAGGCACCTTTGAATGTCAAAACACAAAAAAAAACCGAAGCTACAGTCCCAGTCACAGGGCATAATAACTTGTGAAAGTACTGTAGTTGCCCATTCCAAAGCGTAATCTCTATGGAGGATAATGGGCAAGAAACTCCATGGACACTCTTTAAATCAAAATATTGATACAAAATCTTGATGACATCATTCTTGTTAAGATGACACATAAAGGGGGTGGAAGGGACACTGCTTTTCTCACACAAAACATCAAAATTTCCATGCGAACGAAGTTGCAGGCAACAGCTAGTCAGCCCATAAACCACTGCTGGTACACAGGCCGCACACCACAGACTGCTGGGTCTTTGAGAAGGAGTGGGCCATAACCCACCATGACTCAACTGTCATTAAACAACAATACTTAATGAAAAATCGTATTTTTCCATGATACACCTTTAAAAAGATTTAAATATAAAATCTGTGTACGATTTAAAAATAAATACGAAACCATTCAAAATGCCAGACAGTGCGACCTTCATGTTGAAAAGTTAATTAATTCTAATTAACATGGTAACTGGGTCATTTCATAATATATTACAAGTTTTTAACAACAATACGTACTTTGTTACAACATTGAGAATATGAATAATACCTATAGCATCTTTGTAACGATGGATGGACCGTGTGAATATGATATGGGTAGAAGAATACGTGCTGCGCCGACCCCAAATACATTAAGATAAGGTCAGGAGAATGATGAGCATCATGTAAGTAGACTAAGAATGGGTCTCGAGGAGTGTAGAAAGCCCGATCGCAAAATGGCGAAAAGATAATGACATGATGACGTTCTAAAATTTGTTTCCTTCTAGAAAAGAGGCATTTACCCTATAGTAGGCACAAATAAACATGATGCATTTTGTATTCGTACAGGAAATCTGTAATTTTCTGAGGTCCAGGTTGATATGAACACGAGAAGAATGGGACCAACCAACCTAACGTTGCATTGGTGAAATTGTTCCCATTTCGGTGTCCAACTACCGATGGCCCATTAATATTGCGATCGACTCTTAGTGTTCGTAATAGTCCACTCTTAGATATTACTTGTGTTTTCGACGGCCAATCGACCTAAATAGCCCATTGTCAGAATCTGGAACTCGTAGTCCAAATACAGAGAATAGCAGGAACATACTGAGACAACAGTGTTTCGATTTTCCACGATGGTCAATACAAAAAAGTGGTTTTCTTGCTTTCATTTGGATCTCCAAGGTCGGAATAAGATTTTCTGAGGAGTCCACGTATAACTGGTCAAATTACTTCACTCGTCAATTTATTTAATTCGAAAATTTCTAGACAGTTGATTAGACAGCTGCCTCAACTCGTTAGTAACCAGGGTTTGCCAGTTCCCTTGATTCGATAGTTCCGTAAAAGTGTTCTATCAGCGAAACTGACTAATCAACGGAAATGGGGATTCGAATAATCGGACGAAAGAGGGAAATTGAATAAACGAACTCAGAGAGATAGTTGCAGCAAATGGCTGTACCAGAATGCAATACCTACCACAAAGTCCAACGCATGTACGTCATACGCAGAAGCAGCATATGCATAAACTTTATCGCCCTTTACACAATGTCTAGTCGACTTCCACTCATTCAAAAAACAAATCAAGAGCCTACTCCTTTCCTGACATTGACAAAGAACTGAACAATTGCATCCTCGACGCCATAACTTTGCATAACACTCGACCAATGTAAATATGAACCCATGGCAGTAGTTAGTACCAAAACAATAGGGTTCAATCATAACAGTACATGTTGTATACCTAACACTATTGTTGGACATCCGTTGTTAGTTTAGTTACGTAAATCTCTACTTCTATACGTACTTATTACATAACATTATAAATGCGAAAGTAACTATGGCTGTATGTTACCTTTTTACACCTTTTAACGGCTGAAGGAATTTCCTCCCTGGGCTAAAGACGGTCTCTGAGGAACTTCTAGTAGTCCTAGTAGAGTATTTCTCCTAAACTTTTGAGGGTCTAGCAACTCAGCCATTAATAGAAGCTTCCAAGCAACGCAACCACGCCCTGTCCTCCGCTTCCCGCATCCAGTCTGATGCTCTGATGCAGCCACTTTTCCAAGGTTGCCGTCCACATATTTTGGGGCATACATACACTATGCTTGCCGATACCCGGTCCCCACTCCACTATTCGTTTGCTCCATCGGCCATCAGTCTTTCAACAAAAGTAGCCAGCCTACTGCCAATTTAGGCCTGACATAACTTCGCCTTAACAAACCATAAGAAATCTGAAATACCGTTTGTTGCACATAAAATAAATCTTCCGCAGCGAAGACATTGGAGAAAAAAGTCGCGAGATGAGATAAACGACACCGATAAATCTAGACACGTTACTTTTCCTGCTAATTGACTTTTTATCCACTAACACATTAGGCTAGTTTCGTATAAATTATTCATTAACATACTTACGCATTTAAAATGGTAATTTTTCTGTATAAACAGTGTGAGGAGATGTTCATTACTAACACGGGTTCTATACACTGTTATAGTTTATGATCTTGAAGAAGTTTTATGGAAGTCTTTGATCATGTGCCTGCTCAATGGTCACCAGCATAGCTAGTTAAGAACCGTCATTGGTGAAAAATCTATTGAGGGAAGCCCCAGGGTAGCCCGCGAAATTCAAAATTTTCTTGCGTTTTTTGCAGCATAGACTTAGCGCATCGTCCTTATGTTTCAAATAGATTGGTCCGATCCGACCTCATTGGTCAGATTGGACTTGGCTATAGTCACGTCATTTAGAAAAAAGTTCGACCACAGGTAACTAACTATTGATGATTCTTTTTATAATTTATGCTTACCAATGATCTTGGTCTTGCCGGAAAAGTATGCCGTTGCAACTGATAATCGCAGGCACATTATATGTGTAGTTCTTGTTGTCATTGAAGATTTGAAGCAAATTTTCGCCTTCTACAAAACCAATACGTAGGTAAACTAAAAATTCTTATCCAAGGATTAGTTACATAAAGACCAACTACTCAATTACTTAGGTATAAAAAACTTTGTCTTGTCTACCAAATATCGATATGAAAACGGTCCGAAAACTTCAGAGTTTATCCTAAAACTTTTATCGAAGGAGTTCCATGATTTATTCACAAACCTTTTTGTAATATCGATATACAAAGGGCTATATTTCAAAACTACTTTATGAAGACTGTTAATAACAATTGGGTAGGTAGGTATATAAATTGTTTGCGGGTTATAAGGGGAATAAAATGGAGGGTGTAAAACGGAAAGAGGGTTCAGACTTGAGTACTAGCATTTTTATGTAAATGTTAGGTTCAGTTAGGTCTCAAGCGAGGGAATATTGCGCTTGTGATTTTTATCTAGGTAAATGCTACGGCCTAGGTTTTATAATAAAGCTTGGCTAAAGAAAAGTTAAGGGCCGTTGAACAAGGGTCATCAGCCTGAACTATTCGAACTGCGAATATTTCTGCTTTTGGTATATGTGCTTAGAAACCAGTAATGCTGTCAAGTGATAAATTAATAATCCCAAATAAAGAATAGATGCTTCCCTTTTCCAATTTAGACTATAAAGCCCAAACAAATAAGGTGCAAATAACATCACCTGTACCTTATTATCAGTAGAAAGAAAGATGGGTAAAGATCTTCCATACACATTACACAATCTATAAACAAGATCCAAATCTTATGTGAGTAAGGAAGGGACCCAAAGGAAGTGATAAAGACAACAACAGCGAACTCAGTTCGATATATCTAATTAAACATTAATCAACGCTACACCAAGCTAATTAACACCATGAAATCAACACAGGAACACGGCGTAACGTAAACTAACTGCGGATATTAGTCATATGTGCTAAAAATGTAAACTTGAATGTTCGCAGGAAATTGATGCCTTGAACTGGCTGGACTAGGGAGGTAGGACCTTGCAGGAGGCCGAGCAATGCTGGCAGGTTGAATTAAAAAGCCATAGTTTACTTTAAAGGCAATGGTTATGGACGTGATGCGAAGAAATGTGGAAAAAGGTTGTGAGATAAGTTTTGAGTATGAATGTGGATGGATAAAAAAGTAGAGGAAGACCAAAGAAACGATGGATGAACTGTGTGAAGCATGATATGGCCGGAAAGAAGGTAACTGCTGAGATAACGAGTAATAGAGAAGTATGGGAGAAGAAGACTGCGCTGACTTCAAATAAATTGGCATAAGGGCAGGAGAATGTTGATGATGAGTTTACTTCAAAGGCATTGTGAAATAGCTGTGCGCATGTTAGCAAAAACAGTAGTAAACTGGCCTCATAGTCTATTGAAACTGTACTGCGCTGGATCAATTGAAGGTGTTCCCACTGTCATGCGGTCTATTGGGCTAAGCATGCTTCTGACGCATTCTGGATAGCCAGCCGTGCTATTAACTTGCTGATCGACGAATCCTTTTGCCGAGACGCAAACGAGCAGAGAGACAAACTGGGCTGCTGCAGCTATTGTTGAAGATTGTGAAAATGGCCTAAAGCTAGTGTTTAGAACTTTGAAAATATTGGGAATATATTGACATACAAGAAAGTTATGTTCAAGGCTACGAAGATGAACAGATGTTACGTGTATTCCTTCACATTTTTGCTCGAATTCCAGATACCGATTTGTCAGTGTTCGCCATATTTACTCGATTTTCGCCTATCCGATCGACAGAAATCGAGCTTGTAAGCACGTATTGCCATTAACGCGAATCATACTTTAGGAGAATAAACTAGAACTCTTCCAAAGGGAATTCGCTTCGGCGTTTACTTAGATAGAAAAAGATATTGAAAACAAAAAAGATAGAAAGGACTACATCATTCTATGGGAATCTAATAAGAATCGTTTTAAACTTGTCGCCATATTGTAACATTTTTGTCGAACTAATTTCAATGCTTCGTCGTGGTGGTAATGTATTTGGGTTCCTATAGAACGACATTATCATCATACCAGACTAAAACATCCACAGCAGGATATAGGCCACCCAAAGCGTCACTACGACGTGGACCTATCATCATCTCACATCTAGCGGATTCACGCCGCCTTCACCAGGTGGCTGTAATGTAACGTTAAAACATTACATTACAGCCACCTGGTGTTATAATCCAGTGTGGGAATGAGATGGCGCTAGAAATCCTGTATAGCTCTGTCTCTTTCCCACGCTGGAATAGAACTAAAACATTCCTGCATTAACACGTCATGGTAGGCCTACAGATCATCAGTCCGATAAAGAATGATGATTCGCTATTATCGTGTCAGTCTAACCGCATTCTATATAGGATGGTCCTATTTCAATCGCATATGCAGGTACATTCAAAGCAACAGTAATAAATCAATCGATTTACTCCAACACATAGCCCTAGTGCTGCATGATTCAATCCCAACATTAGCATGTGAAGATCGGTATCGAGTCAAATAACACACTACACACACTCGATACAAACGCGACGTAATCACGACATGTTCCGAATCGATAAATATTGCCTACTTATTTTGTACGTCATTTCACCTTAACTTTCTAAAATGTAAGTAGAATGCAATTTAAGGAACGTTTTGGTGTGGAAGACATGGTGGGGAGACATGTCACTTGCAACGCTTGGTGACTGGTTATGGTGGTATTTTATGTAAATATAATGTGTAAAAAACCCTAAACGAAGCTCAAAGGCACTTGCTCTTCCTTTCATTGCGATTTTTTTTTGTTCTGAACCATACCTTCTGAACTACGCGTCCATGACCCATGTACTATCCAATGAATACATGTTTTGAGTGCGTTACATTAAGGAATACCATAAACAGTGATATTTAACAGCAATAAAAAAATCACAACCATAATTTGGGATTGACTTAGTTTGATGTACAGAATGCTTGGTCGATGGCTTCGTGAAGGGTCCGTTTACTTACACCCTGTATAAAGAGATAGAGTCTTCTATGAAGTTTAGGGCAAATCTATATCTAAGGCCCGGATCTTTGCCCCAGGAGATCCTTATTGACAATTGTAGTAACCAAATTGAAATCGCAATTTAATCAAGTTAATATAGATATTACTATGTACATTACCTATATACAAACTACAGGAGAAGCTCGTGGCTAAATAATAACAGCCGCTCGGGTCGATCGTCAGGTTAAGCCGCGCTTGCCTGGGTTGGTCCGTGGATGGATAACCACCCATTACATAACGAGTTTTCTCCGTGCCTCGGAAAGCACGTTAAGCCGTTGGTCCCGGCTGTCATTTGTAGATCTTTGACAGTCGTTACAGGTAGTCAGTGGCCCGAAAGTCTGACAACCAGTCTTACCAAGGGGTATCGTATTACCCTGTACTAACTGGGTTGTGGAGGTTAGTTAGGCAGTCGCTCCATGTTAAATACTGGGATTCAGCTGCATCCGGTTAGGTAGGGATCATTGGGACAACTTGAGAGAGATTACATTTAACAGCTTTTTATCTGCATTTCTTTTGTCTTCAGATCAGCCTCTCGTCTTAGAAATAACATCTTTATCTCTATCAGACAACATGTTTTATGTCAATTTTACGCCAGTCGCACAGTATAGACAATGTTACCTATAATGTTGTTATAATGTTTATAAATATTATAACCTTGATTCACAATGCAGGCATATACATATATAGACATTCCTGTAGGGAAACTTTGAAACGGTATTTTTCCTATGTCAATAGTTGTTTATCTAGTAATAAATATTAATTATAATGGTTTATAGGAAAAGTTTATTCATAGGTAGGAATGTTTAATGCACGAATAGCAATGATGACACGGTTGGTGCAGTGGCTGAGCGATTGACTGCTGAGCTGCGTGTCGCGGGTTCGATCCCCGCACGGAACAAATATTCGCATGGCCTATAGGTAGTTGTTCCGGGTCTGGTTGTTTGTGTATGTGAGGTTAAACGGTGCACCGAGAGCTGACATTCCAGAAGTGCAATAATATTTGGATATTTATTAACGTCGGTTACTGTTAAATTGTATTGTAAGGTAGGATCAGGTAGTAAGTATTCATGAAGATCAAGTTAAAAGCGAATCCTTAGTTTTCGGTACCTACGGCTACTTATCGCTATAGAATATTGCTTTTAAAACAAAAAACAATATTCAGTTGACACTAAAGACAGATAGGTCAACACAACCATAGGTAGGTGAGTGGAATATCGAGTGGTTTGCAAAGGATCTTTGTTTGAACAGCCAGGAATGCCATACTCGTGACGTAGCCCCGTGCTCGCAGTTTATGAATCGAAGCCATTGTTCCGGACCCACATCTGTTGTAATACGTTAATGTATTGCTAACACTTGTAATGTACCTACAATAGAATGGAAGTAACTGGTAGCTGTGTACGCGAAGAAACTAAATGTGAATAATATACAGGAAGGTTTATTCGTGACACCAAAAACTGACTGAACGGCTGGCGCAGTGGCTGCTGCGCTGCGTGTCGCGGATTCGATTCACGCACGGAACAAATATTTGTATGGCCTACATGTAGGTGTTCTGGGTTTGGCTGTTTATGTATGTGAGTTAAAATGTTTGGAAACGCACCCACGATACAGGAGGACTACTAGCGTGGGGCATCAAAACCTTTTTGACTTAGGTAAGCGTAAGCGAGCCGTCGTCGTAAAGAAGAAGACTGGATGGGGCCATAGCTGCCGTATGACCACTGAGCTGGGGCCAAAACTACCACTCGGCGGAGCCCTGAAAACTGCCAGAAGGCATGGCGGTAGAACTCGTAGATGATGCCAGGACAAGCTGGCCAAAATCCCAACAAACGTGATCACCAATTTTGTTGTTTTTTTGGGCTCTGAATCACAGTGTAATGTAGGTACGCCAAAAGTATCGGCAGGTGAGCACTTATTAAGATAGAATTTTAGTAAGACTTAACCATAGTGTTCACAAAAGATGATTAAAACGAAATAGCTCATAATGATTGTGTAAAGTAGGTGAGCAAAGGTGAAACAGTGAGTGTCAACAATGCAGAGGCATTAAATGTCATGAAACACATCATGGACTTAAACTTTTGTTTGGAAACGATAAAGCATTAAAGAAAACACCATAAATCTTTATCGTAAATGTAATATCGTTTGTACACCTCAAGTTTCTTGCTTACATAATAAAATGTAAACAAAATAAATATTGGCTTTTTCTAAGAAGCTGATCTAGTGCTTATCTCGGCTTACTTCCATTAAGTGGATTATCTTTTCTTCTAAGTAAGTCTGAAAGCGAAGGTAAAAAAATATAACAAGGTATTTATAAACTGCTCATCTTTTAGGGATTTTTAAATGCCAAATAATGGAAGGCTAACGAAGATGAAGCAAGCAATCTGCTGATGAAGACGACTTCAGTCTAGCTAGAATATAAAGTTGAAGCACTGTATAGGGAAGAATTTAAGCAGGTGCGTTTGCTACTCCAGTCCCAAGGGAAAACAGCATAAGTTCATGCATGTACGAAAACCTATGTGTGTATAAAATTGAATTATGTTCGACACTCGATAATTAAAAATTAAAAATCCATTATTTTAATTTGAGAAATCACATTTCTTTGGTAAGTTATTTGTGAAGGTCTTTCTTCATAGTCTTTCTCTATTGTCCAGGTAGCGTGGCAGGTACGGCGCGTTCGTGTTCCACGCGCGCCTCAAAGAGATGTCAGCATAGGGAAGGGGCCCGCAAGGGCCGATGCCTGCCGGGTGCTGCGGGTTGTTCGAAAGAGATACCGCGGCCCCGGAACACAAAGGGCGATGAAGGAACATGGGTGGGTTTTAGTCAGTAAAAGTCTGACACTCCCTCCCGCTCAGCCCAGAGCGGGAGAAGTCATTTGATGATTTCCCATCCGGGAAAAAAAAAAAAAAGGTAGCGTGGCAGGTACATTAAAATACATTATAATACACGTCGCCAAAACGATGGCGAGAATGAGCTTACAATTAAATACATCCACGGTACACCTACGATTATAAAAAATCCTCCAAAAAACTACAATTAACGACTGACACTAAGCCCACTTATACAAATTGCAACACGTATCAAGTACTCAATGACTACCGCCATATTAATGCTACCAAATCTCGCCTCAGGTTCTTATACCTCAATGCTAGAAGTATTCGTAAACAGGGAAAGTTTGATGAATTAAAATGCGTCTTAAGATCATTACCGAAAACAGCACACGTCATTCTTGTAACAGAAACCTGGATTCGCACGGAGGCTCAAGCCTTGGCACTACAAATAGACAACTACACCCATTATTATAACTACAGAACCGACTCTAGAGGAGGGGGAGTCTCAGCCTACGTACACAACGATCTGAGACATAATTTATCAGAGTCTAAGTATTCAAATGGAAATAACTACCTATGGATAAATCTCGAACGGTACGCACTTGAAATAGGAGTCATATATTACCCTGGAAACACCAACTACCAAGAATTTCTCCAAGAGTATGACTCCCAGCTACAACAAAGGAAAAGAACAATAGTTTTTGGAGATTTCAACGTCGATTTACTAACTAAGAAAAACAAAGAGACGAAACAATACAAAGCAATAGTCAAGGAAGCTGGACACACACTACTAAATAAAATAAACAAAAAATATTGTACGAGAAACTCCGACACAAAAAAGACTATCATCGATCATATTAGCACCAACCTAAAAGACGATTACTTTCATGTGGTAATAATTGAATCCTCTATGTCTGATCATAACCAGATGTACCTAGAACTCAAAAAAACCAAAACTCCTCCGAAAATTAAAACTCAATACGAAGCAATAAACTACACAAAATTATATAACACTGTTGAAACAGCTAAGTTCAATAATCCTAACAACGAATACCTAGTGTTTGAAAATCAAATAAAGCTTTTTACAGAAGAAACTAAAACTATAAAGACCAAGATTCTCAATCCTCCTCAAAGGGACTGGATCAACAAGGACATTATCGCTGAAATCAACCAGAGGAACATACTGTCGACAGAACTTAAATCTAACCCTAGCAACGACACAGTAAAAACAGAATTCACGAAGAAAAGAGACTATGTAGCCAAATTAATATCAAAAACAAAGAATTCCTACTATTATAATGAATTTAACAAATGTATTAATAAACCTAAGAAAATGTGGGGCCTAATAAATACCTTAACAAACAATAAAATAAAACAAAGCTGTGTTCCTCCAAAATTAGTAGTAAACAACAATAACATTACGGAGCCAAGTCATATTTGCCAAATATTTAACGAATACTTTGCTACAATTGGGCCACTCCTAGCGAACGAAATACCTAGTTCATTTCATAACGATTATAACCGCGCTTTACCAAATCCTATAACCCAAAACGTTGAGAAGCTCTCTAGTTTCAGCCCATGTTCTGCTAATGAAATAGCAACCATTATAACTAAACTCGATCCAAATTGCAGCACTGGCCTAGACGGAATAAAAACCAAAGTAATTAAAACCATTAAAAGTTTAATCGCAAACGATCTGAGCAAGTGTCTGAATAAATTACTGGATGACGGGAGCTTTCCTGAAACACTAAAAATTGCAAAAGTAACACCAATCTATAAATCAGGCCGTACCACAGATCCAGGAAATTATCGACCTATCTCAGTGTTGCCTGTTCTGTCAAAAATATTAGAAAAAATTATTCACAACCGATTAGAAAGGTATCTTAATTCTGTTAACTTCATCACCGATCGACAATATGGATTTAGACCCAGAAGTAATACTACTACAGCCACTATTGATCTCATCACTAAAATTAAAAAAAACATAGACAAGAAAAACATAGCCCTGGGCATTTTTATTGATTTAAAAAAGGCTTTTGATACAGTTAGCCACAAACTACTCCTAAAAAAACTGGAATCTATAAGAATCACGGGAAAGGCTCTAAAAATGCTCGAGTCTTACTTAAAAAATCGTTCGCAAGTGGTCAAACTTGGTAACCACCAAAGTGATGCATTGCCTATCACATGTGGTGTCCCACAGGGATCTATCTTGGGTCCCTTACTCTTTTTAATATATATAAATAACATAAATGAAATTAAACTACATGGTCACCTTACCTTATACGCCGACGACACTTGTTTATTTTACTTCGGATCTTCCATCCATCACATTATCTCACAAGCACAAGAAGATTTAAATACCCTATTCGCATGGTTTCAGTTCAATCTCCTAACAATAAATATCTCTAAAACATGTTATATAATATTTAAGGCTAAAAATAAATCAATTCCTCCATATGACCCTCTAACAATAAATGATATCCCGCTACAGCAAAAACCATGCGAAAAATACCTCGGTTTAAGAATGGACAGCTCACTAACGTGGAATGCTCACATAGATCACATAAAGAGTAAACTCTCGGCACTCTCCGGGTCACTGCGTAACATTGTTCGTTGTATTCCACCAAAATTGCGGTATACTATTTACAACTCCCTAGTAAAGCCACATCTACTTAATTTAATTGAAATTTGGGGCAGCGCCGCTAAAACAAAATTATCAGAACTTCAAATTACCCAAAATAAAATAATAAAAATAATATTCAACTACCCATATCTAACATCTACTAGCAAAGTTTATCAAGACACAAAAATAATGAACATAAAACAACTTTATATTTACAACACGTGCATTTTCATCAGAAATATTCTCAACAAAAGCGTTCACTCAAACTTAACACTCACTCAATATAAACAAGTTAGTCAACGCAGTACTCGGCGAGCAAGCTTGCTAGTTTTACCAAAAACAAGAACTAACTATGGCAAAAAAATGCTAACTTTTGAAGGAGCACAGCTTTATAACAAATTACCGTCCTGTATAAGAAATGTACACTCTTTCAATGCATTCAAAACTCAACTTAGCCAGCACATAATTGCGGATCGATCACTTCTGGAGAAATGAATGCATTGGATGGGTAACTATTAAGTTGTACCTAATACTGATGACGAACTTATTGTAATCTATATTTTTAGTATTGTTCTCAAGTAAGTGACTTATGTCTTCATTGGGAATAAAGTTTCTTTAAACCGAAACCGAAATAGATATACCTTACCTATACTTACAGTTAATTCGTCGACTAGAGGCGCTTAGCACGTGCTTCACAGTTAATCCGTGAGTTAAGTAGTAGTATAAAAAAAGCTTATAATATACTTAACCCAAACCGGTTTCCACACAAAAGTGACAAATCACCCGTTACTTGTACCAAAACACAACAAAACACGTAATACTTAAAACTTTCATGTGACATCGAATTGCTTGGTTAAAATTCTGCTCACTTATCAAGCGAAAATACGACGAAGATAATTTATCTTGCAGAGGTATTTGTACGTTCTTATAAATGGCGGTCCAAACTATTGAAAATAACACGTTACGATGCCCCGTACGTGATGATACGATTAAAATAACACAGCCACATGTCGATAGTATTGAAAAGAGTTGACATGGTTACTAACTTTCTCCGCACCAGTTAGCAAGTGAAGTATCCTCATATTCTTTTGAAGACAGTATCATATTACAAATAAAAACCTCAGCCCGCATCCTGTTCTCGAAATAAACCCTCTTTACTTTTATTCTTGCATCCATAGACAATATTGTTCTTTCTTTTTTTCCAAAATAGAACGTGTTAAAGAGTTCGAACCTTTTTGTTTGAACTGTTAGCACAACATTGAGTCGAAAAGTAAACAAATGAACCTAGGAGATGGGCCAAGGCCGAAAGAAATAAATATTTGGAGTAAAGCGAAGGCTGAATAATGTAATGAGCTTTGGGAAAGGGAGACTGTTACTGTGCACTAATTTTAATGGACTTACTAAAATAGGTAATAAAAAAGTAAAAGGGTTGGATTATTATAAATTGGGGGTCTCCAAATATGATAAGCGGGAATTATTATGGATTTGATTATTCCAGGCTGAAAAAGTGATACAATAAAGAGTTTAATTTGTGGATGTGAGCTGAATAAACAGAAATACACTCTTAATGAACTTGGCCTCAAATTAAGCAGTGCATATTCTAACTTATATCCGACCAGATGTATGAAAAGGAGGATTAAAATGACGCAGCCAGGTTTCCGAGTATGAATAATAAGCATATTAAAAGTTAGTCAAGCTTCGTGCCAAATTGTAGGATTCAAATCCAACGTAGAGGTTTACTGTACACGCTTGTATTTGACACACGTACTGAAAGCCGAGTTCCTAAATATCAAATAGAAAGTTTAAATTGAATTGTCATTCACACTGAAATGAGGGGTTCGCTACATTTAAATACAGAACCTAACAACAGTACCTACCCAGTATTTTGGGAGAAGGTTTAAAGGCACCTGGTCGATTCCGAATCAAAACTTCATTTCCTGAAGTTCGATTGTAACACCAACTTGAACTCATAAATTACGCGAGTTCTGCTCTGTCATTTGTTCGCTCAAAGCTGTTTTCGCGATCTCATTGGAAAGTTTATTCCTAGCGTTTGTTTAAAGGCCTATAGGTCTAGTTCTGTAATCGTATTTCTATTGAATGCCCGGTTGATTCTGTGGCGCCCTGTTGGGACTATTATCGTTGTATAGAAACTTGGAAAGAATTTAATACCTACATGTGTTGGGATAAAAATAAGCGTCGTTCGAACACTTAGCGTGTCTCGCAGGTGGCTTGGATCAACAAAAACTATTTGTCGAAGAATTTTTTGGATTTTTTCCCTCACATTTTTAACCACTCATAGCTCACATTTTTAAACACTTTTTCAATTTAGTGAACGCTCTTTAGAACCATATTTGGAGATGTATTATGAAGATGATGACGGCCCATAGTTATTATTCGGATGAATGAAAGTGCTATTAAAAAGCAATTACCCGTCTTATTGTATCATTGGATACCATCTGGCCATCATAATGTATTAAACGCAGTTGGTGGTAATTGTGTTCGGAACCTCGGACTAATTACCCACTGACTGGTCCTGCTAGTGTGAAAATAACTGTATTATTGCTAAACCACTAACAAAATTTACATACTACACCATCCATCACAAGTTACCATTCTTTTGGCGCGAAAAAGATCGTATCTTTTAACATTTTCTGTTTTGCTAGCTCTGCCCAGAAACGTTCGAAAATCAGTAGCCATTATTGCCAAATTCCACAGCGAAAGGTTCTGATGTTTATCCAATTTCTTTTTGCCAGTAATGACTTCGATAATAAAGGGTGCCAATTTCGTTTGCTTATCTATCGGTAAGAGAAAGTTGTTAACCTTGTTCGCAAGATATAATCTTCGGAATTGTTGAACCGATTTAGATCACTGTTACGTTTCGCTATCTTTTCATTTTACAAAAGAATAAGTTCATAAGAATAAGTTAATTTAACGCCGAGGTTTCTATAAAAGAAAGGAAGAAAAAAGTTAATTAAGTGACTCAGGTTTCCGAGTTAGAAGTAGCCCTCTAAAAAGTTGTTCCCTCTTTTGTTTTTTTGCACGCTAATCAAGATGTTACTCAACATGTTTTTCTATCGAAACCAGTTGAAACCATCGATTTATTATTCAATGTCAGTTGAAACCTGACGTTTTTTTCAGTGAGCCGTTGGTGTAGGAGAACCGGCTCGACGGGGAGTGCCGAGTCAACAGGTAGGGTATAGGGCACTGACCTACAGTTGCGCTGCATGAATGGCATCGAAGTCGTTCAGCTGGCTGCCAGTCTTAATGAACTATCGATTTTTGAAAACAGAAGCAATTACAACCACAGGGGTTCTCATACATGTGTGAAAAAGAAACAGACATAATGGCTGTTTCATTGGTATTCGAAAAAAAAAAACTTGTAGCTGTGTATGTGTGTGTGTGTGTTATGAAGTTCGTGCAAGTTGAGAATGCGAATGAAACACTGCTGCATGTGATAAAAGAATAATAACTACGCTCATTAGCAACATGTAGAATAAGTAAACCAACTGATATCAAGTCAAATAACGGCATTATCTAACTAATTCCAAAGTGAAAGAAATACTATTTTGAATGCAACGATAAAAAAACTCTCGTTGTAAATATAACTGTAGTTTGAAGAGTAACTAAGTAGGTAATTCATGCCGCTCACCTTCTCGCAAACTGCAGGCGAAACGTGTCGTTTCGAGCCAGTTGCACGCCAGTGTCCTTTTGAACTTAACAAAGGTCTACTTTCACCGACGCCAGACCCCAAGATTCAACTATACCATATACGGCCCTCTCGACGAATATTGCAACTTTGCTTACGCGCTTTTTTATCGAACAAAACAGTAAAGTACAATTGAAACGGTAAATTGCGATCGCATAAAAAAACCTTAGACGCACTTCACAAACACTCGTCAAGATTGACCACTTTTATTTCACCGCACTGCTGATTCTGGAGAAAAAAGTGTTGTATCATGGGCCCGTTTAAAAAAGTTGGGAAACTTTTCGAATGTTTTCGTTGATCGAACGTGGCAGCACGTTCGTCGTGGGGCGATGCCGCCGCGCGAATGGCGGCTGGGCCAGCTCGCGGCGACGAGAACAAAACGAGTCGAGAGAAGCGGAGCGTGCGCCGCGATGCAAGATACACCGTTCGTGTTTGTGTGAAAGAGACAACGACACAGAACCGTTTACCAACCCCCCTAGCCCCGCATGCTAAATTTAAGGGGAAGTAAAACACCTGCCTGTAAAACATTATTTTATTGAACATTATCGACCCAGATGTTTTTGCAAAGTTTGTTTACAATGTATGTTATTGACTTAATTGGAAGCTATCTGAGTCAATTTGATGTCTCAAGAAGTATTTAACAAAGTTATTGTTTGTAGGAGATTTATTCTTCAGTCTTTTAAAAATTGTTAGGAAGAAAAAAAGGAACACATCAAACAATAATATTGTATTCACATAGTGAGAATAGTATAAAGATGATTATAAACAAATGCAAAACAATACATGTAAAAACATAAAAAAACAATTACTTATAATTAATATTCTGATTTTAGTATCATAATTTAAAATAATAAATATAGATATACCAATTTGACATAGTATAAATAATCTCAGTGCATATAAAATTGTATAAAACATGTCTATTTAACTTATCAGTTATCAATCTTAGTTATTAGTGGAGCAAAATAATTGAAGTCAATAAAAATGGAAAGAAACACTAAATATTAATTAAGATTCAAATTCGATTTCAGCAAAATACAATACTCATAAAAATCTCTATATACAATACAAAATTTGGTAAATAATAGTACCTAAAATTAATATTAATTTGCTATCAAGGTCTTACTAGTTCTACGGGAACACTTAAATCAGGTGTGACTAACAACGGATTCGTCTGCGGACGTATCTTAGCATCGTAACCTTGTTTGTGTGCTACTCCAACAGGTGCACTTTTCTTGAAAAAGTTTGTTCTTATTGCTAATACTATAGTATTCATAAATCCAACCACGACATATATGCCACCGATGATTGAAAACAGTCTCAGCATGAATTGTAGTACATTTTCCCTTTCTTGGAATACTTTGACTTTTAACGCAGCCATGTCATATTTGACGAAAACACCGGGCACTCCGTGAGATCCTTTTGAATGACTGATTGGTCTTTCCAGCTCTTTGACAGAGTATTGGAAAGTTTTTATTGTTTCAAATGCGGTATCAACATCAGTTGGAACAACTTCTATAAAATATTGGAACAGCATGTTTTCTTCTTGCGTGATTTTAAGATCACCTTCTAGAGGGTATATTATTCCGTTGGCTGGACTACCGAAGCTAAGACGGTGTATTCTATGACTGAAGTTTTGGGGTGTGTCATCAAACAACATGTTTAAATGTATGTGTCCTCTTGGTAAATGTAAACTTTTTCCTGCTGTTACATGGAAGTTTCCAGCAACTTTGTTTAGTGTTAGAACACCATGAAGTCTGCATGCGTCTGGTCGACGGTTAGGCTTTGTTTTTCTCGCCGGTATCGTAGCACGCACAGACCCATGACCTTTTTTCCACAACAATTGCCAAACAGAATGGTATTCTTCCCTGAGGTACGAATTTAGGTATTTTACAGCATCAAAGGCGTCTTGTTGCTCCTGAGTGAGCTCGAACCAAGTGTCCTCCTCTTGTAGCTCACCGAAACCGAATACGCTTTGTGAAGTGGAATCCAGAATATCAGCGCCGATATTAGAGCAGGGCATAGCAACAGTCATATCTATGTTTATTCGGAGTTTTTCATCCATATCAATATCTGGCATGAATTTGAACACTAAATTACTGTCTAGATAGTAAGTAACTTCGCTGTATAACAGCCACATAATTATAAGAAATGCGATAACTGAGAATGTGCCGCCTACCGGTGTGCTGTCCACGTACTCTTCCGGTACTTTGGGAAAGGCATCCAACTCTTTCACTCTATCAATAACTTTCTTTTTACCTCTATATCTTAACATCTTTAATTAAAAATAACCGTATCCAACGAAAACTTTTCAGTCGACGTGTTTTTGACTTTTTGAGATTTTTCAATATTTTGCTCCCACTTGACAAATGACAAGTTGACACTTGTAAATGAAACCTATGAATTTGACAACAAAGCAACGAATCTCAGGGGTGCGTTCAAATATTTTACTCAACAATCCATTGACAGCGATTTTCGCTCAAATCAAAGTGCAAGACATTCGTCGTCGTCGGGTGGAAAAGGAAAACGTACCCATTACGTGGAACATTTACAAAGGAGTTTGGAGATTCACAGAGAGTATATTGTAAACATTTTCATGCTTTATCTAATTATTTTCATCAAATTCAGGAGCAAACCTATCAATAATCATGAAATTAAAAACTCACCAATTCCCGAACGAAACCTTAAAAAAATTGACAATGACATTTCGTGTTTTCTGTCATTGTGTGTCATATCTGTCATTTTTGCTTTCCGAGTTTCGCCCGCTGCGAAATACGGAATTTTCTATTTTTATCCGCATCGGGAGACAATAAATACAAACATTTATGCAGTCCGACGACGAAGACAGTTCGTTGCATTCATGCTTCGACTCGCTAAAAACCGCCGTCATGGGGTGCTGCTACAGTATTTGCCACAAAGACACTGATCCACAGGTACATTTTACGCTATTTTTACGTGTTGACTAGTTAAATGGCGTGTAAATGTGAGTTAGGCGTTTTATAAACGCTATAAGTATGTTTCGAGCGTGAAATATGGGTGGTTAAGATACTGTTTGTTCCATTTCCCGTTTCCTTACTACTGACACTGACTTACAATCTTTATCGCCTAATTCCCAGTTGAGTGACATATTATCCAATTATATACTTAACAGGATGGTTTAGTAATTAATATAGACTTTCTAAATAGCAAGAGTTACAAATACCTTAGTTTTAGTGAGTTCGGCCGAGGTCTTTGTCCTTATGTTTTTATAATTAAGTCCATTGTGTGCCATCATTTATACCTACATATTACAATCTTTTTTAAAAGTCATTACTCATGCTCTTTTAACCACCAATAATGTTCCTAGTAGATTTGAAATCGAAACTAAAAATCCAACAAGATTGAAAGTGTAACCTCTTTGTTGTCCAATGTAACAAACAAGTTTACATAAATACACAATTAACCTTATTTTCGCAACCAGTTTTCGCATATAAAGAAGCCTTTCCTATGGTTCAACAGACATATGTCTTGACTATTTTTGTTGACAATGCTGCTGGAAACATAATTATGTACCTATAGTATCCTACTGGTACTAGTCCATGAATAATTTCTATCTCCTACATAATTTTCTGTATCCACCCACTTCTAAGTACATAGGTATTAGTGTTTTATTGTAAACATTGACATAACATAACATCTATGAGTAGGTAAGTATTAACTTTTCAATTGCCATTCAATAGACCGGAAATTGATAATCTGATAACAGGCCAAACATTGATAGCGGGCAAAATATTACGGGTCACAATAACAATATTTTCTGAATAACATCAATTCTCTACAGTAATTATGTGTAGAAAATTGATGTGGGACACCATTTTGTTCTCTTTTTTTAATAATATTGGTTTCAATGTGCAGTTACAATACAGTAACAAAACACCCATTTAAATATGTGAGAGCAAGGTTATATAATATAAATTGAATAATTAAATATCAGTTGTGTGCAAAATAAATTCAAAGCGTTGTTTTGTCATATAAACACATAAGTGCAATACTCAGAGCCTTAGAGTCTACCTTAAGTGCTCCCTTATTTCAGGGGCGAGCCTATTGCCATCAACTGGGCATTAAATTAGACTCAAGACAAAAAATGCAACAGTTTTAGAAAAATGATTGTTAAATGCAATAAAGTAAGAAAAAATGTACTTCAATGTAGTAACCAGATCAATATTGAAAGCATATAACTCAATACTGTATTACAACACTAGCTTGGTTTAGAATTACATGCCTGTGACAACTTGTGTCGCTGATTTTGTGTTGACTTAATTTATTGTACTGGGTGTCGAAGCAATGGATGAATTTTGTTAGGAATGATATGAAAGGAAAAGTAGTAAATGATAGTGTGAAAATCACATAGGATGGGGGCAGGAAAATTATGGTGGGTATCTAACTAAACAGCAGTACAGAGACTTTTAGGGTATAAGATCATCCCTTGTAAGAAAGTGTCATCATCTACCTAGCCTTTTCCCAACTATGTTGGGGTCGACTTCCAGTCTAACCGGATGCAGCTGAATACCAGTATTTTACATGGAACAATTGCCTATCTGACCTCCACAACCCAGTTAGTACTGGGTAATATAATACAATACTCCTTGGTAAGACTGGTTGTCAGACTTTCAGGTCACTGAATACCTGTAATGACTGTCAAAGATCTTTAATTGACAGCCGGGACCAACGTTTTAACGTGCTTTCCGAGGCACGGAGGAAACTCGGTCTGTATGGGTGGTCACCCATCCACGGACCAACCCAGGCAAACGCGGCTTAACCTGATGGTCGACCCGAGTGGCTGTTATTATTTAGCCACGAGCTCCTCCCTTGTAAAAAAGTGTATTTCTTACAAATAAATATGTTGATTTGATTTAAAGTTCAATGTTTTCTGTCATACTTCACTATTACAATCAAATCAATCTTTATTTGTGAACATAAGTACAAAAAGGTGTTATTTATACATTTTAGCTGATCTGTATGTTCGGCCAATAATCGGCATACAAATATAATATTATAAGCAGGTTAATTTTTTATCATAATTATTAAACTCTAGGATAAAGGAAATGAAGCAATTGAAAATGTCATGAGCCGCATAAAATAAAGTAATTGAATTATATTATTAATTATTTAGAATGTCAAAGAAAATTAAATTTAGTCACAATTTGTCATTTAAAAAGTCTTCAATTGAGTAATACGTCTTTTCAACTAGAAACATTGCACCCGTGCGAAGCCGGAGCGGGTCGCTAGTCTATTATAATCAGTAATTATTCTAATTCCCCGTATTGAGTGACTGTTTAAGAATTTAATCAGAACAAAATGAAAACCATAGCATGATTGCTTATCAGACAACATAACTACGCTTGCAGTATAACCATTGATAAAATTATTTTACTCGACAATGTATTTAAATCATACTATACTTTTTTTTTAGATCGGTGGTGGCTCAGTCGTAACCTGCCCTAACTGGCGGGTTGTAGGCCTCAGATTCGAACCCTGGGCAGTCGCATTATTTTGTATAAATTTTAGCGCACTGGGCCAGCATTTTTTATTATAGCTAACTCCCTCTCATACAGAGGAGGCCTGTGTTCCAGCAATAAGAACATTCCTCAAATGAATAATAAAAGGTATTATTCATTTGAAGAATTCTTACAAATTACAAAAATAAACAAAAGTTTATTGATACTTGCAATTAAAGTTATAATTGATTGCAATATTAACCTAATAACCTTCTGATTGAATAATATAATAAATAATAACATATAATGTAAATAACAAAAACATAACTCCGTCTTACTATGTATTTGTTTTGTTTTGAATGCGGTTTGCAAATAAAAGTATCTATAATTTGTTTGGAATAGACTTCATTTTAGGAGGTGTTATTTTAACCACTTTTTAAGGCAATCTTGCAGCAAGCAAGCTAGTTTAAATGCCAAAACTACTAGACCATACAATATTCATTTGATCTGGCTCATGGCATGACTAAGTCAAACTCCATGGATTGATCAATCAATTGTTAAGCAACGTTTGCTGAGGTCTGTTCGTTGATGGATGGCCATACACATGATGAATATTTTATATACCGTGACCTCTCCGTGCTCCGGAAAGTACGTTGGTCCAAGCTGTTTGTCAATTAACCTTACCAAGGGGTATCATGTTACCCAGTACTGGGTTCTGGGAGCGAAATCGGTAGTTGCTCCATGTAAACTAAATTCTGGGATTCAGGTGAAACTAGTTAGATTTGACGACGGCGCCGACATATTTGGGAAGACTAGGCAGATATATGCTGTAACGTAAAGAACAGAATGTAAAGAACAGCTATAACCTTGTCTCAAATGTTCTTCCAGGAGAACACAGTCAACGAGAGGACACACCTCCTCGAGGTGACGGAACAGCAGCAGGAGACGCCGGTGCCAGCAGCATCGGCGTCCACTCCGCCCCGCAAGCCCGACGAGCAGAGCGCGCTCAACAGGATACTGCACGAGACTGCAACGTGAGTATGGCCTGATCGGTAGGCCCATTCCAAAGAGGGTGGTGATCATAGAGCAAGGTGACGCCTCGGCTTGTAGCGTTTGCTAACCCTTTCTAAACAAACTGTGTTATCGTTTGCTCACACTGACGGCTTTGAAGGCTGTCCATGACAGAAGTTCCACGATCAAAGCACATTGGGTGCTCAGTATGCTGACGACCATCATTGGGATCCCGGTTCTGAAGCTAACCGCATCTTTCCTCATCCCACCCTCTCGCCCTTCTTTAAGCTGTCCTTCTAATTCCAACGTTATTTCTTATCACTAAAGCCTCTTTTCGCATAAAATTGTCCTACTAACCTTAAACCTATTCTGTTCTCATCTTTATTTCTCATAATGAAAGCCTTTTTCCTTCATCAGCAACGTGATCGACGTAGGTGCCCTCGGGCCGTACGCACTAGAAGCGGGCGCGTACAGCGAACGCGTGCGCGTGTATAGCGCGCGGGTGGCGGGCATGGGCGCGGGGGGGGCGCCGGCGCCGCGCCTGCTGGCGGACCTGCCGCACTCGGAGCGAGCTGCCTTGCTGGCGAGGCCGGCATTAGCGGCTGAGGATAAGGACTTTGTGAGTTCCTTTTTTTATCAACTTTTCTCTCAGTGTTGAGGAGCTCGTAGTTAAATAGTAACAGCCTTGGGATCAATCTTCAGGTCAAGCCGCGCTTGCCTAGGTTGGTCTGTTAATCTTGCTAAATTGTTGTTGGTCCCGGCTGTCATTTGTAGATCTTTGACAGCCGTTACAGGTAGTCAGTGGCCCGAAAGTCTAACAACCAGTCTTGCCAAGGGTATCGTATTACCCAGTACTAACTGGGTTGGGGAGTATTTGAATTACTTGTAAGTAAAATACATAATAATAAAAAACAAACAAATAAATAAAATAAATAATATAATAATTGAAATACAAACACGTATTTGGTATTTGTATTTCAATTACTTGCTTAAAATGTAATTTGTAATTCGTATTTCAAATATCTGACGCCGATGTATTTTGTTGTTGTTTTTGTCGATGTATTTTTGTGTATTTTGTTTATTTTGTTGTAAATACTTAAGGCTTCAAAATACATTTTAACATAAATACATTTAACTTTCATTTAGCGATCTTATTAATGGATTCGTTCTGAAGAAAATAGCGCTCGATAGCTTTTGTAAGCAAAATGGCGACCGCCAAATAGTTTGTCTGACAGTACGTTTAAAAATCTAGTATTCATGAAAGGAAACTTTGGTTTTACTGATTAATCTTCTTTTACTCTGCTTTTTAGCCCATGCTGGGCTGGATTACTTTTTATTCTTAATAGTATTTTGTTATTTGTATTTTGGATTTCAAATAAAATACCAATACCATTACTTAAAGATATTTTGTATTTCGTATTTTAAATACTTGCGAGATAGTATTTTGTAATTTGTATTTCAATTAAAGCAAAGCATGTATTTTGCCCAGCTCTGCAGATAAGCAGTCGCTCCATGTAAAATACTGGTGTTCAGCTGGATCCGGTTAGAGTGGAAGCCGACCCCAACATAGTTGGGGCAAGGCTAGGCAGATGATGATGCACTTAATAAAAGCTTTATTTTACCTCTTCTATTTGAATCATAAGCAAACGAAGAAGAAAGAGGCGTATGCAAGGATCTGAGCCGGCGGCGTCCAATAGTGTATGCCTACCCGCAAGGGAATAAAGCTGTGTGATTTATATGTACTGCTTCGTTGGTCTGGCGGTCGCCACTGCTGAGAATGAAGTCCTGGGTTCGATTCCCGCGTCGGGCAAAGTGTTATTGGGCTTTTTCCAGCAGGAATTTCTCATTAGCAGCCACGGAGTCTGGATTTGTCCGCGGTTGATGGCAATAGGCTCGCCCTCCATTACATGGGACTTAAACATAACCGGTGAAATGTGGGTGTACTTGTTAGGTACACCTCTGCCTAAAGCTTCGGGGATTACAAGGCGTGATGTTATATTTATTTATATGTATAAGTCTTACTAAACTAATCTCTCCCATTCCAGATAACAAACGCCGTCAAAAAAGCCGCGGCTGCCATCTCCGAGCTGCGCGTGGAGCACCACGAAGACCTGGTGGTGCCCTTCCGGGTGCCCTAGCAGCGGCGCAGTGCGTCGTACTGCGAGGACGAGCGGCCTTACTGACGCGAGCGCACCGACGTTGGGGGGGGGGGGGACTGACGTGGTAATGTAGATAGGTGGATTAGGACAATGGGATGAGGAAATTGCATACCGGGTCATATTGCATTAGCTAGCGAAACGCGATAGATTGGCGGGTAGGCAAAAATAAAAATGATTTGATGATTTTTTGGTGGTGTGTGATGAACGCAGAATACTTGGAATATCAGTTATCCTACGTACGAACGTGATGGGTATTAATATATTAACACGCCAAAACAAATGTAAAAGACAAACAAGCAGTTATTGACCCAAAATCCATCATTTCTTTTTTTTTTCATAATGTTAGCTATCAATATCCATCACTTCTGTAGATCTTCGCTAGATAATTTAGACTGACCTTGTTTAAAAAAACGCGCGTTTGTTGCGAAATAGTCGCGCGACTTTTTTTGTATGGAATTTAAATTTAGTGCGAGGTTTGTCAGCCTTTTAATTGGAAAGACTATTTGAAGTGGTCGTTAAACTTGTCATGATATTGGTTAAATTTGTATAGTGCCCGTCACAAAATTATAATGTTATTTGAAGAAAAAGGTACTTAAAGAGGAAACTGTGATCGACATTCCGTATAATTTCGGACGTCCGATCAAAAAGGAAAAGCCATAAGTGAGTGCGAATGCAAACTAAATCATGAATAACGATATAGATTTTTCTAGTTGTCTGCCTTTTTCTTCTCGAAATTTCAACCAATTTACCAATTGTCGAAGGCAGAGCTGAGAAAACTAAATAAAAATATACCCACTGTCCTGAATGTAATCTTGCAAGGAAAGACTAGTCCCGCCATTTTGAAGTGCAGTCAAGTAACTGCCAGACTTTCATATACTACTAAGATTTAACTAATATTTGCGGGTACTTGCTTTTATATCCGGAAATGCACATGCTGAATGTTGTGCAAGTTTATTGCGTCATAGCGTCATAAACCAATCAGAAGTGGTCATAGAATGCAAGCTGCTTGAACACAATGTACACCTTTGTGGAAGCTACTAGTATGTGTATTCTTGGTTTAAACTGTTAGTAGCTGCAATATACATGGAACTGCTGCAATCTAGAATTAAAGGTATGATTATTTAATTTTTTTAATAATATTTTCCATTATCATTTGTGTGCCATGGCTATAGTAAATGCCAGGGGAAGCTAGAATCAGCTTCTAATTTTTGTGGCAAAATTTATCTATAATCGTTAAAGTATCTGTATGTTTTAAAATTTTCAACGAAATTGTAAATAATTCGCAGAATATTACTTTTTTCGCTGTTACTTTGTATATTGGATTCTAAAAGAAAAAGTGTTATTAATTTTTACAACGATTTTATTATTCAATTCTAAATAATTCTATGTAGGTATAATATTTTTTACTTTTTTATAATACAAATCCGGTGTCTGGAAATAATGTCACTGACCATTTCCTAGGCTGAGAAGCATGTATATTGTAAAATGGACACCAACATTAATTTAAACGGAATAGGACCATTATCATATCATTTATTGAGAATATTCAATAGATTTAAGTTGTATGGTAACCAGTATTCATCCTGTGTGATAATTTAATAATTCATTTTTCACTGTTTCTTTAAACATTGGGAATATTCTACTAGAACTGGGGAAAACCCTGAAAGCTAGTGGAACCTTGCTATTCGTCTTTTGGAAGCAAAGTGTTAATGACTTTGTTTCAATTGGAGCGACAGATTGCGAATGTTGCGCGACAACCGCCCAACAGTTGCGCTACAAACGCGCAACTGATTCTTTCGTAATGGATGGCACGAATTTATTGTAATCTGTTCTTCAAATTGAACCCTACTTTAATTAACAATATTAAACTCTATTTCGATTCCAAAAGGTGATTACAAAATGCGATCTCTATGCCCTATTCCTCATATATCTGCGATCTCTATGGGCTTTTCCTCTTTTTCGTCATGGTTTCTGAAGAAAGCTTTATTTTCCAATGTTTTTAGAGACAGTGAAACATTGTCAGTCAGTATAGCACAATGTTAATATCATATTGTGTAACTACTTAACTAAACATATTTCGCTTTATTCTAGACTAATTTCATGATATTATATATACCAAGACCATAACGTTATTTGACAGTTAGCATAAAATAATGAAATTTGTTCTTATAAAATATAACGATATCGACAAAATACATTAAATTAATTTAACATGGATTACTGCGGTCATTTTTCAGTTTATTTGTATGTGTAAACTAAAATCTTGACTAACATCCTAAATTAGAACCAAAAATATCTTTATTATAATAATATTTAGACAATTTGTAACGGCTATACTTCATTTAGAGAAACAAAATGCAATGCAAACGTAACATGGAGTATTGAGCTGTTTGTAAGCGTATGCGTTACGACGGCGATAGTATTTCAAAGGCACTTGTAAACTGGTACTATCTAATATTATCATTCAAATCAACCTTCAACGTGCCCAATGTTGGGACACAGGCCTCTCGGTGTGTGGGAATCGGTCGTAAACCACCACGTGGGCCCCGTACTGATTGGTGGATGTCCAATATCTTCGAATTTTTGGTTCTAGAGCATGTCGTATTAGCTCACGATCCGTATGCAATGTAGTCGGGTAATACTTTGAGAGAAATCGTAGCGTAAGAGCTGGTGGCAGCCGTTTTGTTGGTTCAGTCTATAGCTAACAACTGGGGCCTGATAAAAGACTATCGCGAAATAGATATTTATTTCTATCTCGTTTACTCTTATTGCTTGATCGAATAACTGTGTCCTTGTCTTATTATATTATTATTATTATCATTTTTTAGCCTAGCCTTTACCCAATAGTGTGGGGGTCGGTTTACGGTCTAACCGGATGCAGCTGATTACCAGTATTTTAAATACATAGAGGTCTATATTTATGCAAACAAATGCTCGTCGACTTTTGTTTCTCTGAATAAGTAGTCAATGAACTTGCGACTAGTCTTGCTTTGTCTGCGATTGATCGCAAGTTTGCAGCGTCTATTTATTATCGTTGTGTAAATAACCAAATTAAGCCTAAAAGAATCTGTGATGCAGATTTTGTTGTATGTTATAATATCGCAGGCTTATTATGTGTCTGATAGATATATTATTGTGGACTGCTTTGATTAGAATATCTGAATAATATTCTATTTAATAAAATATCATAAATCTTTTAATTTTGTAAAAGTTAGGAAGGTTTTTTTTTTAAATTTATCCCCTAAAAGGGAATGAAAGTTTTTATCGAAATTCGTTTTAACCTATAGAAAATCCAAAAAAGCGACACAAGGCTTGCATTTTTTACAGTCTTCACTTCAGATATTGGACATCACTTCTTTAATTGTAAAAAAATAAATCTTTAGGTTGTCATTCCAGTCTGATAAAAAATTAAACTGAAATCAAAGCAGTCTAATACCTATGTAGATATTAAACGTATCATTTGAGAATGTAACAAGATGACTGACTGAATGTAGTTAGTTTTATTGTAATGTATAGAAATCTTGTATAGCGTGATAGAATATCTATGAGTGTCTTAAGCAACTAATGTAATAAAAAAAGGTCAAAATAGCCTTCGTCAAAATAGCTGTCAATGTCATCCTGACACCTGTCAGGTGCAAACTAAAGTCGACGAAAAAAATCATGTAACCGCGAAGCTTCGCACGTTATAGGCCTTGACTCAGTCTGCAATACTCGGGCTGCTGGATTCAGTTCAAAGTTATTTTAACAGAACTTTTTTCGCTTATTTACCAGTGAGTAAGACTTCAGATGTCTTTGTTCTATCTATAACTTTTGATGCAAGATACTTAATGGTTTCCTATAGATATTCCAACACCCTAGTATTCGTGTATAGAATTTTGCTTAATATATAAAAGAGCTTAATCTTGATTTTATTATTACCGATCGATGCCATTTTTACATGTTTTTCTATAAAGACACTATATTCAAGCGTCTAGCGATTTTGTAGCGATCCTACGCTAGTGTGGAACCACCCTTAGAAGTTATTTTAAGTTTATATTTCGAAAGATTTGTGTGCAGACGATGCGATTTTTAATAGAAAGTAGCATCTGGTAACGACTTAATTTGAATTTTTGCAAAGAAAAGCATGGTTGAACTGAACTGAAATGACTATGTTTGGAACCTAGATTTTGTATCCAAGTGTAGATTCTACACCGACTGTGCTACCCCGTGTCCTAATAGAATGTGACTGTCGCGCGAATACACGATCTTTTAAATGATTCATGACGTACATACCATAGCGCGACTTAATGGCTCGCGTTCGTGTACGTCATAATTATTCAAAAATGGTCGCAACAACCGCTTTCTATTTGGACAAGGCCTTAGATTCATTCATATACATAAATTCAAAAATGTCAAGTTGCTGTTCGGAAAAAAAATCGCAAAATTTGCAAGAGTGTTTGCTTACGCGTCGCGTTGAAAACGACGCGTAGAAACGATGTAATTAAAAAATATAGAATATTACTACTATTATAGAATACCAGTTATTTTGTTATGCACACCATTAATGTATAGTAATAAAAGTGATAATAAATTTCTATTTAATTGTGTTTTGTTATTTCATTGGAAAAGGTGAATAAAGGGGACTTTCCCGTCAGGAATTTCTCAGTAGCAGCCACGGATTCTAGATTTGTGCCCGGTTGATGGCAATAGGCTCGCCCCTATTACATGGGACTTAAACATAACTGGCGAAATGTAGGTGTACTATTAGGTACACCTCTGCCTAACCCTTCGGGGATTAAAGGCAGGTAGAAGTGCTGCAATCAAAATAATTTCTTTATTGAATGGATAGATTTAATCCTGATCTCTAAAAATTAGAGGAGGTATTCTTTTGAAAGTGTAGGCAGTAAAAAGGTCTAACAAATTCAAGCAAAAGAAAATGATTCAAGAAAACGTCAATTTGTGTAAGTAGTTCCTAGTATGTTATAGTGTATTGTCTGTGGTAAGTAGGTATATGAACGACTGTCAGTAGCGAACCAAAATCAAGCCCCCGTATTTATTTAAGTTTTTTACAATATTATTTACCACCATGTCGGTCTTCGACGGCGAAATAGAATACCGTTCGGTTTATATGGTGGATTATGTAAAGAAGAACAAACCGTGAGTACTTATATATAAGTACCTGGTCTAGATTAATATTCGGTATGATGGTCCTCAAAATCGTAGCAACCTTGTATAATTTCATGGCACTTATTGTGAATGTGAACAGCCATCTCATCATCACCTTCATCTTTCTCCTGCCCTTATCCTAATTGATTTGGGGTCGGCTTCGTCTTCCTTATTACTTTGTTACTTGTCATCCCATCAGACACCGTCTATTCAACTTAATTTTAAACTGTGTTGCCCATTACAGGGCGAAGGCCTTACTCATCGTTTTCATGGCATAAGTAGGTGAAAATCCTTGGAAAATTATCTTACTATCAGGCGTTACCTGCTTTGTAGAAATCCATGACATTAAAAGTTAAGCAAAATGTTTAGTGTTAATTCCGCAATTAAGTAGATACAGGTAAACCGAGTTTTCAATTTTATTTATTTAGATTTATTATTTGAGGTCCTGTCCAGGACAGGTCCTGGTCGGGAAAAGTGTTATTGGGTTTTTCGCCCCTCCACGGGGTATTCTCAGGAGATATTGACTAGACGCACTTTCTGCACGTGCATACTTTGCTTTCGGGAGGGCGGTGCTGCATCCTGCATGCAAGGCTGGATCTATTTGCGGAATTAACACTCAATATTTTGAATAACATTTAAAACTCTCGGTTTACCTATACATGACAACACACCTATAATCCTAAAGGGCTAAGCAGATGCCTTCCGTTGAGGTACGCCAACAATTCGGTAGTTATTTTTAAGTACTTACGGCGCGCACTGTGCCCGCTGTTATTTAGCTAGGAACTATTTTGTGGTTCAGGATAAGCTAAACTGTAATTTTGCTGCTAATGTTAGACAGAAATGGCAATACTTATATTAGTTAACTTACTAATTTTCGGACCACAATATTAACAACGAACATTCCAGCCCTGTCTAGTGAGGCAGAGATTGAACCAGCTCCACAACATTTTCTCCTCTGTTCGCAGCAAGAGTCCCCGTCGCAAGCGTATCGATGACGACTGTCTGATAGTGGGCCTGAGCCGTGACATGCTGAAAACTAAGGATGAGCCGCGCAAGTATCCAGACATGCTCTGTCCATTGGCTCCGGAATATTACAAGAACGCTGTCAAAAGGGTACATTTGTTTCGGCTTTCTATCGTTTCTCCTATTGTAGCAATAGAGATCGCTTTTCGCCGCCATTTTCAGGCGGTCGCTCCTTGTAAAATACTGGTCATGAACCCGGTTAGAGTGTTAGCCCATCCGTTAAGGTCTAGTAACAGATGGGAAAAGGTATATAATGATAATGCTGATTTATGGTGTTGAGGAGATCTGCTTAGCAAATATAATGTCTCTATTTCGTTGGTTTTTTGGTCACAGAAAGTTAGTATTTTGAAATAGACAAGAGGACGCTGGTTCGAGGCATCTAGCAAAGAATAGGTGATGATGGCATTCTAATACATTTCCCTTAGTTTGCAGATGACTACCCGAAGCTCACAAAAAAATACATGGCGAAGGACGTCGATCCGACTCCCATTGAGAACGAGATCAAGGATTTGAAGAGGACGGAGTATTTAAATAAGTACTGCTCTAGAGGTAAAATTACCTGAAATTGTGGTTTGTTCATATTACTATATCTTTCGAAAGTCATAGCAGAATTAATATTATATTCAGCATAGAAGAAAGTGATAGGGGTTCAGTTTTTTGTACCTTTTGAGAGCTTAGTAACTTATTTATTGCTTTCAAGTCCATCAGATCTAAAAGCAAGATGGGCATTTCGCCCGCCTATACACACCGATCACTTCACAGGAGGCCAGTGCCTGTATTTTACCGACACAAGACGATCGACACGTTAATGGGAAGAGCAATGTTCGATTTTCTAAGGTTGGCTTAGCGCCGAAAGTTACTGCTGGGGTGATAGTAAAGAATACAACTGTGTACGCACCCCAGCCAGAAGTGACGGGGAGGAACACCGTGTGGTTTTAGTCAGTAGGTATCTGACAGACCCCTCCGCGAGCCTCATGGTGGAGGACATCCATTGAAAATTTACACACATAAAAAAAATCGAATAGTCAAAAACTACGAAAATTGCAGATTTTACTCCCTCTCTCCGTCCACAGACCTTCCTTTCATGTCCGTGAACCTAACCCGCCGTGCGCGCGCGCTGCAGACCCTGCGTCTACCGGACGACGTCGTCATACCGGACACTACGCAGACAGGCGCCTTCCGCCACCCCAGGCCAGAGAAATACGTGGACCCACCTTCCTCCATGTCCATGAGGCCGAAACATGATGATTCTTTGACTAGTTAGTACTATAATTTCTTTGTTATTGACCTCGTGAGGAATAGAAGTAGAAGGGATGTAGCACAGTTTTTGTATTCTGCATGTTGAGGTAGCATACTGTAGTTGATCTATATACATCTTCATATTAATGATACACTATCGTAGTGAGGCAAACACGATATTCATTCATAAACTACTATACCTATTTACAAATATTATGGTACAAGTCGTGCATATGTTTGTGTTACAGCTACATGCACAAATAAAAGGTATATTGCAAACAAAAGAGGAGATGCTCTTCGCCTAGCCTTCTCCTAACTTAGGGCGATTATCACCTGCGAAACTGCTCATCGCACATCTAAACTACGTTCAAGAGCTGCAAATCTCCATGTTTTTTGCCAACCTCATCTAGTTTTTACCCGCGATGGCAACAATGTCGTCCGCCGTACGACCAACATTTTTTTTCAGTCCTTGGACGCTATTCGGTCACAACTTGACTCCACATGCCATCAGCGCGCATTCCTAGGTTCTCAATTTTCACCCCCAAAAAAAGTCGTTTCCCAGTAATAATTTTTGCGTAAGGTTACTTTGTTTGATGTACACAATGCTTGGTTGACGGCTTCGTGAAGGGTCTGTTTACAATCTTTATTATTCCGTTTCTCAGAAGAGCTCCGTCGCATCCTGCGGGTCAACACGGGGGACACCACCTACGGCGCGTGTCACGGTCTACTGGCCAAGGTCGTCTTGGAACAGAACCCCTTCGGCAAACCACGCAAAGAGCCGAGATACGGACGCTGGAAGAATCCGTACATGTTTACTTATAGAATCTGACTGTGGTTACATCTTTTGATTAAAGTTGTTTGGTGAGGATGTGTTGGTTTTATTAAAATAACGATATTTTCGCGCTAGTATTACACCACAAAAGTAACCAATCGATGAGGGCAACTTATAAGAAGAACATATCCGAAGGTACTTTTCACTTAACACCAGATGATACCTGAATGAATGAGTGAATAAAACTGCTCTGCTAGACTGTATCTTGCAGCGGTAAGCCGACCGTTGATAATCAGGCATTGCGGCAGACGTCCCGTTTCTACAGTCGTTTCTCCTTTGGATTGATCACCGACAGGACGTTTCGTTTTTGTAAGATTCGTCGATAGAACGTTTCACCTATGGATGTTTTGTCGACAGCATGGTTCGCATTTGTTTGTTTCGACGACAGGACTTTTCAACTATGGAATTGTCGCCGTCAGATCGTTTTGTCTACGATTGTTTCGACATGGCTTTTTCACTATTTACCTACGAAGCCACCAAAAAACTACTAGCTTGCTACAAAGACATGAAGAAAGAAAATGTTTTAATGTAAGACCGCCTTTACTTTTAATGAATGGTATTTATCTATTACCTACCCATATTCTTCTATCTTGTTATTGCAAACATTGGGTAAATATAAAAACAAAAGATTAAAGAAACGTATTTATTTATTCATATTATAAAAAGAGTTAATTAGTAGTGTAACTGGGTTGTGGAGGTCAGAGCAGTCACTCCATGTAAAATAGCAGCTGCATCTGGTTAGACTGGAAGCCGACCCCAACAAAGTTGGGAAAAGTCAAGGCAGATGATGTTGACTCTCCCAGAAAGTGTCGAAGGTATTTGTTTTACCTTACCTCCAAAGACAACACACTTTCCAATAGAACCTTCACCGCTACTTCGATAAATATACAAAATAAAAAAAAAACACAAATCAAGTCAACATCACCTGACATTTTAACAACAGTCAAGTCATTTGATAAATTCTAGTGTAGAAAAATTAAGTAAAATAAAATATGCAAGCTCTTTAGACCTCATCACAAAATTGCCAGTAGGGACGAGATGAGACAGCCCATGATAGTCTGAAGGAATGGATCACTACCTTACTACATATCGGAAGGACTACCTATGGCCCAACCTGCCAGGATCCGCTTCGGCATCATCAGCTGGACCTGAACGTGGGACGGGGGAAGGGGGACGTTTCGCAGAGTGAGTATAATCAACCAATATCTTTCACATTATCGGGACACAGGCCTTCTTTCTGTGAGAGGAGATGACGCCCCAGTCGTAATCTACCTACCACGCGGGCCCAGTGTGTTTTTGAATGCATTTTTTTGGGTGCATCCTACGGTTCTAGGTTAAGTCGGTTTCCTCACGATGTTTTCCTTCTCCATAGTTAGCGTACACTTTTCCTACATAAAAAAAGATAGTTTGAAGGTTGGCGTAAAATTTTGGAAGCTCAGTAATTTTCTTTTTGTTTCTTGAACCCGATTCTTGTCTACTACTTAAGTGCAGTTGTGATGTTTATTCAAATTTTAAATGTTAATGTTTATTAAAAACTCAAATACTTAAACCACGCAAGACCTCTTGCTAGAAAGACAGAACATAAACTTAGTGACCTGGCGATACTGAAAGATGTTTTGGAATAAGTATTGTACGGTCAGGGCGGAGCTCTCCACCATGTTCCTCATACGTCTGAAGTATCTTCGACCAAAATACGGCTGTTATGTTTTTATCCTACCCTGGAATTTTCTAATATTCGCAGTGTGGCGAAGCTATCAGGCGAGGAGTTGGCTTTCTACCAAGCATGCATTCAGCACTCACGGCCGGCAGACTGCCGGTGTCCGCAGTACTCTGGCGGGGAGATGCCAAAACTGCCGCCGGGGAAAGAAGGAGGCTGGAGTCGGAATGAGGTAGACATTCAAGTTGCTTTGTAAATCGGTAAAAAGTGGGATAGAATGCTTGCATAGAGTTACAGGCTCGCGTTCAAGAGCTGTCATTATCGATATTCCGATATGGTTACTATCTCCCTCCCTCCCACCTCCATAGTAGGGTGGGGGGGAACACCACATGATACTAGTAAGGTCATCTGATGATTGACCTTGACCCTAAAGAAAATAAACTTTAGATCAACGTCAATAATCTTAGGATTATCAACAATCGAACGGGACATGCGACGTCACTCAATGCCCGCAAGTGACTGACGCCACTGACGGAGAGAGCGCGCGGGGCGGGGGCGCGGGCGCAGGCGTTCGAGGTGCGGCAGCTGCGCTGTCACGAAGACTTGCCGCTGTTCGATTTTTGAAAACCCTTTGTTGTCGACCGCGTATGCCGCTTCCTCCACCGCCGCCGCCGCCCTGCTTTGCCTGGTATTCGAATTCACCTAATTATATAAATAATAATTTATTTCTAAAAACATTTATGGAAAATATGTAGATACCTATAACTTCAGAAAATTTTATTTAATTATTCTTTCGAAAAAAATCCTAATACGGGAAGCTACATTATTCCCAAATGTCATAGGCTACATTTAAAATGTTCCCGTGGGTTCCGTAGATAACGGGAGCGAAGCCGCGAGCAAAAGCTAGTTTTAAAATATTCTATGACGGTTGTTCTTTATTTAGTGGTTCGTCAGGAGATCAGATTTCAGTAGTAGATGTCTACGGGATAAGGATGATCAAAAAAGACCGGGTCTAACTATTCCTAAATCATTTGCCGACTGTAAAACAAATGCTTTATTAAAGTACAAGGCACAGAATTAAATTTAAAAAAAATATATATATATATATATTCTTGCTTGCATTTAACTTTCCAGATCATGGGACCAATGCTGGATCCAAAACTGTACCCGGTGCGGGTTGCAGCAGCTCCTGAAACTCCTACTTCACGTTACGACCAGCCAAATGCATTCTTGGATAAGGTTAACATAATTTTCTAAATCTTCTTACCATCGTCATTGTGTTGTACCAGAATTATTCACACTTGGTTTTAACTTTAAGCATAGAAGGCTGTAAGTGTATCGTAAGCGGCTAGCTTTTGGGACTCCACAATATAAAGTAAGATCAGAACAAGTAGTTGGTCTGCAGGATTCTACCTATCAATAACTTATTATAGTAGGTATGTATAAAATCTCCTCGCCCAAAATCGATGTATGATCGAGTCTGGCAGGTTTCATCATCTTTCTTGCATATCCCAATTTATTCGACAATCCCAATTATTTGACGTCAGCGTAGTGCTTACGTCTTCTTTACCAGTCACATAGTGATCATTTTCATCTTAACTGTATCTAGCCTTATACACTATCCACCCACATTCCTCCTTCTCCCAATTCATTCAATTCACCTTTCCTCAAACAACCATCCAAATTAACTATTTTCTGGTCAAAAAAGGTCAACATACGTTCTTCTCTGTCCCTCTAGTTACAATCGAAGTACCCGATGCTGTACAGCATCCTGCAGAACGAGGCATCTCCGGAGCTGAAGCAGAGGATAGACCGAGATCGGAACAAGACAACATACCAGGTCGATTTCTGCGAAGCAGGTATATTTTTCACCAAATAAGTTTTCATCATCATCAGCCCAACGACGTTACTGTGCCCTCATTCAGGATTTACTCATATTATTGAGCAATGATCCACCCTAGTGCCATTAGCATAAGATAAGATAATATAATTAAGCAGCCAAGCAGCCTAAGCAGCCTATATCGTTCCCACGACCACTCGTGGGAACGATATAGGCTGCTTAGGCTGCTTGTGTTCCACAACACGGGGCTCCTGTCATATATTGCTAATCATCATCTATCTAGCCTTTTCCCGACTAAATTGGCGTCGGCTTTACTCTAACCAGTAGAATTTCAGTACATAGAGCTACTGCCTATCTGACCTCTACAACCTAGTTAAGTACTGGGTAATACATTACCCATTGAAACGACTGATTGCCTGACTTGCGACTTCTATTGCCAATAATAATCATAAATCTAGACTCCGGAAGGGTAATGAAAAATACTTGACCGAAAAATTCAACTACGCCTGATTGAGGACTTGAGTCCAAGATTGCACGTTCAGTAGTCGCACAAGACTTGCGGTTTGGCTTCAAAAATCATTAAATCACCATTGGGTTTAGGGAGAACACAAACTAAGCTTGTTTAAGGACTTCTGGTGACATTTAAACCACAACATAAGAACTACATAGTAAACTACCGAATAAATATTTGTATAACCAGAAACCCGACAGCAGCCGTCCAGACATAGTTGCCCGACTGACACAGTAGGTAACCGTCCGGTCAGAGAATCCTCCCTTTTTTATGAAGGATTATTAAGTTTCCACCCTGTTGCCACTATAAACTTATCACTATTTCCCACCAGGTCCGGGTGCCAAGTTCGAAGGTCTGCAACGAGCACAAGACGAGAGCGGCACAGGCCCGTGTGCGCAGCCCATGCGTCTGCCAGGCGACCCCTGCCGCGTCGGCCCCAAGCCGGGCCAGAAGTCTGCGCCCAGGACTATCTCCAAGCAAGCGGGAGCCAGCGCTGCCAGCGATCCCAGAGCGAAATGTGGTAAGACTGATGTCCATAGTAATAATGACTTTGATAGGGTACAGGAAGAGTAAAGGCGGTTTTATATGTAGGAAACATAAAGAAATATGAAATTTTAACGGATAAGGCATATACTGGCGAGCTGATTGTGGACGTCTTTTGGTAGCCTCAGTAGGCGCTAAAATCAACATCCTGGCTTAGCTCAAACAATTTTGTGACCACAACATAGTATTACTTCCTTGCTCGAAAAGTTCGCTTTACTGTCGCGCTTAAAACATACGGAACTTGCCATTGAGTAGGCCTATTTAAAGAAATAAATAATAATAATGCCAGCCAATAACTGCCTTACTGCTGGACGAAGGCCTCTTTCCTTACACCGAAGGCATGAGCATTGATCTTCATAATTTCGGACTATAGCATTAAATTATAAGTAGGTTTCCCCACTTTTTCCTTAACTGGTATCATGTACAAACTTCAGTCACATTGACGCGAGACCACTGGAAACACTGGGAAGCCCAGTGTTTCAAACCTATTTTAAATGCAATAATAATTTCATGGTGATAATCTTGGCAGAAACGACTTCGGCGGTGCCACCTCTTGGTCGGACGGAGTACCAAGACGGCGTGTCCAAGTTGGGCGGCATCATCATGCGAGACAAGCTTCATCGGAGATAGATCACGTTTTACAGAATCAGACAGAATGTATGGAGAACAGGAAAAATTATGTAATAAATTGTTTGGACGACTTACTTCTTGGTGTTTGCTTAACATAACATTACGGTCGTATATCCCCGAATAGTTATGCAGAGGTGTTGGTACTTGTTCACACATATTTCGCTAGAGGTATCTTTGTCCCATTTATTAGGGGGTGAGCCTATTGCCATTAACTAGGCACAAATCCTGGCTCCGGGCTACTGTTTTTGTCCTACATCATCCCACTGCTGGGCAAAGGGAACTGACAGAAGAACATTTTTGTCATTCCGATATAATCTTTCCACTTTTACAACACCCAATAGCACCCAGGCCAAGAGTAGCTTACATATTCTTTGCCTAAACATCTACTATCAACCACCACAATGCAACTAAAACCGGTGACCATGAACCAGGATAGTCTCCAATAAAACACTCGCCAAACTGATAAATATTAGTGTATGTATGTAAAGTCGGTGTATATCGTCACGTGGAGGGCCGCGCGCTGGAGATGAGCTCCCCGCGCTTGTACAGCGTGCCGGCGGGCGCCGCGCCCGCGCCGCCGCCCGCGCCCGCCTCCGTGCGCGAGCCCGCGCCCGCGCTCGTGTGCTCCTGGCGCGACGAGCTGCGCGTGCGCACGGTGCTCTCGTCGTGCTGGCGCAGCATCACGGCGCGAGCGTCTGACGTGTTGCGCTCTCTGTGGAAAGAGGAATTTGAATTAGTTGATGGCCCGGAGAGTAAAGTGATAAAGCGGTTTGTTGCATCCGACAAGGAAACAAGCTTGCCATCTGACCCAAAAGAGCTTCTTTGTGTTTTTGTAAAAAAACGTTAACCGCTAATATTTTTATGCTGTGAAGACATCGCGAAATACTCCTCACGTCATTTCATATTTCAACTGTATAAAATTTGCTTAGTCAGCCTTTCACTCGCCCACAGCTGGGACATAGGGCCCTCTCTGTGGGAGTTGATGGTTGAAATCAGCAAGAAAATTTTTCCGATATCGATATGGAACTAACCTGCTTAGCGCCATAAGTCTGTCAAGATCAGGTGAGGGGCGCCTCAACTCCGCCGCCGACGTCAGCGTCACGCGCAGCGGAGCGGGCGCGGGGGACGGCGCGGGGGCGGGGGGCGCTGGGGTAACAGGGGGAGGGGAAGCAGGAGGGGACGAGGTGGCCGACGCGGACGCCGGCGACGACGAGCCCACCGCTGAGTCGCGCTTGTTGGACGACTTGTTGGACGATTTGTTGGAAGACTCGGAGCCTGAGGTCGAGCGGCGGCGCGGCGTGGAGCGCGGGCCCCGGCGCCCGCCCCCGCGGCTGAAGGCGGCCGGGATGTGCAGGGACGCTGTTATGACGCAGCTGTCGTCGTCTGACCCGCCGAGCGTCTGTGGAGTAATGATAAATTAGAAAGAGATTAGCAACAACAAAAACATTTCAGATTCGGTTCGGTTCTAAAAAACAGTGCCTAATCAAACTGCTACAACCAAAAGTCTAATGCTGGACTTCAAACTCTCCACAGGCGCCATTTAACTCGATCGTCGAACAATTTCTTAAAAATTCCGTTACTCTTCGTGTCGACGGTACTTTGATTTAACTGAGCCCAGTAGGTGAGATGCGACATAAGTAGCATTCTTGAGGTCATTAAAAGTGCAAGTAACCGGCAACACATGGTCTGCTCAATAAGTACCGCATCATCCAACTACCATTTGTCGACTGTTCTTAAATCGTTACTCTTCGAACTATTGATGGATGAACTATGGATGGTTTGTGTGAGGAATGATATGAAAGAAAAAGGAGTAAATGATCGCGTGACGGTTGACAGAGGACAATGTAAGGAAAAAACGTGTTGCGCCGACCCCAAGTAACAAGGGCACGAAGATGATGATGAAGTCGACAGGATAGTATAAGTCTATAACTAAACTGGTGAACGAAGGGTTAGTATGTACCTCATTGTAGTCGCTGGCGGAGTCGTTAGAGTCATTGCTATCGGTCCGCGCAGCCGTCGTACTGCCGCCACACACTACTCCGCTGCTTCCACACTCCTCACTGCTCCGTACCCTGGAAACGGAACAAGGAATATTTAAATGTATACCAAAAACAGATGTCGCTGATCAGTGGCGTGCCTAGGGGCCACAATACGGCAATGCTTGGGCTTGGAGGGCTTGAGTACTGCCACTAGCCTGATATACGCAAGAGAATTCTTGAATCAAGGGTCTCCTAACGAGATTGGCACGATGTCTAGCAAGTTAACATTTCGACTATCCAAATCTGTAATTGGTAAATTTTGCAGAGTTGGATGTCATATAGTGCGAGTTGCATTATCTTTGTAATCAATAGAAGTTAGGCAAAATTCCGAATAGATTTATATTTTTCGGATTTTTCAATTGTGAAAAATGGACCAAACATCCAGTTCAAAGATGACTGCATCTAAAGCTTTCCTAATTTAACTAGACATGCTATTAGTTCTGCTAACAGTATCTATACGTTTAACTACGAACCTGGTAACGATAGTCATGGCCGACGACAGCGATCCGGACGAGGTGTCGGAGGCAGCTGTCTCTCTCGTCCGTCTACTGCGCGAGTAGCTCTTCTCACTGCGCCTGCCGAGAGACAGCAGGGGAATTAACCGGGTGAAGTTCAGCAAAGGAAGAGTGTATGGGGGTAGAGCCTGGCAGACGTAGCAGATCAACTGTGGCTTTCAAAGGAGAAGGCTCGACTTCTACGACAGAATACCAGTGTGGCGAAATGTGTAGATGTCTGAAAATAGTCGTGTACGTGGAAGACATACGCCACTACAGCCTCACGAATCTTACTTATTAATTAGCAGCACATGTGTTGAGGGTGTTTGGGGTGGATGGTGACCGCTTGCAACCACGCGACTTAAGGAGTCTCACCATTCACGTGCCTATTCATAAAATTACAATGAACACGAAAAATAAAATCATACATATCTAGTCGATGCATAATCGAATCGGGGCCCCCAACAACTTCTAAGCTTTTGTAATCTATGATGGTACTCTTGGGGCCAAGACCTGATTCTTCTTTATAAAAAAGCATCATGCAGCCTGGAAAGGGTTTACCTAGGCATGTTGCCGGGCCCGCCTGTGGCGGCTGCTCCATGAAGGAACTGTTCCCGGGACCAGACCTGCCTCATGCTGTTCTCGTTGTTCTCCGCGGTCGCCTCAGCAGCGCACCTGGGGACGGAAGGTGAGGTGAGGGAGGAAACACACACGCAATCATGTCGTATTGTACAGATGGTCTGTTGGATCCCACGGTAGCTGTGGTCTTTCGATCCTGTTATTTATAATGAGGTTGATTTTATCAATGCAAACAGAGGTCGGATTATCACAGACTGGGAGGCTCTCTATTTTTAATGCTAACCCTCGCATTGGTTGTATTCACTATGGTTTGTCTTTATTATTGGCTGGCCTGGTCTGTAGGTACAGACTTAACATAAAACATTCGAAAACATTAAAGAATTCATCACATCTAGTTGGTAATCATGCTTTACAAGACACATTGTACTGGTAAAAATAAATTCCACACACAACAACAACTACTAACCGTTACATGCAAGTTTAATAGGTTCTCCAAACACCAATGGCTCATTTGTGCACCTTACCTCTGACTGCCGATGCTGCGACATCCTAATGACCTCAAGCTCACTAACCTGAATGCCTCAAATAGGTGACTGGCAGTGGTATCTGATGGTGTATTCCAGTACCCTCCTCACGTAAAATTATTCCATCAACAGTTCTTATAGTCAAAGTCAAGCTTTACGAAAAATCCTGCTGTACTGGTAACATACAACAATAAACAATGCCATGTAACACTTACAAAATCAGCACTTAATATCGTGTCCTGCGTGTGCTGTTGTTTGCTCAGATTGTAGCCCAATTGGTAGCCAAGTTCTGGGCCGACTCAATTCAAAAGAAAAAAGTACTTACTCAGCTCTCCTCAGCAGCAAGGAGTCGAGGTGTGCGGGCGCGGTGTGTGCCAGGTGGATGTAGGCCTCGTGCAGCAGCTCGGCGGGTAAGGTCCACAGCTCGCCTTGCTTTTCCACCAGCTGTCGGACTACGTTGATGACGTCAGCTCGCTCTGAGAGCTGTTCAACGCTGGAAGTTAAGATATAACAATTGGATTTAACGTGGTTTAGCTGCTTGTGGCCTAAAAATAAAATGCCTCGGATTATCAACACACTTTTCGATTCCGACATCTGCAATAGACGGAGCTACGAAGAATCGGCTAACTCAATAAAAAGTTGTTTGACACTTGTATCTAATTATGGTAGTTCGTATGACTTAAAAACGATCAAAGACCATTTGAACACCATCAAGAGCCCTTTAACTTGAAAAAGTGTACATGCACGTTGGTTTGTCTGATCTAGGCTGGGCAAGACTGTGCTATCAGATTGAAATCTCTCAAAATATGTAATCAATCAGCAGTTCCATCACACTCGAAAAACAGCACAAAAAAAAAATCATTATAAAACACCCACCTGGCTGGCTCATTAGGTTTATTCCTATGTAGTATATTGGGCGCGAAGATGGTGGCGAGGTTGGCGGCGTCCATCTTGTTGCCGGGTTCGTGTCGCGCGTCGTACGCGTGCGCCGCCAGCGCCGCCAGGAACGACAGCAGCGCGTTCAGCGTGTCGCGGTGCGCCGCCGGCAGCAGCTGCACGATCAGCCGCAGCGCCTCCCACTGGAAGCGACGGTTGTGGATCTCTGGAATCATCACGACTTTTTTTAAGAACAAATCGATTGTTGGCGAGAGCTTAACTGTTGTTTGGCAGTCTTCTGCCAATTCTTTCGCCTCTAGATATAAATCTAAATATGTGTATTTCAACATTTGTGTAAATGCAAATGTTTTGAAATATATTTAAAAAACAATACCAGAATATCAAACTCTCTCTTAGAAGCTCATGTCGGTGTGGTATGACCAGTCAAGCAAGATGTGGTGTGTTGATATCTGCTAGCTACCCAGACTGCGTTGGATGTGACATTTATGTAGACTTTAGTTTTTCTATCTAAAATAAACTACTAGGAGAACAAGGCTTGATTTTGCTATTTAATTGCTTTTAATGAACACGTATTCGAAAAGTCCACTAACTTTGCGTATGCAAAAATGCGGGGTACAGGTCCCTGCAGAGCAGAGGGTCGGGCAGGTCGCGGAGGAACTCCTTCAGCAGCGTGGCCACGTCGTGGGGACACACGGCCGAGTCCAGCGCAGCCTCCTGACTCCGCTCCCAATCTTCGCGTAACTGGAAGTGTAGGAGGAAATTATGTTTAGATTGAGGTCACTTGACTAGGTTTTTAGATGATTTAGTATACAGCCATTATATTAATTTAGTGCTCCGGTTGAACTCAAACCGCAAAAACATAGTCCACATTTCATTCAAATATTCGGGATTACCTGGAAACTCATCAAGTCGTAACATATCTATCGTTACTCATTTAACTTAAATGTATTCATGAAAAACCGTAGTAAAGTCTTGGGGTTTTCCTAAAAACGGTACCTTAATCTCTTAAATTCAAAATATTTATCCCTTTTTTATTTAGTTTTTCTTTCTCCTTTGTTTTACGTTTAGATATTACAGTATAAATAAAGACCAGTACAACTATTAAAACTTTGTACTTCAACAACACACAAATAATTCGCCCAACTCTCAAACAAGTCTATCTTCGTGCACCTACAATGTACCAGCAATCAGCACGTAACACAATACTTAGCAGAACAACTCCGTAATAATTGTAGCAAGTAGGCCACGGAACCACTCGGGAATACCTTCGTATGGGAAAACATCTAAATCCGTCGAACAGTGTACTATTCTCACGGAGCATGTTGATGCTGGAGTGTAAACAAGGGACTCTGGGTGATTTAGTGGCGTTAATTCTGTCATAGCGCGAATACTTAGTTGGAAGAATGATGGCTGGCGAAATTTCAAAACTTTAATAATCTTGGTAATGGGTTGATATGTAAGTATGGCCATTAAATGTCGTGAGGAAAGTTTTGAGTATGAATGTGGATGGCTGTAAGAGTACGTGAAGACTAAGAAATGATAGATGGACATTGTGAAAGATGAAAAGACCCTTTTACAGCTTTAGAGAGACTGTTAGTTGTCGTTTGATAAACATATTGAGAAACATAACTTCGCCCTAATTCTTAGAGGACAACAGGCAGATGGCAGTGGTGTTATGTTTCGCAGATCATCATTAATCAGCTGCTCCCATCGTTGATTGACAATATTCTAAAGCCCTACGACCTCCCACGAGAGCAAACAATGTCATAGAAGAAGAGAATCAGCACGGACACATTACAGTCCAAACTAAAAAATAAAGTCAGTAGAAAACTTTATCTCCATCATTTTAATTTCTAATTAAACGATAAATGATACACCCATGCACCCTGAAATGACCATCACATCATCAGTGAGCTCACCGAATCATATAGCATCCACTTTTAGAAGCAAGCCCAAAGCCAGAATGTGGCGTTATCTTGCCAATCAAGGGGGTGCAGTTTCCTTAATTAAGATCTTCAGCTGATTAGCTTTCGGACGCATCATGTGCTATTATTGGGACGGTCGAAATAGATCGTGATTACAGTCTAAAAGTGATAGCTCTATTAAAGGACTGTGTTATTTTTAGAAAACTATCGTCGAGAGCATAGCTGAAAGTACCGCTAATAAGAACAACTGTATCATCAGTGTTTCATATGTTGTTGATATATAATATATGAGTATAATCATCAAATGTCTAGTCGACGTTTTTCGGGATAAGAACCTTCAAATTTTCATTTTAAAGTTCCTATTTCATTATTTTTGTCCTTATTGTATGTATTGTCGTTGTCTTCAATATCCATGTTGAATTCAAGTACTAAATTCCTCGTATCCTTCTGCTTTATTCACGTGTTTTTTTAATTCTTATTGTACCTGTAATTTTTCAATCAACTTTGTTATACAAAACTTTTGCACTATAGCGGCAGTGCCTATCAACAACAACCGTCGGGCAGTAGCCAACCAGACAATACCCGTTTGGTCGGAGGATGCTCCCTTTTACAATATTGGGTGGGGAAATTTATAGCCTATTCCTCATATCTTTATTGCACTTTATGACGCCACAATCCATTTGCTTACTGCAATGTTATCTCTTACCTGTCTAACTCTCTTCTTGGAGGCGGATACCCTGAACAGCCCGAGGGTGTGCATGCCGTGTCTCCTCAGATGCGAGAGGCAGGCGGACACGATCCCCGGGACCTTGGGGCCTCCGAGGCCGGCCTCCTCCAGGCCAGCCCAGCCCCATTCTCCTGAGTCACAGGATTCACTCTGGAATGGTGGAAAAGTGTGGTTAATTTTGGCATTACAATATTTAGTCTATTCTTCTTCATGGCGTGTCGAACGTGTATTTATTTTATTTTTGTTTGATTGGCTCAACACGCCGTGGCGGCAACTTCGTGTATTTCAGGTATATCCCAGGAATTTGGTGAGATTCTGAGTATCTTTATAGTTATAATCCGTCTTCAAAAGATACCGTTAAAGCGGGATGGAATAGCTGTCAGAAATAAGCGAGAACAGGATGAAAACCCTAAGCAATACGGAATATGTACTCTATTCTAAGAATATTATATCAGTAAGGTACGGGCAATCTTGGTAACCCCTCCAAATATGCTTATACTCTTCTCTTGCTAAAAAAATGCTCTAGCCACTGAGCCCCTTCCTGTATTTTCAGTTTTACTTCATCAACAATTTTATTACCCACCCTTACAAATGAGGAGGCGTGGTTCTCTTCATGCGTGACCTTATTCAGTTGACGTTAATACTATATTCGTTTGACTTTTCCTGTATTTTCTTATTCTTTATTTTTCTACCAACATTACACCAATAAGCTCAATCGCCCATCCAATCACATTCTCTTCCTTTTGTAAGTCAGCACTCCGTTCGCACAAGGTAAGCAATTTCATCGGATTTATTATAGACCTGGTTATTTTTGTTCAGCGTATATATACACTGTGCGCACGCGTCATACGATAATTTTATCGCGGCCTTAATGATCAAGACGTGGGGCAGGTAACCGGATACGGATGACGACATGCGACGTCATGAGTGACCTATTGACACTGTAACACAAGGTTCTTTCTTAATTACAAGGTATTTTCAGATAGTTTAAAATAAGCAGGAAGCTTTTCTTCGATATTTATTTTTGTAGATTAGTAGCATCTTCATCATCTGCCTAGCCTTTACCAACTATCTTGGGGTCGGGTTTCAGTCTAAGATGCAGGTGAAAACCGGCATTTTTTTGTCTGACCTTCACTATCTAGTTGTAGATTAGCATCAGCCTATATTGATCCCACAGTAGGAACACAGAACTCCTCTTAATTAGAGGGAGAGGGCTGTAATCCATTACCAGGTGTAACTTAAACGATATATCACCATCATTAATGCCTAGCCTTTTCCTATGTTGGGGTCAGCTTCCAGTTGCAGTTGCAGCTGAATATGTACCAGTATTTTACATGGAGCGACTTTCTATCTGACCTTCACAACCCAGTTAGTGCTGGGTAATACGATACCCCTTGGAAAGACTGGTTGTCAGACTTTCGTAACACTGACTACCTGTAACGTCTGTCAAAGATCTACAAATAACAGCCGGGACCAATCTCCCTACACACCCTACCAGTTATGTATTCTAAATTCAGGCTCAGTCTCATCTGATGAGATGACACGTAACAGAGAAGTATGGAAGAAAAAGACATGCTGCGCCGACCCCTAATGAATTGGGATCTCAAGTAATAGCGTGGAGCCTAGTGCCAACTGTGACGTCGTTATGTGACGTCAAAACAGACCCATTGACATGGCACACAAGGTCCCTTCTTGATTACAAATTATTTTCAGACGGTTTAAAAATAAACTAGGAAGCTTTTTCATGTTCTACAATCTTTATTTTTATAAATTACGTGGAGAAATTACTCAATGTTTCGCTGAACAATGTCGGTTGGGCTTTGGCGAGTTTTTGCGAATCTAAATTAAAATATTTCTGCGTATTATTAACCGTTGACATTGATGATCATTACAACATGTTAGCGCGTGTTACATTATGTTTACATTCTCATTTTAAACGTTACTATAGTGTCGCTTAAAATGTGTGTTAAATATAATTTCCATATTATAATATGGAATTGGCTTCCGATGGCAATTTAATTTGAAGGAGAAACCTTTTTAATCTAGTTTAAGCTACAAGCAAAGCATAAGAGTTAAAGGAAAACTTATTGAAGAAGAACACACACTAAAAGCCAAACCATTTATTTCAATAAGGCCATTAAAGGCACTTTTCAGCGTAAATCTGTACAAAAAAATAGAATTGGTTTGTGTTACCCAATTCCAAAGGTAAGTTCATATTTTTTTAAAAGAATGCACAAGAAACTCGATCGTTACTCGTTTAAAATGTTTTGTTTAGGTAAAATCTTTCTACTTATCAATAGGGATTCGATGCTGGCCCCGAACAGTTAGTCGTGCTTGGACGATCAGTGTTATTCAGGGTGGGTCTAAAGATCTCCAAGCACTGTATGAAAAGAGGCGTAGAAAATAACAATAAATACGCTGTTAGTTCTGCTGATAACGGACATCTTCTTACCGTATCGATGACAATATCGGGAGCTCACAATAGTTGAAAATCACGGAAGACATCCCGTAAGTGACAATGTAATTTTACTCATAAACCGTGAAAGCTTAAAACATACTGCAATGTTGAAAATGTAACGAATTGACATTACATTAAAATAGAATAGAATAGAATGCTTTATTTGCATTGAATGTCGGTAAGTTTACAGTTCAGGTGTTACAATGATTAGAGAGTTCTTGTACATTCTGCCTTTAAGGCATACAAATTTAATATGAACATTAAAAAACATCAAATTAAACAATAACAAAAATAAACTTAATCGAACAACTTGAAATTAATATTTGGTACATCATAGTTAAGGCTAAGGCCTATTAATACGAGTATTGCAAAACCTTTCGCACAAGTCATCGAAAACGGTCCGTTAGGACAACGGCTTTCGAGTAATTAATCCCTAACATCAAAGACTGCAAATAAATGCTACATAAATATAATACGACGTGTTGGTTTGTCACGATCAATATAAACTAAATACGCATCGCGCGTACTTCGTATGCCAAACCCTGGCTGTAACGTCTGGCGTCTGATTGGGTACTAACTCTTCACTGGTTGTGACTCAGTTAGTCTATACAGTTATCAATATGGTCTGTATGATTGAGTGAAAGATGATATGGCTCAAAAGGGTGTGACTACTGAGATGGCGACTAATGACGAAGTATGCAAGAAGGAGACAGGCTGCGCCGATCCAAATAAATTCTTAAGAGGGCAAGAGAATGATGAAGATAGTCTGGTAAAGATAAAGATGAAATTCAGTAACTATAGATGATATTGGGATAACAATAAGTTCCAAAGAACTTGGGAAAACGGGTATTACTCCAGGACACAGCCAGGTAATGAACTATTCTCTAAATTTAACAAAAAAAAAAACAGGAAGAGACTGAATATTGTTACGAGCCTTTAAGCATAAAGTCATACGCTTTAAGACTCGAATCGTCTTCACAAACCTGTGTAAGGCCCGATAAGTACAAAAGTAATGATATAACACTAAGTCGAAACAGTTAATGGTATAGCAATCACGTGGATACTAGCAATTTAAGCTGTTAATACCGCTATCACAAACCCATTACATAAACCGTCCCTCAAACTGCAATAAATCGAAATTACCTCACAACAATGTAACTAACAGCTACATCCGACAAACACGTAATGCCAAGACATTTCACACAACCTACAGATGTATCGTTAGGAATGTCTTCAGCCACGTGAATTCCAAAATGTACATGTTTATTAAATCGTCGAACTGACGCATATCATGCAGACGGGAACCTGTCATTACTACTCGTATGTCCACGATTGAAATTGATGATTTACCAATCTGTTACATTAGCACGTAATATTGCACCCTTCTACGACATTTTCTCATCTCTGCAACCTGTCTTCCGATTCCAGCGATCCATGTACGAACACGTTCATTTTGTATACAGCGTATTTAATCAAATAAAATCCCCTTCACTGCACGCACTAGTTACCTCCAAGCTAATTTGGCCTAGGAAGTCTAGTCTCAGAGCAAACCTCTTTTGATGATACTGTTTGCCGTCCAATTACTAACTCTATACACTTGCTGACGCCAAAGACTTCCATCTTAGACAAAAAAACCAGCTCGAACTGACAAACAAACAAGTGTCGGTAATTCCCTATCTAAGACGAGCCATTTCAGTAGCATATTCTCGCTAACTACCGTTCAATTAAACACGTGTATCTCTGAACGGCACCCACGCTAACCGAGACATGATGTTTACTCGTCACACGGACATAAATCTTAAACAAGACGAAGCTCTGTCATTACAAGGATTTATTGACTCGTTAGCTGTGATCTGCGTTGTCATAGCAACGCCTACGTTACCGCCGTCTGCGCAACTGTCTGGGCCCTATTTGTGAAGGATTAGTAATTTACTAGGGTAGGCACTGGTTAATGTAAACTCGTTTGTAGTGAATTCTGTTTCATTGATCATTATGATATAATTTTTGGGTAGGGTTACTAAGTTTGATGTACAGAACGCTTGGTTGACGGCTTCGTGAAGGGTCCGTTTACACCGAGTAGGTTTACTAAACAACTCGGTTTACGCAATCAGGGCTCAGGTACCTATTATTTTCAACTAGTATTACAATTACAACTATCTGTTCGTAATCGAGGTCAATAGGTAAAGTCTTCATCAGTGTTGTCTTACATAATGATCTCGTGCTGCGCCGCTATGTGTTTAAGAATTACAGGTAAAATGTTGATTCAGGTAAAAGGTATATTACGGTTGCAATTATTGGGCTATTGGTTTTAGAATCATGTGTATTGTTCTTTGATAAACAATTTATCTTTAACTAATGAATCTACTTTCGAATGTTTTTGAGGTTTTTTTTTGCCTTTGGCGTACGTGATCATAATCACGGGTTAATTAATCATCGCATACCTGTCTATTCGCCATTGTTTGTATTTTTTTTCTTCTTTTGATATCTGAATATTCTGGTTATCAAGGTTGTGACCAGGTATTTAAAAGCAAATTAGGTCTGGCCAGTTACAAAAGGGCACACGCAAGGAAATAGCTTCAAAGGGTCGCCGTCATCGAAATCGGTAATGAGGACTATTCTAATCCTACTTACCGATTTCGATAACGGTTTTCAACATAACCGAAAACCGTTCGTGCACGGTGCTACTCAATTCATCATCATCTGCTTGGATGGATGCAGCTGAATACCAGTTTTTTACATGGAGCGACTGCCACTGCTCTGATCTCCACATTCCACAACCCACTTAGAACAGGGTTGGCTGCGCTACTCAATTAATCATTGACTAATTAAGTGAGGGATGGCTGTTGTTCTGCAGAGGGGCTGGGGTAGATAGCAGTTATTTTACATTTTTTTTTTTAATATATAGGTACAATGGTGATATAAAAGTTATGGGTATTGTAATTATAGATAAAAGATGTGTGTGATTGAGAAGAATCCTGGGTTAGTGTGTGACTTACATAACATCACCCTTGTAATCCCCGAAGGTTTAGGCAGAGGTGTACCCATTAGTACAGCCACACTTCGCCAGTTATGTTTAAGTCCCATGTAATAGGGGGCGAGCCTATTACCATCAGATACAGACCTCTTAGTGAAAAACTTGTGAAAAACATAACACTTTGCCCAACTTTGGAATTTAACCCAGGACCAGCTCACCAGCCGCGCCTGCCTTACCACTACACCAACAAGGGACACTTTTATCTAGTAATTTACCACCATTACTTTTTGTTAAGAATCAGAGGCCAAAACAGAAGTAAAAACAATCAAGAACACCCTAAAATAATTTGTCACATTTCTCACAAACGACAAAATGTTACAGTTCAGTGTAAATATAACGTAACAAACCAAATGTGTTACAAACACGAAACATAAAAGCGTCGGTCACAAATATAATGCACCACAATGTAATGGCCGTTTACCACAAAGTTTCACGCCAGTTTTCAGCTAAACGCGGAAAATTTTGTTGTTCACACAAAAATATGATTTAACTTTTGGTGTTTGTGTAGTTCCTTATTATTTTTCTTTGTACTTAAATGACTGCGTCATTGGGTCTAGTGGTGATTCTTAGGTCGGGCAAAGGGTTATTGGGTTTTTCCATCAGGAATTTCTCAGTAGCAGCCACGGAGTCTGGATTTGTGCCTGGTTGATGGCAATAGGCCCGCTCCCTATTTCATGGGACTTAAAACATAACTAAGTACACCTCTGCGTAACCCTTCGGGAATTACAGGCGTGATGTTACGTTATACGTTTTTTTTTGACAAACAGATTGGCCGAAATGTTTATTTTTTATAGATTTACTTAGTATTAATTATCAAATCGTCAAAATATTTATCTTATTTACAAAATAATATTGGATCTAAAATAAGAATAAAAATATGTACGTAATTACGGGGCGTCAAAAATTCTTCATCGCTGTCAACAGGAAAAGGATTAATTAATTAATTATTTTTCCATCACATGATATGGCAAGCAGGCCGAAGAGACAATGAGATGTACTTGAATCATCGTATATATCAACATATCCCGTTGTTTGTTCATTACAGGAATTGATGTACGCTACAGAAGGCGCCAAACTATTGTCTCAGTTTTAGGCCGACACAATTCAGATTGCTCATCAACACGCTAAAAAGAAGAAGAACATTTAATTTTATACAAATTATTCTATTACCCTTCCTCTTCGCGAGTGAATTGCATATCTGATAGGTCCAGGTGCACTGCCACGTCACGCATTACGTGTCTTGGCGACCACTCCACAACTATTTCTGAGCGCTCAAATGGCGAATGGCGAACACTAGCATTTACATGACCAGTCTTACATGACCCCCCTGACCCCTGTCTATCATACCAAGTGAGGTTTGAAACGGGATTTGTTGGCGAATCCAAAGGGTCAATGAATATTGGATGGCTGATCGTAGACGGGACTGGGTTGCAGTAGAAAATAGATGTCAATTGTATTATAGATTGATCGATTGATGCATCTTTTAATTCATCAATCAGTTCTATTGTTAGTTTTTGTGATCTATTTTGGGATACGATGTTTGGTTATCGAACTTTGCGGTTATGACTCAGTGGAGCTGTAAAATTCTTACATCTGGATCTAACGTTGCCGATAGACAGGCGAAATTGATGCTTTGAGCTACTCATCGTTTTAATTCTGTTACAATACTTGTTAGAATAGTTCACGTCGCGCGGTGTGCTTTAGCTTTGATCTCCTTACAATCTAAGAAAGTTTGGAATACTCAGATATGCAACCAACAACTTGTTAGTCGTTTTGGGTTTTTTCGACTGTTGCGTAAACAATTAAACCGATCCTGGCTTTTAACATTGCTTCCAGTTTCAAGTTTTCATAATATTTAGTTGCTTTTCTTATCAAGTGTTGTTCTATACAATTACCATGATGAAGACATGAATGAGCAAACTGTCATTCTGTTTTAAATCTGGCAATGCCTGGTAAAGTTGAAAATCTAGCAAGGGTGAATATAAGGTTAAAGTGAAGGTTTGTAGAAACATATATTCACAAAATGCACGCCCTTTTCCCGTGGTTAGGCACCTTCCTTTTTTGGTCATACACTATTATGAATGCAAAAGTTTGCGATAAGAATAAGAAACTTTATTTGTAAACATAGGTAGCTACACGGTGTGGGATGGTACAATGTAGTTAGATTCCCTATGTTTTGCCATGAAGCGTGTAAATATGATCAATGTTTTACCTACCTAATTTAAAAACAATTTAACACATTGATAATAGATGTGTGTTACTCTTTCACGCAAAAACGACTGAACCGATTTGGATGAAATTTGACAAACAAATAGTTTATAACCTGGAATAACACATAGGACTTTTTATCCCGGTATTACGATCCCGTGGTACAATGGGCAAAGCCGCGGGAATAATCTATTTGTCTGGTCATACACACGCCGGTGGCACAATGACGATGGGTAATGACGGTTGCCGAAACTAGACTAAAATAAAAAACTTACATCATCGCCTTTCTCCAGGGCTCCAAGAGATGCCAGCGAAGCGCGGGAGCCGCCATGCTGCTGCCGTCGCAACGCTCGCTCGCTCTCCACGCACTGCGCAAGAGGCACTCCGAATACACTGCCGCCCGTTGACTCTGGAGAAACAAAATAATATTCATATGAATCATAGGGAAATAAGAAAGAGAAGGAGATCTTAATGGTTGGTTCAACTAAAGAGATCTGCGCTAAGGTGGATCCAGGGAAGGACTGTTCATAGCAGTATTTATAGGTCTAGCGGTAGACCTGTCATCAAGAAAACGACAGAGCCTGTTAGAGCATAATGACTTCATCAAGTTTTGGAAATGACTTATAATGCGGAATTATTATTCGAGTCTACAGGACTAAGATAATACAATAGCAGAAGCGATTCAAGGTGCAAATTCCTAAAACGAAACCAGACTTCCGTATTGTGAGCATCTGGGTATTGTTCGAAACCCATGTCGGGCTTCCCCGAAAAGGTAGGCGAAAGTGCATTGTCCTACACCCACCACACGTCTGTATTTGTTGACGGTTTCAGTTCACGTGTCATGGGGGCGAGTCTATTACTTGGATAATATGGTGCTAATTGCTTATTTACTCCATGCTATGTAATAAAACTGTTAATATTAGCTTTCCGCAGCATTACCACTTCTATCTCTACTCAAGGAAGACCAACTGACATATATTGTTTTTTCATTTTTGATATCGCACAAAAATCTTTGTACAATCTGCCATTTTATCTTTCGTTCCGTTTGTTCCTGCGGTGGTCGTGATACTCGTTCTGGGGTCCAGAAAAGTGGCAGCCACTTCAAAGCGTTTCTACTACAAAGAACAACTTTCAACCAGAGTTACTTTTCGGTTGCTTATGTCAATCTAATACAATATTGACTATTCCATCAACGTAATTGCGGATAGGATATCACTATTTCCGGGCCCTGAGGTCTTGGTAGAAACAATGAACTACCATATAGAAATCAGTTCCCCAAAATTGACAGTCTTGCTGTTTCTAGTGAGAATGCTGTGGAGAAAGTCCCTGAGCCACCTTCCAGGGCATCCGATCTATTCTTTGCTAGGAACTAAATGCCACTCTAATATTAACCCGTCTATTTACACCGTGGTATTAATATGATGCTAACCGCTTCATAAAGCTAAGCGCAGGCGCAGACGCGCGTAACAACTGCGACAAAGGTCGGGTCTATTCCGGGCGCCGTCGTCGTATGCGCAGCGCCGGTACGTTGCTAATGCGGTAGCCATGCATTTTTCTTGTCATCATCACCTTCATATTTTTGGGCTGATTACTTTTGTGTATGGGCTCCTAGTACTTTCATGTTCCAGCTTGCAGTTAAAAAGAAATAAAAGAATATTTAAGTATCTGCCAGCTATGTGATAGTTGCGGTTCCAGTGGCTCCAGCCACGGTACGTATCTGTCAATGTCCTTGTCCGGTGGCTGCAGTTGCTCCCAAATTTGTCCGTACCACTTTCACAGATTCTAGCAACTTTTACTTTTCTTATGAGGTAGTTCAAAAGGGATAAAAGAAACTCTATGCTAATCTGTAAGCTATATGACAGATGCGGACAAAATTGAATTTAAGTAGGTTTTGGATTTTTTAATATTTCAGTTTGATTCTCAAATCAAATCTACCGCTCGTAAAAGGACCAGGCTTTTCCACCAGTGGAACTGATCTAAGGGCTGTCATGGAACTACTAATATGTTACATTTAATTTTCCAGAGCACAAGCAAACCTCAATATAGAAAAAGCCTATGCAAAAAAAAGCAAAGCTGTACTATTCTTTTCTCGGCTTCCCAACATTTATTTATTATAGATTCGTACAAACATTTGTCAGCTGGGAACAGTCTAACTATCCTAATTATAACCCAGAAACCAACACAAAAATCCTAGACAAAACCCGCCCATATGTTTTTCATCACCATCTTTAACTTTTTTGCTCCGTTGATGGATGCAAAGAATAGGTCAGCCACAACATTACCCCTCATATTTGTATGATGACTAACTTTTGCTATTTAAAACTAAACAATAATAGAGAACTTAGTCATTTTCCGTGGGCATGAGGAAGCGAGTGTTTACACACGGAGCGGAGTGTATGAGCCTCTCATACAAGTCATACAATTGGTATTTTGATGTAAAACATACAAAGTTATATTTTAGGAGGATCGTTACCATGTTGCTTGAATTATAGACAAATATACATACATCAGATATGATCGATAAAGACGTGGGTGATGGTTGAAAACAGTGTATGTGCTTTTTTTATTTGATTGGTTGGCAAACAGACCGACGCGACGGGCTGCTTGAAGCAAAATGTTACACCTGAAATATCAAGGGTATAGAATAGAATAGAATAGAATAGAATATACTTTATTGTACACCAAAATTGTTACAGAACGGTTCGGAACGGGGTATGTCCGATCCTTTGCTGCTGAATGTGTAAAAGTTTAAATGATATACATATATGTATGTCATTAATAACCGGTCAGAAATATCTCTGGATGGACCTAGAAGAGGCAGTCGCTTCCCAAAAATATTGATACACTGTGACTTTCAAGAAGTTTTCACAGTTCCTAAAAATTATTTAGTTGAAGAGTTACTAGACTCTAGAAAGGATATCACTAGCCTAAAAGTAGCATCTGTTTAAGCAACATGACCTAATTTAACTAGATTTTTTTTTTTGCCAAAAAAAGCTTATGGCGTCTCTTAAGCGAAAAGGCACGAATTAATCCCGTTTTTCCAAATAAGTGTTATAGGGCTAACACAAGCGAGCCAGAACCAGTTACCAGCCGTACCTTTAAAGCAATGATTTGGAAACAAGCAGACAAGAGTAAATGTATGAAAACTTGTCGACTTTTAAAGCTGGTTACAACCGGTGTAAATGATGAAGACCACACACATAAAACCACTACTACACTTTCACACATCTGCACCAATTTTCCCATCATCCAAGGCCGAATTAACTAAACATACCTATTTGCAGGTTCCCGAGAAAATAGCAATAAAAACGCGGTTGGGCCTATCAGAAATGTGTGTGTATGTGGATAGTCAAACAATATAGGCGCGCGTTGACGGACACTTCTCAAAAGCGAGTCTGCTTCTATTTTTAAATCTGTACTATAAGCCAAAGTTGGCGCTTACGATATTTTAAAATTCATATTTTTCTTCTTCGATTTTTGTATCATAGATGAGTCAGTTTGTTTTTTATTCTAATCGTTTGGCGTTCTCTATTGTTTGTGGTTTCTGTCGATTGTCGTTGGATTAGCAAGAAATTCTTTAGGGTTTCAGAAAAGCGGTTGCATTATTCATTTGCGAACGTATAAAATTGTTTGCAATTTGTTTCCAGCCAGTTTATAGCGATAATTTGCACTTGACCTAATTCTAATTTCTGCTCAACATAGAATAATGTCTCGCTTTATCTCTGTCACATTATAATTTGTACATAATGTAATTTTCATAGAGCATACGCTTGCATTGTCAAAAAACTAAAAATATACTTTAATGTAAAGACTATAGCAACGTTTATCGTTTACACAAACTTCCTATAAAAACTGGGGCGTATCTGAACGTTGCAAAACATTGTCCAGACGCATCGCTCTGTTCATGACGGTATTGTTACACCTTGTAAAGCCGAGCTATCAACATGGGTACTGGACTCCAGTCAAGGTTATATTTACTTTGGATCAGGAATAAAAAGAAACTGTCTCATCTACACAGTGTACACTGATATTATAATAGTGATGTAAAACTATACTATTACTGAGTTCCATAGGGTATACTTGTTCGACGCGGAAAAAGTCGTAGCCAGAACCTCGTAGCATATACACTCAAATCAGCCAAACTTCGCACCACAATTTGGATTAACTTTTTTTGGTCCAACTCTAGTTTTCCTTACCCATGCAACTAGCCATCCAATAAAGTTGTGTAAAAGGTATGGGCGATGTCAAGCGTCATAACTTAAATACCAAAACCACAGGGATGATCAATTTTCTTTAATACGTTCGTTCGTTGTTTCAACATTATGCTGTGGTTATGGTGCTCACCATAACCACAGCAAGTAAGTCTGGTCGTCCGATTTTCGGGTTTTTGACTATAGTATGACCAGTTTAAGTATCCAGTTCAAGGTAGCGTTGCTTGTCAAGAAAATTTGCATCGATATGTCAAACTTGGTATATTTATTTTAGTGTATATATTTATTCATATAGAAACTTAAAATAATAATACAAATATGTACATAGATAAAAGAAGAAAAACATTAAATGACGTCAAAAAATTCGTCCACATCGCTGTCAACAGGAATAGTGCCCAGAAGGCTGGCAGCGGCGGCTGAATCTGTTGAAATGCTTTATTTTAATTCTGTGTTATCCCGCCTGCACGGATAAGCTGGTTGAAGTGTACCCGTAACGACTGTCAAAGACCTACAAATGGCAGCAGGAGAGGATCATTATGCAATGGATGGTCCCGATTTCGGCAAGCATTGCTAAACTTTCGATGAACCTGGGGGGTTGTAACTATTAACCCATGAGCTCTAATACAACTATTAAGGGAGCCAAACTCGATTAAAAATTCTCAACTGAACATTTTCTTTCTGTAACGTAACGATTTACACAATTATAAACACAGGTGAAGTTTGTTCCGACCTTGGTTCAGAAGCCGACAAAGTTAAGAAACTGGCCCAGAAAATACCGGTGTTACGGTTTATTTTAGCGGCAAATGTAAATATTGAACATTCGGTAATAACAGTGTTTACATAACAGTAGTGACCCCTGCGAATTAGTTTGCGTATCATGTTATTTGTTATTGCAATCTTGCAACAATCTAAAAGCTAATTTTGATTGTGATATGGATTTGGTTGGTAACCCAGTGGTTACGGCCCGACTTACTTATCGTAGGTTGCAGGTTCGAATCTAGGCAGGCGCTTTATTTTGTGCAACTTATTTCATTACCACTAGTCTCAACAGGAGGAGCTCGTGGATAAATAATAACAGCCGCTCGGATCAATCTTCAGGTTAAGCCGCGCTTGCCTGTGGGTTGGTCTGTGTGTGACCACCAATTACATACCGAGTTTCCTCCGTGCCTCGGAAAGCACGTTATGCTGTTGGTCCCGGCTGTCATTTGTAGATCTTTGATAATCGTTACAGGTAATCAGTGGCTCGAAAGTCTAACAACCTGTCTTACCAAAGGGTATCGTATTACCCGGTACTAACACGGTTGTTGAGCTCAGATAGACCATGTAAAATAATACCAGTATTTTCAGCTGCATCGGGTTAGACTGGAAACCGATGCGAACATAGTTGGGAAAAAAAGGCTAGGCAGATGATGAGTCTCAAAACGGTGAAAGAAAACATCAAGAAAAAACTGGCATGTTCTAGAATCAAAAAAACCGGTCAAGTGCGAGTTGGACTCGCGCACCGAGGGTTCCGTACAAACCTGTGGGTATATAACTTTTTTTTATATGACGAAACTAAAAATTTACGGTTTTCGTAATTTTTCCTATATCTGTACTATAAGACGTGACTTCGTACAAAATTTCAAGATTCTAAGTTCACGGGAAGTACCCTGTAGGTTTTGATTCCCGTGCGAGTTTCGAAAATTTGCGGAAATTTGCGGCCTAAGTGGCTGTATCTTTTGATTGCGTTGACTTAGAAGGTTGATTTTTCTACAGCGTCCAGGGACAGTAGAACTAAGTATCATATAGAAATTTCAGTTTGATACCTCCACGCGTTCCTGAGAAAAACGGTCTTGACAGACGGACGGACGGACGGACGGACAACAAAGTGATCTTATAAGGGTTCCGTTTTTTCCTTTTGAGGTACGGAACCCTAAAAATCGAAGGCATGTGACAGCCACCGACCCACACGAAGAACACGCTGAGGGTACATTAAGAGGCACAATAAAGTTTTCCTTAAACATTATAAAGCGCGCGTTATTTTTATCGTGCAACGGTTATTCGCTCAGTATTCGCGGAATTCGCTTCGTCATAGGTAGGTAGCACATGCCGCTGTTTCTATACGTTCATAAGTTCTAATGAACGTGAACGTAAGTCGAGTTTAGTTATTAAGGCTCCAAGTTACAAGATCATGTACTAATGAAGAGTCTTCTGCGAGGCTAAAGATGTAATCTGGGTTAGTGCAAAGTTTTGTTAGACACAATGGCCACCGAAGTAGTGGAAGAGCTGGTTTCGCGGGTGCTGAGGTTAGAAATTATCCCACAGGAACGTAGAGCGAAAAGCTCATTTCCTATGTTCTTCGGTAAGAGACAGACAGAGTTATAACTTTCGCATTTTTATTATGAGTGTGGTTTATTGCCAAATAAAATAATAGGATGCTGACTGGCTAATTCATAGTTATTAGGCGAAATTAGCTGTAGCTTACAGATACTTTTTTCGTAAAAGGGAAAAGAATCGTGTAATTTAGATTGGTGAGCTGAACTGCCAACCTATCATTACTCATTTATTGATTAACCAACTATATACAATATTAAAATTAAAAGCTATTAATAAACTAAAATAAATAACCTAACAAAAACTATAAAAAGAGCATCAAAAAACTCCTCCTCAACGCTGCCAGCTGGTAATGTACACAAGAGACTAGCGGATTTGCCACGTTGTATAGCAACACTTAGCCTCTGGCCAAGGTAAAAGCTAGGCCTTGGGTCACGGGAAGCGTCAACGAGGCGTTCAGAAATTTCCTTACACAGGCTGTGAGCATTCGGACCCCACGGCCCCAGAGTTTCAACCCCAAATGGCTCGAAAATATAGTTACTATATTTACGCCGCTAGAGGTTCTCTGCAGCATCAGCGGCAGCACCAGGACAGCACGATGAGTTTGGAAGATGTGATGGCGCCAGAGTATCGACATATATTGCGTCCCACACTGAAGGCCTACCCATCTTCCAAAGAAACAAAGAAAAGCGTTCCGGTCTTTTGCCATCGTTGCGTGCCGAGGGTTCTAAAACAGCTGGAACACCGACGGTGACAAGAGCTCGTCGGATGATGTCATTGATGTTCCCTTGCCGCGTAAAACAGCCCGCACTTCGGCTGCATGACAGGCCGTGGTGTCCGAGGCTGTTGGAACCTTCACCACAGTGACAACGATGAGGAAAACAGCAGGCGGCTCCAAGACGTAAAGAAGCAGCGAGGCGAAAGGTCGTGTCGTCGAACAAAGTGCCTATGCTATAATTTAGATTGATGGCTACTTGTCGAAAATTCTTTAGGAAGTTTTTTGGGATTCCCCGAGTTTAATGTGTCCGTATTTAGACGTTGACAAATACGTAGTTGTATGTCTCACTGGCGTAAATTTATGAATATCTTGTTAATTAGAGGTTAGCAGACTACAGGCACCTGGTGCTCACAAGGCCGATCTTTACCTTTTGAAAGGCCCTGTTCCCATTTTTCAAAACTGGGCTTTTCATAATACATCTGAGGGATAAGTGGCCACCGTTTTCAAAGTGTTTCGATAAGTTCAACAGAATTAATATTAGCTTTCCGTTAGCTTACTAGACTCTACGCCCTTAGAAAATACATTGTGAATGATAACATTTGTTTTATTTTGGTTTTAAATTAATATATAGATAACTTAAAAAAAAAATCTACACAACAGTCTTTTGTTTTCCGATCAAATGTTTCATTTCCCACATTTATTCTCCCAAAAAGATGCCATAATTTAGTAGATGACGATCGATGGTTGTTTGATAGCGCAGTGCTGATAACACGACGCGTGTAAACGGCGTGATTTAGTCTCGACTAACTCTTGGCACGGGTTCAGATTGTCGGAATATTTCACTAGTCTCCTGCCCCCGCAATAACCATGTTTTAAGGAAGTTTTTTCGTTAAAATGTTATTTAAATTACTGGGTTTAGGGTTCCGTCAAACAATAACAAAGCAAAAATTAAATAATTTGCACTATTGTGTAGTGTTGAAACATACTTTACTTAGTCGTCTTATTTAATGTTTGTGTCCAGTACACTGTTGAAATTGGCATCTTATGCACGCCATTTTTATGGCGAAATGTGTCATTGAACTACATATTATTTTTCGTACCATCCGTTTCTATCTTTGGTACCACATTTACTGTAAATAAATAATTTTGACTTATGACTTTTGAAAATGTGTCTGAATAAATAAATAAAACCGTGTTTCATGAAGTTAAAAATGATAAAACCCTTGGGAAACCCGTTACCCTCACACAGTTGATTCGAAAAACCTTTAAATTTACTTATTTCTGCATTCTGTGCCAACTGAAAGATTGTAGCTGCCTCGTTTGCAGCCGTCACAATAACTCGTCGAAAAGAGAACCTTCTCCGTTTCTGAAGTCGGTTCAAATAATATTTTTACCATGAAGAACATTTTACACTTTTATTTAAGTTATTTCTAGCGCCATCTCTCTCTCTCTCTCGATTTCTGTATATTTCTGTCGATCTCATTAAGGCGTCATGGTAGGGCCACAGGCCTTACTTTGCGGAAATTCATGATACTAAATGTTATGTAAAATATTTAGTGTTGACACTGAATATTTTACAGAACATTTAAGCCTTTAATTTTTTTATTTAACTGTAAGTTTTCTAGCTCTTAGTTCGGTTTTCTTGATTTAGATATCATAGTCCATTTAAACAAATACAAGTGTTACGGAACCTTATTTGCGTGGACCGACACTCTCTTAACGATTTAATTTCGAGATAAATTCGCTTGGCGCGTCTCTTGACAGCCTAGGTAAACAATGAACGGACAGGTCCCATTCGGCTAGCCTAATATATCAATAAGTCTAGTCTAGAAATAAGCTTTATTGTGCCAAGTCATGCCACGTTAGAATTAATTTGCGCAATCAAATAATTATGCAAGTTTATTAGGTGTAATATTTAATTTTGGTTTCTATGCTGGAGCGGTGTTGGCCTAGATAAAATATCGGCTTTGGATGAGTAATAGCTGGCTATTCCGGGTTCGAGTTCAGACACTTTACTATGTGCAATTTATTTATCACCACTGCTTTTGAAACGGTGCTGGACGTGAGGAAACCGGCGTACTCTAAAACCAAAATTCGAAGACACCATACACTTACATAATTCGCCGGGCACTGGGTCAGTGGCCAGGTGAATTTCTGCCCACTCCCTCTTACATAGTAGGGGCCTGTATACCAATAGCAGGGTCATTATGCGCTAATTATTCTACGTAAGTCCCGAAAAGGTAGGAACAGGTGTTTCTAAAATCCCAAGAAATAATGTTTGAGTGGTAATAGAGCCGCTATTACCACTAATCAGGCACAAATCCAGCAAGGTGCGGTGATGGTAGGTGGAGTGGAGCTGCGACCGAGTGGCGTCCAAGGCCTGGAAAGAGACGTGTTGGTCATCCGGCGGCGAGATGGTCAGACGAAAGAGTTGCCATCGCGGGAATATCCTAAATGAGGCTGGCACATGAACGTGGAGCTTGGCACAAGCAAAGAGAGATCCATGCCCAGTAGTGCGTGAAGTCGAGCTGTGGGTGAAGTCGAGCTGTGGGTGAAGTCGAGCTGTGGGTGAAGTCGAGCTATGGGTGAAGTCAAGCTGTGGATGACGAACGCACAAATCCAGTTGGAACATGTGAAAAGGCACGTAGTACCACAAAATTATGAAATTAACGTTTAACAATCATAGCTAACATTGAAATACCTTTCTTTTGCGAGCAAACGTTTCGGACTAGTTCGCGCTATAAACTTTTTTGGGTAAACAATGAACAGTTGAAACTGTAAATATTTGGAGAGGAGGCGTTTCTGTGAACCGGTGGAGATACGAGAGGTCTGCGATTGTGTGTGATGTAATGTTGCATGTGTTCATTACTACTTTGTCCTTGGCACAAACTTTCAGCATTAGGTTACGGCACAAATGTTGGATATATCAATATAATCGAGGGACGAAAATGTTTCAGCTCACAATTGCCTTATTACTATGCATTAAGGAGTCCAATCACACATTTTAAACGCGGATACTACCAAGTTTTGGTAGTAAATTAGTTAAAAGTAATTAGCTAGTAGTACTTACTAATCGCCACTTTTTAACTGATGCGAGAAATAAAAAAATCATACAATTAATTGATCTATGTATAATTAGAATGTAAGTAAAAGCCGAATCTTATCGACATGTTAGTGCTCAAACCTGTTCCAGTTTCTCTAAGGTAGGATTTACAGTATAACCCGTAGCGCCGGTCATAAAAACTATATAAAATAAATTCGAGTAGACAGAGAGAGATTAATACATTCATTGCCTTCTTGACTTTTACGACTCCACGACTAATACATGGGTTCCTCGAGAATAGATAAAAACGATTTCATAGAAATGCAATAAAATTTTTGGATAAGAAACGCGTTTTTTCCTGTGTATCGAAGTCAATATGAAAAATATTTTCCATGTTCTTGTCTTCATTTTATCAGGACGGACTTATCCACAGGTCACTTGCAGGCGATCATTTTAAAATAGTATCCTTATATTGAACTTATTAAGCCTACCAAAAGATAGAAAATCGGTTTTCTCTACGCAAATAAGAAGCACATTATTAAATACAAAAGCCTCGTATCTAAGACAGTAAAATAATCAAAGTCCTAATTTACTGTCGGTTTACCAGGGACCACTTACAAAATAAAATATAGGTACGCCTTAAATATGGTATGTCTAACAAACAGTTCATCCAAGGTTTGGGTGTATAAGCATGTGAAATCTGGAGCAATGCATCTATCTTCAAAGCAATTTCATTGAGCCGGATTTGGCTTTTTACTAAACTTTATTTGAATAAATAATCTGTTCACATAATTAAACCTCAGGAATTCCCACACATTACTGAAACTCAATAAAACTGCACAACAAAAGATTCGCTTAAAACTTAGTAACTGACAACAAATAACTGACAAGCCGTAAATCTTAAGAGTAGGTGTTTACCGAGATCAAACCCGAGTTTTACGATATTCTGGTTTACATCTCAATTAAATAACTCTACGTATTGTTTACACGAGTATTTATATATTTCATTGTTCGGGGAATAACTGAAAATAGAAATACTTTTTGATCAAACGGCAAGTCGACGTAACTATATTATATGCTTATTCCTATTGCTCGACTCGTGTCTATTTAAATTTAAAAAGTATTTAAAAAGAAAATTTCTTATCGAAAGTGAGCATCAAGGTAACATTTTTGAACATCATCCCCTTCAAAATAACAAAAAAAAAATAAGAATGACTTTTGCAATTTTCGACTTACTGGAATTGCCGGTTGCCTTATTACATTGAATAAACGTCTTCTTACTGGGAGCCAATGCGGAGCTAACGGGAGTAACTAATTTACTGTATGCTTGTGGGTCAAATCTTCGTTTATAAATTTTATGTGCATACATACACAAACTCAATATAAAAAAATCATAATGCATTGTCTATTATTGCTTTATTTTGCGCTTTCATTTTTTTCTTCACATATCACCTCACACTCACTACTCTCACACAAAAACTCGCCACATATACACACATCATAAACACATCCCCACACACGTTCACCCATTCATATTACATAGGTATTAAGTTGTTATTCTTTTCCTTTTTCTTAGAATATAATAATGTATAAAGTAAATCTGACTGTTAATACGAACAGGTTGGCACAGTCCGCAGTTGTATAATCACTAATTTTAAGCAACCCCACAGCTGAACACTGTCTCTTAAGATACAGGTTATCCTAGTTTGAAAGGCAGGGCTCACAATATCTGTATACAGAGTTCTGCAACGTAGTTAGCATCTTGTTTATCAGTGTATACTAATGTATTTTTCTTGTGACAATAAACTATTTATTTATTTATTTATATTTATAAAAATAGCTATTACTGCCCCACTGCAGGGCGAACGCCTCTCATGCATAGATATTGATAACCACGTTAGCCTAACGCTGATTGGCGATTTCGGACTTATGTTAATTTACTATCAGTCCACGTTTTTCACGGTGTTTCCATTCAGCGATCAGACTTCATTGCCTACTAATTATTAAGCCAAAGAATTGTATTCTTTGTAGTCACATAGTTTCCCGATCTCATAGTTCATAGTTCATACATCATTCATCATTGTTTGTTTCATAGTTTCGCATCTTGTTGATTTATCTCTGTTTCTCGTTGCACGTGATTATAAAGAATTTAATACGAAATATATCGGCGGATATTTACGAGTGGGATTATAAGATGTTCTGTAACAGCTGCTGGTGTTCCGACGGATGAGAAACTTTGTTGGAGAAAATCGATTTTGTTATGAAACTTTTCCAATTTTTTAAATGGGTTCTGCACCAATTTTTGCCACGAGGTTACCGGTAAACAGAAGGTCATCGTATTTTGACTTAAGAAATATGTAATACGTAAGTACTGATAAACAATAAAAAAGGAACTCAAAGTAACAACTTAAGAATCAAATGAGTCTAATTTGCTACTTTTAAAGTAAGTTTTAAATAATATTGATTGTTTTCTGAATTCCTAATAAGAACTAAGTAATGGCTACTTCATTTACAAATGTATTTCCTAATTAATTTCAAGAAAGAAATAGTACAATAGATTCTTACATCGGCATCAGACTGACCTTAAAGTATGACGCATAGTTAACCTGTCTACGAATTCTGCTACGGCGTAGGCGTCTACGGAATGCCTACGTTACGGCCTACATCAAAGTTCGGTTACGTAGCCGCGTAGCAGTTAGTTTAAACATGTAACATCTATATTTGGAAACAGCCGTTTATAAAACTAGTTTATACGTAGTTACTAGCTCAGAAATAATTTAATGTTTTAGTTTGTGGAATAAATGAGTTTTTATAATGTAAAGGCTAATTAGATGAGATTTAGAATATTTCAAAATTGTTTGACAAATTCTATTATGGTGTTTTTGCTCCAGCATCCCAAAAAATCGTACCTTTTAGTGGAAATTATGCTATTAATTATTATTTTTATTATGTTATTATTGTGGATATTATGTTATTATGCGGAGGAGAGAAGATATTTCCCTATATTTACGATTTAAACTGTGTTTCTGGACCTATGTAGATACTAGATATCTCTCTGGGTCAAAATACAAAAATAACTTGGCTATTCGCAATCCTTCTATCAATACTTATTCTAGGATTTTACGATTGAGGAAAATTAAAAATAGTTCTGGTCGATCTATAAACATAGCTTTATTGCATCATAATATTATTATTGCTATATTTCTTCTCTTAAGTCGGCACGTGTAGATCTGAAGATTCTAGTCGACAAGGTAAACTACATTTTGTTCTCCAAGCGGTACTGAGTAATTCGTAAAACGTATGGGGGCAAAGCAGGACCGTGGAGCTTGGCACAAGAAGAGAGAGGCCTGTGTGTGTGTGTGTGTGTGTGTGAGCAGTGGGTGAATTCAGGCTGCGGATGATGGGGGGCCAAAGGAATAATAAAGACACTAGGTATACATATTCGGCTTTCAGTCGGCTCGTAAAGATCGGGAAACTCCGTTTGTCATTAAATCATGTTCGGGTCGGCTCGGCGCAATTAGTCCTATACCGAGCCGGTTATTGGCGAACGTTTCTAAACATATCGAACATTTATTAGACTCATTAAATTATACCTAAACATGGGTGTCCTTAACACTCTCGTTGCTAAGTACAAATAATCAATTTTTACTAGTATGCGCGTCATCTACACACTGACAACTGCAGTCTAACAGCGACCTTATTGTCAACATCATAAAGATCACTTATATAACATAACATAATTTATTTTAAGCTACGGGGGCCTATAGATTACCTTATTAACTGACATATATAGAGTAAATACAAAACTTGTATTAATTAATAAGAAGTAAAACTATGTTAGTGTTACTATAATTAGCTACGTATAGCGCCGACTCGGGAGGCGGGTTGTGCGCACACGAACGAATTACTGTTCGACCCATTGCTGGGTGCTTAGCACCAAGTTGATGGTGCGATATAATTATTATTTGTATTTTGTCCAACATAACGACATAAGTGTCGTTGTCCCTAGAGCTAAATGTAGTGGCTAATGGGGCGAACACTCACCCTTATCCTTGTCGGCGTCCTTGGCGCGGCTCTGGTCGAAGAAGCCGGTGGTGAGCGCCTTCCGCTTCAGCAAGTATGCGCGCCGCTTCGGCTTCGTCGCTGCCACTGCATTCTCTGCCAACAGATAGTAATGTGAGGCTTTTGAAAAAATAAACACAACATGGAATAAATTAAAACTTACATCTGGGTACCACAAATTCACAATGGAAAATCATTTGAAATGTTCACGTCCAGTCAATCAGAGGACTCGAGGAATTAAGTCATGGGTTCGAATTCGGGACTTTAGCCAATATTAAATCTGTTCTATTTTTTAATTGCAAACGAGCAGCAACTGTTCCAGTGAGTTCTTGTCCAAAAAAACTCACTGAAGGAAATAGAACAAGAAAGGAGGATAGAGAAAATCCAGTAAGAGTTTTAATTAAGCGACATAGCATTCCTAATATGCTGTCAAAAAGTTAATATTCAAACTATCCCTCAATAGTGGTCGCAAGCGCGGCAGCTGAGCATAAGGTATTGGGTGCGAATCCCGGGTCGGGCAAAGTGTTATGGGATTTTTCCATCACGAATTTGTCAGTAACAGCCACGGAATCTAGATTTATCTAGGTTGATGGCAATAGGCTCGCCCCCTATTACATCGGACTTAAAACCAAACTGGCGAAATGTGGGTGTAGGTACTATTAGGTACAGCTCTGTCTAACCCTTCGGGAATTACAAGGTGTGATGTTATGCTATGGAAGCGTTTCATCACAGTGCCATAATTTATTCCCCCCACAATTTCTCCCGTCATAAACTTCATTATTTAACATGATGGATAGTTGCAATAGTTCCAATTGTTAGCCGACGGTATTGTGTCGCACTATTTTCGTCTTGGCGATGGTTTCTACTAAGTAATAATAGACCGTTAATTATAGCCTTTAATCAGCTGATCCCTTTACGTCAATATTGATAAAATATTTTTGAATGCGATGGAAGGCTAGACTGGTTCTGTCTCTGTCTGTCTGTATTTGGACTTCTCTCAAAAACTGCTCGATGTACTTTGATCAGTTTTTGCTACATCAATAAAGAGACAGAAGGGATTTTCTTGAATAAGAACGTGGATGTTTATTGGAATCCAGAAAACAGTTGCTATTTCATAACGTTAAGAGTGCTGTAGTTCTTCTGGCAGTTCAGCTCGAAAGTCTGCTTGTCTATCAAAATATGTTCACAAAAAGGTAAAATCATACCAGAGTGACATTCTCAAATTCACATACTTCAGTATCATTTCAAAGAGTAACTAAGTAATAATAAACTTATTTATTATCTCGTCAGTAGTTATTACAACTGCAAACAATCTTAGTCATCACCACAAAACATCCGTGCTAATCCCAAAATACATGAAACTGAACGGACTCAATAGAAATATGTAACAAACAAACATGCAACACGAGTCGTCTACCCGACACTAAGGCCCGGACTCCACTAAAGCGGAGACGAGCGGAGCGGAGACGAGATTTGCATGATGCGACCAATCACAGGAGAGACGAGAAACACGATGTAGATGTGAACTAATGTGATTGGTCGGTTTCCGCACGTCTCCTCTCCGCTCCGCTAGTCTCCGCTTTGGTGGAGTCCGGCCCTAAGGCCCCGTTAAACACCTCGTGTGACGCGACACGCGCGTTCTTCACTTCCGCCGCGGGAGCACCGCAAGTCGCGTCGCGGTTCCTTGCGGCATTTAGTTTCCGCAGTAGCTGTCTTAAAACGGTTTATTCCCATCTCTTCCCCTTCCCATGCCTTCCCCCTGTCATACAAAAATTTCCCATCTCTTCCCCCTGTCATAAATCACTCAACGGTACACTCACAGACGAAAAATAACTGAAGCAGTGAAATTAATAAATTTTAAAAATTAACAAATAAAATATTCTTGGTTTTAGTTTTAACAAGAATTAAAAAATATACAAAACCTGCGTACATTCACAATAATTAACAAATCACAGGAATCAGCTCGCGGGTCGCTGTGTGTCTCGTGGTCAAGAGTTAGCGCTAGTCGTGAACCCGACACTTGTTGTGATAGAGCTGCAGGTTACAGCCCCCACACTATGCCAAAACCTAAAATATAAACCTATAGAGCTTTATACAGGAGGACAAATTATAGGTGTGCCCACCTATGATTTATATTTATTTTAAGTTTTATGTAAACAAATACGTTGGCTGAAAATAAGACTTGATTTACGCTTAAAAACAATAATTCCTTTTAAAAGGACCCGTTGTGTGAAAGATGACGTGTATATCCGTAGTATTTAACTAATGAGTGATTATGTTAATGCAGAATTTATGATTGAATACTATTGCTAGCGATTTCCCAGAAAATGTCTCAATCTATTGAAAACGTCAACATAAACAAAGTCGGCGATTACTAGAAGAGCCATAAAATTAACACGTGCACGCAACAACGGATGAGAGGAATTCCGCCAATGCCCCGTATAAGAGTCATTAAAACGCCATCACAATGTATTTGTGCGAAAAAGGGTGTGTGAAAAACTAATTCAATATTTGCTATCACAATATCTGTCAAGGACAATCGTGGCTGAGGAGTCTGTCTTTTTAGACCCTAGTGGACCCAGCTTGGAATTAAACCCAAGTACTCCATTTGGAATGCAATCTTCAAATAGGCTAGTAACTTCTTCACATAAATTAACTAGTATTTACGAAAAAAAAATATTTAGAATATAATATTTAAATGATATATATTTGAAGAATTGTTCATATCTATGGATAATAATAATTTTGCTTGTTGCAAAACAAAAATTGCTTAAACGCTACAGGATAATTGTATTTTTGATTTAAAAAATCGACGTATGTGTATTTTACACCGTGAGCTCGTGCTAGGGCATCATACCATCAGGTATCACATCTACAATTTTACCGTTTTATTGCAAATCAAAAATAGAACTAGGTTAACAGTGTAGCCATCAACCACCCTAACTATAACCTACTGCTAAAAATACCCCGGTATTTCTGTCCCACACAATAATGCAGTTTCAGATGATTCACCTTTGAGTCGCGCGTGTGATCCGCTGGTTGTCAGACAATGCAGTTAGCTTTGTTGCTTGCATACCGCGGATATCTGCGGCTATTTATAAAAACGCATTAGTGAGACATGTCATGTGATTGTCCACCTTTATCCAAAGACGCACGTGGCATTTTTGTTTGTGTTCATAATTGGTGGACTTTACTTCTATCTACCTACTTATGTTAACACAATATAAAAATAATTAATAGAAAACATAGTATAATCAGCTCTGTATTTTGGTGTACAATAAAGTACCTATGTATTTTATTCCCGTTCTATCTACCTATCGTATTCTCGGCCATGGGTATCTCTTTGGTCTACTGGTTGTGACTGCTGAGTGTGAGTGTGTGTTGGGTTCGATTCCCAGGTCGGGCAAACTGATATTATTGGTTTTCCATCTGGAAATTTTCTAGAGTAGCCAATGGCGGAATGTGTATGTACTGTTGGGCGCAGCTTTGCTTAATCTCTCGGGGATTATGGCGTGATGTTATGTATTTTGTTTTATAAATACCATCTTATATATTTAGCTCTGGACAATTGAAGCGGGTCTCGGAATACATGGAGGGGTTCAAGCTGGCTGGACCATTGTCATTAGGTACAAATCGTTAAAACATTCGACACGTTCCGGATGGGAATCGCCTCGGTTAGAGTCCTTTATTGATTTTTGTTTATTTCTCTGTATGATATTGCCACCTCCAGATTTTAACGGTGAAGCTCCGAGAAAAACCCAAAAGCGTTAATCTGAAGTTCCTCGTCGTTTATTTGTCACTGATTTTAAGGAGACTTTTCGCCTTGAGTTTGGAGGCCGCATTATTGCCTGGTAGGGTAGTTTTCGAAGGCCCATTTTTTCACCGTTTCACCTAGCATTATTGAATGGCTTTCTATGTAGATCTACTGAAATACCCTTGAAGTATTCAGACTCATCCGTCACAGAACGCTTTAAAATTGTCAGTCTACGCCTCTACATGTTAATGTCTTATTACTAAACTAATAGACAGAGTTTTTTTCGAAACTCAGATAATTTATCTGGTGTCTAGTTTCTATCCCACATTCTAGCTAATTTCCCAGCATACCAACCTATAATAACATGCCTGCTTATCCACAAAGACATACGCCAGCATAGCGTATCGTGTGAATTGACAAGGTGGGCAGAAAACTAAATAACCAGAACGGATGGCGCCCCGCACTAGACGACGCGTAGGGTTGAACGAATGAAAATAATATTAATGTGTGTGTAGTGGCCAGTGAGAATTGGAACCAAAAGGACAATGGGTGGATGGACTGTGTGAAGGATGAAATGGCTAGAAAGGAGGTGACTGCTGACATGAAGACCAATAGAGAATTAAATGTGGAAGAAATGATATGACTACCACGTTTGTCTAGTGGTTGCAATCGCGACTGCTGAGCATGAAGTCCTGGGTTCAATTCCCGGATTGGGCAAATTATTATTGTGTTTTACCATCAGGAATTTCTCAGTAGCAGTCTGGATTTGTGCCCGGTTGATGGCAAGAGACTCGCCCCCCATTACATGGGACTTCAACATAACTGGCAAAATGTGGGTGTACTATACACCTCTGCCTAATTCTTTGGGTATTACAGGCGTGATGTTATGTTGATATGCGGTGATCTCGAATAAAATGGGATAAGAGTCCGCCAGGGACACGTTTGATTCCTCCTCATGGTAACCAACGCTTCGCGAATCGCGTCGAACTGTTTTAAGCTTTCACGGTTTATAACTAAACTTTCACTATCACTTACGGGGTTTCACTTCATTCATTTATCTTCTACGCAGTTTTTTTAACAAGAACCGAGTCGCTTGAGCCAAAAACTAAGTTTGAGACTTTGGAGAGTGTAGCGATAGACTCACGAAAAAATGTTTTGGTACTACATACCTATTCGATAAAGCTATACCAGATCCAATGGTCTCTGACGCTCCAATATCGTCGTTTAACTTCTAACACCACGTAAGTAAATTTTTGTCGGTTTTGACATTTTGATGCCGTTTGTTAGACAATCGGAAGACGCGTTGTTTCAGTCAATAAGAAAAAAGCAACGTCTGTATCTAATTTAAAGTGCGACGATATACGAGTATATATTTTTTTGTATTAGACTGTTAAATATTGAAGAGTTACTATTACTAAAAAAAAAAAAAAACTCTGTTATTGGCTTAAGAGATAATTGTCATCATCTCGCTGTCCATGTTCAGTGTATGCAGACTTTAAGATGCTAGTTACTTTGTCGCAACTGTATTGTGCTGTTCATTGACAGTGGGGTGAAATTTCACTTAAATGTCATATTAATAATAAGCTGTTGAGTTTCCAATAAATAAATAAATAAATAAATATACTAGTAGAAGCTAAATTTTAACACTAAAATTAATGTAAATAATTAAGAACACTTGGCAGCCCTACAACCGTCGCCGGCGCCTGCGCATGCCTACTCTTAATAAAGATTTATTTGACAACAACAGAGAAGACGACACTAAAACACCCCGTGTAATAATATTTTAAGCTAAACTCTTCAACATCGTAAACAGTTTCGTTTCAAATGCAAATTGTTTTGCCTCTAGTTTATTAAACACTAGCTTTATGCCAGCGGCTTCGCCCGCTTGAAGGTTGATAACTGACCCACGGGATCGTCCTACCGGGATGAAAAGTGGCCTATGTGCTATTCCGAACTATAATCTATCTCTGTGCCAAATTTCATGCAGATCCGTTCAGCCGTTCTGGCGTGATTGAGTTACAAACATCCATCCAAACTTTCACATTTATAATATTAGTATAGATAGTATAGATAAGTAGATAGTTAGGTACTGCTATTTATTGTGGGTATGTATATGTTACGAGTAATGTTCTAGCTTAAGCCGGGTAAACTTAGTACTAGCCAAGCTTTTTGCGTAAAGTTAAACCTTAGCCGGCTACACGGGATAGCAGTCAGTTAAACTAAGGTGTATCCTTTTTATTGATTTCTAGGGCACACTGACCAAATGGGTTAGGTTAGGTTAGAACTGTGACAAAACACGCGAGAGCCGAGCGAGCGCAGCGAGCGGTGCCGTGTCAGCCGCCAGTAAAAAGAAAGACCTCCAAATTTAAATATACTTTAGCTTGGAGCTTACTCAAAATGCTTGAGTAAAACTAAGTTTACCTGGGCAAACCTAGGTTAACCTCTTCTTCTAGCATTACCCGTAACGTTTATACAGTTAGGAAACTCAGAAGCCCGAAACTCTGAGAACCAGTCTTCTCAAAAGGATATCGTATTACTCAGTAATTGAGCTGTGGGTGTGGACTCCAAATAAAATACGGTCTATTAGGATTTAGCTGCATCTGGTTGGATTGGAAGTCAACCTAAACATAATTGGGAATAGGGTACAAATGATGAAGAACAGGAAACTCATAGTCATATCATATTATGGTACAGAATGTCAACATAATATAACATCACGCCTGTAATACCGCAGGGTTAGGCAGAGGTGTCGCTAATAGTACACCCATAGTTCGCCAGTTATGTTTAAGTCCCATGTAATAGGGGGCCTATTGCCAACAACCGGGCACAAGTCCAGACTCCGTGGCTGCTACTGAGAAATTCATAATGGAAAAATCTAATAACTTTTTGTCCGACCCGGGAATCGAATTTAGAACCTCATGGTCAACAGTCGCGCTTGCGACCACTTGACCACCGACTCCAACGAGGCACACAACAGAAAGAAGTCAGTCGAGGCAGAATGTCAATTGGCCTGTAAATGATATTTTTCCTAATGAAAAGCGCGATAAATTTAAGAGCCCGCTTTAATTTAGGAGTCATTTAACGTTAGTGAAAAAGTCCGCTTATATTTTTTTTTTTCAAAAAGTCTATATATATAAATAAATAAATAACTAACTATATATATATACATATATATATAAATAAATAACTCTACATTTCATAATAAACAAAATCTTTTAGTAATATGAGAAGTATTTTTACTAAATGTTTTGTTGGTCTATAAATTATACGTCGTCATATTTAGTATTCATGAAAATGTCTGGTAAAAATGCTTACGGCGTTTCTCAGAACTATTTGAAGGAAAATTCACGGAAGCTTTCTAAAACTTCAAGGAGAGCGCGCATCAGGTATGAGTTCATGGAAATAGCTTTTTCACATATTATTGTAAGTATTATGTTGCTGTCATTTTTATTAAATGTTGATGTTGAAAATACAAACTTCCCAGAACAACTCGCTACTTGCATGATTCTAGAGGCCACAGCGATGAAATTTTTCGTCGGTTATTTGAAAAAAAGCGGCTGTGTCATAGATGGTCTCGGAATCTGCACGGTCAAAATGCTGGTGACTTACAAATCATGTACCTACTGAATCCATGGTAACAGTTTGTGTCACGCTCACGATATCCCTAGGTTCAGTGAAAGCAGTACGAAAAGATGGCGGGCACCAGACTTTGACGGACACTGCAGTATTAAAGTCCGCTATCCGGAGAAATGGTAAAATGTTGTAATGGATTTGTTAAATTAAATGATTAATGTAATGTACTAATGTGTGATGAAATGAAATACTAAATGTAATGTTTTGTTAAATCAGATGAAATGTTAAATGTTAATAAAATTAAGAAAAAATAAATTTAGTTTATTGGTAAAACAGTTTAGGGATAAACAATTTTCTTTTGATTGGTTCTTCCTCTTTCTTTATCGTGTGGTTAGTGGCTAACGCGGTGTCAGAGTTTTTATGCCTAACATGGGCCTCTGACTCGGCTTCACATGCCGTCGAGAAATATTTCTCTGGCATGCTGGTTTCCTCACGATATTTTCCTTCACCGAAGCAAGTGATAATTATACATTCGACTACCTACCTTATAATTATATCCTCCTTGTAAGTTTTAATGATATGTTAAATGATTTTTTTTTTAATATAATGTAAGGTATGTAATTTTAAATGAATTGTTTTGTAACAAAATAGATTGTTAAGGCAAATAAAGGCTAATTAAATAAATAATCCGGAGTCCGATCCGCAATCTGTTCTTACTGGTTCGACGGGACCTTTACACTGTGTATAATGTATTAAATTGTTTTTAAATATGGTTATAGAAAGATCTTGAGGATCGTACATTGTTTCATTCTGGAAAACCAGTTTAATTTAGGATTTGTATATCCCTTTAGAATAATTACACCTATTGTGAATATCCTGTAAATCTAACACAAATGATAGCAATACAAAGTGCTAGTAACTAATTGCATACAATAAATAGTCTAGCTAACTATCATGCGAAACACTTCTTTCGTTTAAATAAATGCGTTTTTGACACCGCAAGTCAACACTGTCCGACCTACTCATACATCAAAACAAAACACGCCCAGGTACCAACTAGTGATGTAACACACAAAATTAATTCAACCGAAATTAATCAAAGATATTTTTGTAACCGCCTTCTGTAAGAAATAATTAATAGTGCTGGAAATTATTTACAACATTGTATATAAAATGGTGGTCATCTGCCCACAGGATGGCATTAAAAGTAATTATGTACGACCACGACTACTTTTGATGCGACCACAAATAAATGTTGTGGTGATAATTTGCAGTTTAGATCGTTAATTGTTAAATTTATTATTAATCTTAGAACATCTATTAACATTTATCAGAAAGGTGTCATTTGGGTCGAGTAGGCATTGAAAGGGCTTTGAATTATTTGGCCTGGGCAGGCCAAATAAAAAAAACACTATTTTCAAAAATGCGGCCACGCATAAAAACATGTATCAATCAATTGCTGACATCAATACAAACAAGTTTTGTTACATGAGACATAGTCTTAATTTCCGAAATATGAGCTATCAAAGTTGCGCAAGATGGCGAAGATAGCTACTTTGTTGGCTTATCTCGGTAACGTGACGCTTTAGAAGATTTGGTCTCACACAAAACTTGTTTGTATTGATACCAGCTATTAATTAATGTGTGAAATTAAATAAAATGGCGGAAGTTAGGCAAACAAAAATCCTCCCTTCATACAAAAATCTTCCAACCCCTTTGTAGGAGATCTGAACATTTTTTCACGATTATGATGGTGGTCTCATGGAGACAGTTTATCAGTTTGATGACAACACCTTTCCGTTGCCGATAAACCTAGATTAATGTCATTTTTGATTTTATTAATTGTGCGACAGCTAAGTCAGGGTTATACGTATTTCTTTTGTGGCACATAAACTCTTGGTTATATGTATGTAGCTTTTAGTACGGTGCGTTGACTTTGCAAGTATCAAAAATACTGCTGAAATTAATTAATTTGATTGAACCTGTCACTGATTAGGAGGTGCAAACCGCACAATTTGTGTCTGCTATTAATTTTGCCAGTGTTGTTGATTTATGCTAAAGCATTAAATTACGTTTAGGTAAATAAAAAAGCGAAAACCTTTGATCTTGAATGATCTTGGTAATTCATAACAGTCGCTTACGCGAATCACGCCCACTTTATGGGCCTTTTCTATAGTTAGTAACAACCATAGAATATAGTTTAATGCTCTGTTGTCACAACACTATTTTTAGTTGTGCGGCCACAAGTACATTTTATAAAAAAAAAACTCAACTATTAGTTGTCTGTTGTATAGCTTTATTAGCTTTTGCCCGCGGCTTCGCCCTCGTATCCTGTATCCTAGCCCAGGTCGAAGACTACCTGTGCTTCATTTAAATCCGTCCATGAAAAGGTAACAGACAGGCAAACACAGACGAACGGACGATCACATTTTTAATGCCTTCTCTCAGACTGGAGGCAGTGCGTGTCTCAACTGTAAGAACATAGTATGTGTGTATCTACTTTTTTTAAATCCCTAAATGCTACAAGTGTAGTAGTTATCCTTTATTAGATAATAAGACGGATAGATAGATTAGATTAGCTAGATTTATTTTAAGGGTTACTCTCAGACGTAACGAAACTGATACGCCACATTCCAAATTCCAAAATCTCGTATTTTTCGCTTACAAAATAACACGGTAATTAATATCGATAATTGTATTTAGATCTTTGTTTACATTCTCCTTTGAAGTGGACCTTGAAGGTTACCCGATTTACGTGTCAACACTGGGCCTATTATTTAGTGATGGGCACACTGAAGAACCGCATCTACAGAGCGAGACAGTGTTATACGAGAACTGTGCGTAAGAAAGAGAGGGATTGCATCCTAAGTGTCAGAAATGTCACTAAATAATCTACCTGAGTAATAAAGTTATCGCGACTGTCGAAAGAGATCGTTTGTCTGTCTGTCACAGGGCTATAACTAGCGACCGATGGAAGGCAGGTTTCAGTTTGAAATGGAACAAAATAGTGTTATTTGCAAACTTCTCGTTTAATAAATGGGTGAATTGGTGATTTCGTTTGTGATTGGGTTAGTTTGACTGTTTTGTGGTGTCTGCTGCGTAATGAGACAGCTATATGGCTATAGCACTGTCAAAGGGTTTCGTAAGACACGATGAAAACATTATATTCTAGCTTCTAATTTATGTAACAAATTATTATAGACACGGGTTTTCCAGTGTTGATTGGAAAACGGACACATGACATGTCGCGGGATTTTCTAGTATTTCTTATAAAAAGATCAAATCTTGGCTATAGGGACAGTTTTTCTTTTAAATTTTGGATATTTTGCTTAGAAAGAAAAGTGTGATAATAGAAAATATTTTTGAATATTCAGAATTTTCAACGTGGTGTGTGATTTACTTAAAAATAGATCAATCAGATAATTCTACGCACTATTTAAAAAAATATTGTTTAAACTATACTCAGACGTCGTGGCCCATTTGCAACCTTTGAATCTAATTGTATATAACTCTTACGTAAATAAATATACATAACTAACACTAAATTGTCTGGAAAGACGTTTTCATGGGAATAGAAAGTAAAGTAAAGTGAACCTTTATTTCCAAAGATTACGTCGTGTTTTCTATATATTTTTTTTTAATATTTTTCAACAATATTTTTTTTTTAATAAAAAGCTTTGGCCCTCACTATGAATTTCTCCTGTATCGTGGGTGGTTTTCTCAGAATTGCTGAACTATTCCTCGCTCGAGAAAGTGGGTCAGAGTTATGTTATCAATGGCAGAATTTCAAAAAGACCACCTACATAATATAATGTTGAATGAACTGCTGTTTGTACATTTTGGGAAGCAAATATTACTTCAGCCTAGAGTTCTCTAACTTTTCAGCTTAACAAAGTTTCAAATTATGAAAACGTCAAAAAAAGAATTGAAGATCTTACGAGTATTGAAATGCAAATTCCAAAAGATTACGCTGTTGGTCTGCAACGCTTGCCGCGGTCAGACCGTGGACGGGGCCCCTTCGCACCTCGGAAAGCACCGTTGGCTCAGGCTGCATGTAGATCTTTGACAGTCATAACTGGTAGTTAGTCGAATACCCGAAAGTCGGGCAACTAGTCATACCAAATGATATCTTCGGACAACCAGTCTTAACAAGGGAAATCGTATTACCCTGTATCGGAATTCTGGAGATCACTAGCTTCGTGTGCAATACTGATACGGTTAGACTGCAAGTCGATCCCAACATAGGCGAGAAAAGGCGTGGCAGAGTTATAGAATTAAGACTGGAGCGGCATTACAAAAAGTACTACAGCAACATAGTAACTACAAAAAGTACTACAGCGCCATCTACGACACAAATGAAGAACTATCATCAATATTCTAAAAATCGTGACGTTAAAATTATCCGCGTATTAAGACTATACAGAAAAACCCGACTGCAACTGTCGGGCGGTAGCCCACCAGACAACACACTTCTGTCGAAGGATCCTCCCTTTTCTACAGGAGATGGATAACTTTATACCCAGTTCTTCGCACTCGAATGGTTCTTAAACCACTAGACTTAAGGTACAAGGCGCAGCAATATTGCTAAAATCCGTAGAATTCGTCACAATCACAACGTCTACAGAATCCACTACAATAACACAGATCGCTTACTCCGAACTGTCGGTGGTATAAAAAGAATGATTTATTTCGGCCGTCATCTGGGGAACGTATTAATAGATTTATTGACTGCTTATCATCTTTGCGGGCTGAGAGACATACGTGTTGCTATGGCAACAGCTCTTAGGCCGACATCTATGAACGTTACCGAGCATCAAAGACATTTTGGTAATATATTTACGATATACGTGACAAAAATCGTAATCTGCCTGCAAGAGACACCTAGCTATCGTCTTGTTCTAGTGTGACGTGACAATTTTATGTCATTTTGCTTCGCAGAGGCGTGCAACAAGACGGCAAGCACATAAGGCAAGTAAACTGTTCAGAAACCCTAACATCATGAAGACTAGTAGGTGATACAGGCAAGCCAAGCTTTTAGGCTTGCGTGTAAGTACCGCCCGCGCCACTAGCTTCAAGGCGTCACGCAGACCTGAGATGAAACATATTTTTCTCTGGAATCTCTTCATATAGTGTTTTTAGTAAATATCATAAATCTCTTAAACGAGCACGAACTTTGAAAAGGTTTATTCCTATCTACTTTCCTGTCCCTATCTCTCAAGAATGAATGTGAAAATGAATAAAAACGCAAGAAGAGACGAGAACATGTCTCAGCCAAAACATTCGCTAAGTAACGTTTGTAGATCTCGGCCTAGTCTTACACGTGGTCTTGTGGGTAGTCAAGGGCATGCAAATAAAAAATACTTTCTCTATGAGTTCAGAGGTGTGTTTAAAACTTGCAAACATTATCAAAGCTCCCGAACGAAGCACTTATTCGATTAGTCAAGAAGATGTAGTTAGTCAAGTCGGAAAATCACACAAGGTATTCTTTCTTTATGTCTTGAACTTCTACATAGGTGAGACCATTTTCAAGACTTTATTTTTGTGCAGATTCAAAGAAGAATAAAATTGGTATTATGCGCTGAATCGGACTTATTAAACTTGCAGTTTCAGCAGAACTTTCAATGACGTCACGCTTGTAGTCCTCCCATGTGTTATGTTATAATCAGAGATCGGAATAGGTACCTAGATTATATTTTCCTAAACTTCAAGGAAGTAAGTAACATGTGTGGATAATACCACCCTCTAATTTAACAGCTTTATTTCGAAACTTAAGAATCATTCCGGGATTTTATACGGAGTTATTATGTTACTTACTTCTTTGAAGTTTAGGCAAATATATCTAATATATAATATACTAGCGACCCGCCCCGGCTTCGCACGGGTGCAATGCTGATACTAAATATGCATAAAACCTTCCTCTTGAATCATTCTACCTATTAAAAACCGCATTAAAATCCGTTGCGTAGTTTTAAAGATCTAAGCATACATAGGGACAGACATACAGCGGGAAGCGACTTTGTTTTATACTATGTAGTGATAGATCTCTAGTTACAATACTAAATCGTCACTCATGGAAACTCTTTCGCAGAATCGAAACAAAAAAAATATCAACATTGCTCCACATTCTTATCCTGGGTGGACAATGTTGATATTTTTACATAAACAACTACCTGACTCACACCACATACTCAACTTAACTGCACACCACAACCCACATACCAAACTCCACGTGAACATTCCTGCAATGACACACGGACATACAGACATACAGATACGCGCGAGATTCTTCAGTTAAATATAGCATAACCTGGTTGTAAGTGATCGCGGATTGGCAGCAAGTCTACGTACGTGTATGCGCACGTAATAGCGTTGCGCTTGCGCCGGTGACGACTGAGGGACGACGGATTGGAGGTATGTTCTGTTCGTCAACGGATGGACATGTCTGATTGGTGGTGATGAAATGTGGAGGGACTGAATGTGTTGTGAGTTTGTTGTTGTTACTGCTATATTGGTTGTTGGAGAATTATGGGAAATTGTTATAATTTCGAGACTTAAATACCTAAAAGCGAAGTTGTTTGTTGAAAATATCATTAAATTGTAATGTCTCGACATTTCTAAATATATTTTAAATGCGAGAACCAAGTGATTGAGCTGAATTGTAAATAGGTGTGAACATCTTTCATTCAAAATTGCCTCACATGTATTTGTAAACCTGCCACCTAAGTTTCTATTGTAGAATCAAAAAACTAAATTCAGTATTGTTTTAACGAAATCTGAATGACTGCCACAACGACTTTCAACAGCTTAATTCAAGTAAAATTCAGATTTTGTTAACCTTTTGAACACCAGAGCATAAACGCAAGCGTGTGCTCTCCACGCCAAGCCACAATTTTACCGCATACAAAAAAAAATACCTACGAAAATAATAGTGACTCGAAAATTTTATCGATAAACAATATTATTAAAAGTACAAGACAAGAGCATAAAGATTTAAAGTTTACAAATATAAACACAAAAATATTGTTTATTTCGTGTTATAGTGCTTCACATATTTGTGTCGTTGTCGTACAGGGCACGCGCTTGCTTGTCACGTATATGTGACAATGGTGTTCAAAAGGTTAAGATATCTTAAACGTTAATAGTGTTTTAGTAACCAAAAGCTATCTCTGCTGGGAGATTTCCCAGCTGACAACACAACACTGATACAAGAAAGCATCCAGGTAATTATTCTAAAAATAAAACATATTAAAATAGAAACACAAAATACGAGTTGTGTACGAAACAGCAGACGGCCAAGTTTATTTCGCAACAACAATTATACAGAATAATTTATCTAGTGCACGCACGAACAATAAAATCATATAAATGTCTACCTACAACTATTCTTGGATTAGGTACCAAGTCATATTTTATTAACTAATCATAATTTCTTTAAATATCCGTCCCAAGTACATAATTCACGAAAAGAAACAATCAGACAGACGTTTATTGGTGACATTTAAATAGAAACAAGTGACGTTTTGATGGAAAAACATAGATCTGTAAAAACTACAGTGAAACTTACAATAGAAGAAAGAACTAAGGCCTGTCGATCACTACGCTACTCAAGACTGACGCCTAGCTTTTTCGCAACTATGTTGGGATCGGCTTCCAGTCTAACCGGATGCAGCTGAGTACCAATATTTTACATAGAGCGACTGCCTATCTGAACTTCACAACCCAGTTAGTACTGGGTAATACGATACCCCTTGGTAAGACTGGTTGTCAGGCTTTCGAGCCACTGACTACCTGTAACGACTGTCAAAGATCTGCAAATGACAGCCGGGATCAACGGCTGACAGTTGCAAACTCCGCCATTGAAATACTAGTGCAGTGATATTCTGGCTTCTCATTAGTGATTTAATTTTGTTACGTTACTTGTTCGCTTTGGCTAGGATTTACGAGCTACTCAAAAAACATGCAAGTTTTTAATTTTGACAGGCTCACGTTTGACCAATATCTCAGCTGATGTAAGCGATGATTGTGGTGAACATCATTTTTCCAGTTAAAATTGTTTCACCGGGCCTCATGCGGACAACAATGTTGAAACACTAGAAATTGGCAAGAGTTCTATAGCAGGATTTAGAGAAGAATTCTGCTACCAAACTCTTGCCTTGATGTCCATCAAAGCGAAGAGCAGACATACGGGAATCCTGCATTCACATCTGTTGAAATCCATATCGCGTAATCCAATCCAATTGATCCAGTCTTGCAAGTCTCTTCTCAGCTCCTCTCGTCTCCACTTTAATAGAAATCGGGCCTAACCACCAGCTCAACGACAACGGTGTTCCCTGCCAGAAGCAAAAAACTATCTCAGTCCACGCGTCACCTAACTCGTCCTATGACAATACATCGCGACAGTGATTTAAGTCCCCACCTACACCCACATTCCTTATCAAAAATATAACAAAGAGACCATGTGATTACTCGGTAAGAGGTAATCTTCCCGCTGCCAAGTACTGAACACTAGTTTCAAAGAGTTAAAGGTGTAATAAAGGGCTTTCTTAATGATCAGGAAAAGTATTTTAATTGTCATCTTTGGTGATTTGCCAAATGATGAAGTTGGGTCAAGGTTAGGTTTAATCGAAGTTCTCTTAGTACAGGAAAATTCAAGTGTTTTCTTGTTTTAAACCGTTTCAATTTGAGTTAATAAGTGAAAGCAGTTAATCGACACTTGTATGTTCGAAGAAAAGAAATGAAATAAAAAAAATGTGTCTAGTCAATAGATGATTTGGAGAAGAGCCTTTGCAACAAATACAATATTTCAGAGGTACAAATTAGTAATTTAGCATGTCTGTTACCGATCACAAAATAAATCAAAGAAAAAATATTCAAACTAATTTTGAAAAACCGCTGCCCATCACAACAACTTAAAATATCATTTCTCCCTTCTAAAATACTTTACACTTCATTATAACTATCACGATTCTCAATTGTCAGTTTCAAAAAAACAACACGATGTCATAAATAAAACAATTTAACTTCGATATAAGCGCACACATGTATATCAACACCCTGTATGTAAGCGTGGGCATGTATGTCAACATGCTGTATAATGTCCCGACGTGACGTCAGAGCGCGTCACGTTTGCGTAACGGCGCACGAGCATGCGACTACAACGTATTTGTAGATCACAGATAATTGGAGAAGTACCATTTCGAAGAAAGTGTGTTGAAAACGGACTAGCGCAGATTGAAATTGATATATTGTCATCAAAGTAGAAATCAAAAACTGAAAAAAATACAGAATATAACAATTTATTGTTGTTGTAGGTGTGTCACAAATAAAAAGCGATAAAATTTTTAAAAAGTATATCTACAACATTTCCTACAGTGGCGTTTCATAATAAAAGGATACACAAACTGTCTTTAAAAACTGTCTTTAAAAAAATGAGTATCGTATATGACAATTTCAGGCGCAATGACGTATCATGAGAGTGCCTTAATAAACTATGTTAGATTTGGTTTACCCTAACCTAATCCTCTTTGTGGTACTACCGTGAATCGCAAAAAATAATCTGCTCCACTGAACTTGCTCTGTGTCAGAGGCTTTTCGTAATAAGCCCCTTGTTTCACGAAAGGTTTGGCTGTAATAGCCAAAATTAACATTAATTATGTCTATCTTCCCTTCGAGAGTTTTGGAACAGACAACTGGTTTGGAAAAATAAAACTACGTATTTCGTAGCATATGATTCGTGGAACATATTATATTCTTTTCACTGCTAAACCTTCTGTTCCGTTCTTGCTCGCTATACGTATTTGTTAGCCGGCCATTTTGAGAATAGCACATGTCTTGTATGTGTCAGTTATTAATAGTCGGACTGGGTCACCTATAGCGGCTCTTCAGTATTTACAGGTGTCTGCTCGTCATACTTATACGTAGGATTGAAGGTATGGATTGTCATGTGTGCTGTAGGGTGAAGATTGGTCTTTTTTACTAAGTGAAATTATGTGAGATTGTTCCTAGTAGAAATGGATTTTATTTCGAAATGGATCGTAAACATGGTAAATATCCTGTTTTATGTGTTAATAATAATGGATTTTAGTGGTCATTCTCGTTAAGTTGAGATATAAAAGAGTGACTTTGAGTAAGAACCCTAAGTTTATGTCGCAATTTTTTTCTCAAAGATAGGCAGATCGGAAATCCTATAAACATTCGACAATTATCGACTTCGCTTGGCTTCGTTTGAGGACAGGTCTTCATCTTGTTTAATACCGTAACTGGTAACTGTAACTGTTGAAGTAGGCATTGAATATATTATATTAATATAAATTTAATTAGATATAATAAAAAAATATGCACATAGAGAAAATAAGAAATAATAATATTGAAACGCCTGCATTAAAAGACCTGGCATAATATAAATACAGCTTAATATGTATTTTAAAATTTTTGTGAAATTTTATTTGATAGCACAGTTGAAAATCGTGATCTTTGATTGGTCAGCAATTCAAGAAACGTAAAATTTTATAACCAGATGAAGGAGAGAAAACTAGACAAACTTTTTATTTTGCTGCCAAGTCGAACAATTCAAAATATATCCATTTGTATAAGGTGGTACTTTATTCTATACGAATTCTGCTGGGTATCAGATGGACCATCTGTCACATCTAAACTCCATTCCACTGCTGTCACTATCCATAGTCCGTAACGATGGTGACACTGACAGCTGTTAACAGGATATGGATGTGCTGCTATGCCCATAGCCAGCGCAGCCAGCTTTGTGGCTGCAAACCCTTCCTGCTTTCTTCCACTAATCCGCTAATCTATAACACTTATAATAATGAACGCGATACGTAGACACCGCGCGATCAACAAACAAAACGACTGGCATCCGACCAAGTTTCGCAACCGTCGCCACGCTCGACGCTCTCCACACTCACCCGACAGTTAATCTTAACTCATATCCCGGAATGTTAGGAGGAGAACACAATATCTATAAGTGAGAATATTCGGAGTATGTAAGGGTCGTAGCAGGTGGCGTTCTGTGATTTCTGCATACCCACATGAAAAAAGCGTGAGTTTATGAGTTTATGTATGAGAATATTCGGTTAGCATGTAATACGAGTATAAGCAAAATCAGTTAATCCGACTATATTCATTAAATATCGAGGCGATATCTTGAGCATAATCTGCGTATCAGGATATATCTAGACCCCTTCGTGTCTCAGAAAGCACGTTAGCCGTTGGTCCCGGCTTTCATTCTTTAAGAGTTGTGACAGGTGGTCAGAAGCCCGAAACACCGACAGCCAGACTTTCCATGGGGTATCATTTTATCTAAATCTAAATACCCAGTAACAGGGTCGTGGGGTTAAGATTGGATGTCGCTCCATATAAAATATTACAGTATTCAGCTGTATCCGGTTGGACTAGAAGCCGACCTTAACATAGTTGGGAAAAAGCTAGGCAGATGTATGCAGCCTATAATGTTTCCCAGCTGAACTACAGGCCTCCTCTCTAAAAGACGATTTTTATCTCAACGTAACTGAATAATTCTAAAGTATAAATAAACTGCATTTGCTGCGGTCATTTGAGGATGGGTGAGCTTTACATTTTGTCAGCACATTGTTCTTTTGCAGCACGAGAAATCATTGCACCGTTTAAAAGTTGCTCTCAGAACACGGTAACACCTAAAAGCGCATCTGGATGAAGTAAAAACCAAAGCCAAAATTTTTGGAGTCGATCTGTCTAACCCCTAAGTCCAAACCTCATCAACCTCTTAACAGCCAACTAGATACTATTACTCAGTTCTTAAACTCCTCAGCCTCCATTTAACATCTCATAAACAAAGGTGCTAAGAGATTTACTGGAAAATCACTTTCTAAAGGGCCTTTGAACTGTAGATTTGTTTTGAAGATCATCCAATTAATAAATTCAATTTTATATGACAGGTAAAAATTAGTTCTAGTTGGCTTCGTCATGGTTTCATAACTTTTCTTTATGATGTTTTTAATATAGGAAATTATTTTAATAAAAAGGATGTAGGTGTATAAACATAAGGGATAGTATGAACTATCCCTTATGTTTGTTTCAAAGGTCCACCGTAAAACCAATGAAACCGCAACATAACAAATTTATCACATACTAAATTAATTACAGCTACAGAACCTAAAACTACTGAAAATGCTATTTATGTGTTTACTTGGAAATAACGAGAGGTCTCTGTTTAAATATAATTCGTTCCGTTTGAACAGTTAAACTACTGCATTTTTGAGGACGTAATTGACACTGCTGTCAGCATTACCACATACTGGGCTCAACTGATATAAAAAGTACCATCAGAAAAGAAGATGTACAGGTAAACAACAAGACAACAGGATAAATATAATCTTATCATCTAAAACTCACCCTCCGGTATCTTGATAGCAGTTCCAAGGTTGATCTGCTGCAGCCTGGCAAGCGCGGCCTGCTGCAGCGCCTTCCTCTCGATCTCGCTGAGGGTCAGCAGCGAGGTGTCCGTCAAGCGCACGCACCGCCCACTGCCGTCTGCCCAGCAACAGCTGCCCTGCACATAACGCGTGACGTCATCATACCACACACAGGTGATGTGGCCGCAGGAGGAGTAGCATGGAGATATGAATATGTCAATGCACCAGCAACACGTATCGCATATAGACAGTAGCACACAAAACCAATAGTTGGTGTCGCCTGATTCAGCTCAGGCCGTTCGAAAAGTTCGGATGTCATCTATTACTTTGCCACCCGGCCGTCGAAACATGCCAAAAATGTATGCAGATTGCCTCACACCATGGATATACTTTGAGATGATGGATTCAAATGATCTTTAAGATAGAGGGGAAACATGTAAACTAAGTCATGATAAAATAGTGAAAAGAAAACTCTCGTAGAAATGATTTTCGTTAGCCATAAGAAGGAAAATGCACACAACATGCTTCAAATGTGAACTGCTGAAATGAACTACCAATGAATGGTCAAAGGGAAACTGCCATGTAAATCATGCTCGGCAAAAGACTTGTTATTTGTTGTTATTATCGCAGACGTAGACACTGCTGCATCTACGACTTTCTCTTAGCAGGCAAGTAAAGCACACGAAAAGTAGAGGGAAAACATACAGGCTGTCTCTAAAAATCCAAATAAAAGATATCTTCTTTATCTTTAAATAAAAAAGTACCACACTAGGCATTTCTCATGTATCGTGGGTGCGTTTACAAACATTTTAACTCACATACACAAACAGCCAGAACGGAAAAACTACATGTAGGCCATGCAAATATTTGTTCCGTGCAGGAATCAAACCTGCGACACGCAGCACCGCAGCCAATCGATCAGCCACAGCGCCAACCGTGTCATCCAAATCTTTGATACAAACACATCAATATTCTTTTCCTATACCAATTTATTTGGAATCAGCTCCTCTTCCTTACTTTCTCAGTCAGTCGTCATCTCACAAAATCCATTGTTTTTGGCTTCCACACTTAAAGCTATTCACCTAATGCTTAAAACTTTCTTCGTGTTTTGATCATTCTTCCGCAGATCATAATTATGCTCTAAATGGACTAAAATGTAATTGTAATTATGGTATGGCCCTTAAGATTTATAACAGAATACCTCGGTCTTGCAAAGCTATGACTACATATTTAATTAAAAACAAGATTCCGAATTTGTTAACAGACGAGTATTACTATAATGTAAATTACTTCTTAACAGACACCTTTTGATATTATTTAACCTTTTGACATATTTCAGTTCTATTTTCATGACAATTGGACAATTTGTATTTTTTTATCTGTTTTAAGCATGTAATTCAAAGAAAACAATATGCCGCTGACATTCGTTATTATGTACCCAGAAAAACAATGGCTAAAATAGAAATGTTCTAATCTGTATAATTACAAAAAAAAAAAACTGATTTGCACATCTCACCAGGTAAAAACATGTACGGACCTACCCTACTTTACTAAGATCTTGCATGCTCAATTTGTGTGTAAACGCATGTTTTTAAAAACAAAAGCCAAAAAAAAATCTCAAGGTCACACCAAACTTCCTACTACCAGCCATGACAAAACAAATATAAAAATTAACAAATAGGAGTAAAGAACCCGTAAAGTGTTGTCTCAATGAATGGTACCGCGTTAATGTCACAGATATACGCAGTAAATTATCAACAGGTGTCCATATGGCCGTACACGTCACTTTTATATACCCACGCCTTTATATCAAGAAGTTTTTACGATATCAGAGCGGTTTCCCTGACTAGCTGTGGGGGAATAACTGTCTTACTTGGCAGTTTAAGCTGGAATTTGATATGTTGTTGAAAACACGTACATCAAAGGGTTACATCCATAGCATGTATATGCACCAGGTGGGTTACCATGATCTATTAGTGCAGGAATGTTATAGTATTATTAAGAGAGTGGGTAAGATATGGCGCTAGGCAGCTGTTAGTCGAGTGCAATTAGACAAAAAGATGGAACGAAGTTTATAGTGGACGGATATTCATGGGACTTTTTTTGTTGAGGTGTGGAGAAGAAAGTTTAAAAAAAAAAATATGTTCTCACTCTCGGAATAGTCCTAATACATTCCTGCACTAACAGATCATGGTAACCCCCACGGACTGAACACTCTCTTTTTATTTAGTGTAGTTTGACAAATATAATTTTTTAGTGTTACGGTATAGGCTGTGTAGAGATCAGGATCGGTCTGCTATCTGTATGCGCAGACATAACCATCTGCCATGTTGTCTAGCTACACAAAAAGTAAAGCGTTCGACTATGTTGATCACTCTATTCTCATCAACAAATTAGAAAAAAGTGGCATAAGAGGAACGGCCTTAAAATGGTTTGAATCATATTTAAGCAATAGACAACAGATCACAAGAATAACTAAATATAACGATAATACGAACAGCATAGAGGACTTTGATTCTGAACCCAGAAATAATAATCTTGGTGTACCACAGGGAAGTATTTTAGGACCCCTCTTATTCCTCATTTATATAAATGATCTGCCACAAGCAGTACGCAAACACGTTTGTGTTTTGTTTGCAGATGATACTACTGTTATAATAGGATGTAAAGATAAAACCCTTCAAAATTTTGAAATAAATAACACACTAAAAGAAATTATGTCATGGCTAAACAAAAATTCATTAAAGATTAACTTGGAGAAAACTAAAGTAATTAATTTCAAAACATTTAAAAATACTTACAAAAATTTAGATATCACTTTTAATAATCAACGAATAGAACAAATTCACAATACAAAATTTTTAGGCATAATAATTGACGAACATCTCACGTGGAAGGAACACATTGATAACATTTGTAAAAAGATCAACAAATTCGTATTCGCTCTAAAGAAGGTGAAAGAGACGACAACTAAACAAACCGCACTATTAGTGTATCATGCGTATGTGTGTTCCATAATTCGTTATGGTATAGTTGTATGGGGATACACAGCAGAGTTGTCACGAGTCTTAGTAGCACAAAAGAAATGCTTACGTGCAATCTTTAATACAATGCAAATATATGCAATGGAATGATATGCAATGGTCTGAATCCTGTCGACCCATATTTAAATCAAAAAATCTTTTAACCGCCCCTAGCATATACATATATGAAATAGCAAAATTTGTAAAGTCTAACATGAATCTTTTTAAAAATAAAAATAACTTAAACAAACGTAAAAACACTCACTCAAATTTAGAATTACCGGTACCCAGAATAGAAATGTTTAGACACAGCTGCGTATATATGGCACCATTAGTTTATAACTCGCTACCTAAAAAAATTTTAGACCTGCCTTATCGCAAATTTTGTTCCAAGTTACAGAAGTGGTTAATTAAAGAAAATTTTTATAGTATCAACGAGTTCCTCAAAAAATACTCTTCGCATTCTTACCACTTTAAAAATGCATTGTAAGTTCGTTGTTATAATGTATGTTAAAATTTGAAGAAATTTCTTTTTTCCTAAATTTTATGCTATTTATTTCTTATATTGTTTAGTTGTTTTAGTATAATTTTGTTTGATGGTGTCCTTTTATTGTGTGTTTGTGTATGTTTTTAACGTTTTATTATTTTTGTTTAATGATGGTGTGTTAAAATATGGTTATAGTGAAGATTTTGACATGTTTACGGTGTAGGTGTTTAAGTATTACTCTTTTGTTTGATGTTTTAGATGTATGTAAGGTGTAGGTATTTTTATTTTGTGTTTCTTTTGTTTTTATCTAATTGTAGGATTTTTTTTTTTTTTTTCAAATGTACTTACATAATTGTATGAAGGGTTACTTACCTATGTGGTCAAGTTAATGTACTTTATGTAAAAATAATTTTAAAATTTGCATGCTATTATTACGGCGGAATGTGTCCTGCTCTAAAACATTTTTATAACATCCTGTATTTACCACATTTTATGCAAATAAATATACTTACTTACTTACTTACTTACACTAATATCCAGGCTAGAACCTTTGAAGAGACTTGCTTGAGAGACAGGATACTCTCGAAGTTGGAAATTAAATTGATTCTAAACAAGTTCAAGAAAAAAAGCTCAACTCACAAAAATAAAGATTTAAAAATAATAAAATTAGAAGTCAAACAAAACTTTAGCAAACACCTTTGTGGAATATAGTTTCGTGACTCATTCTCCGTAGCACAATGCGCAAAATTATTTTTAAAGAAGGAAATTTTACAATTTTAAACAAGGAAGTTGACGAATTGAAGCTTTTTTCTCAGCCTTGTTGGAGGTCATTATAATGAATACAAAATAGCAAGTAAACACAATATTCCATGCAGCAGATGTTGAAAACAATCTTATGTGGGTCACTTGTCAAAATTAGCAATACAATCAGAATAACAACAGGAAAAAGAGAATAAAAGCAGAATAAAATTCACAAGTTTTCAAGGCAAAGTAGTAAAATGTTTTGTCACAAAGAAACTTGTATTAATATCCCACTTGCAAGCCAAGGTGATAATTAGGAGGAAACATAAAAATATGAACACACAAGAAAACAAGTTAATAAATAATTTGTTAGTATGTGTTGTACATCTAACAAATTAAAGTTATCTTACTCATAATCTAGATTAATAATTATGAATATGACGACTCCTCGCATTCAAAATGAAATATAATTAACTAAAAATACACACTAATGTCTGCTCACAGCTTAGCTCGTGTGAAATATTTTAATTTTATAACGTAAGAATTTTGAAATGGAAAATTAAGTGAAAATGAACTGCCAAAATATTGTGCAAATTCGAGAAGAACCTAGATTATGGTATCGGGGATACAGTGCTTTATAAAGTTACACAAAAATCATTAAAAAACAGTGTTATTTTAGTTATGCGTTTTACGAATGCACTTCACAAGCGATGAATAGCATCAAATTGAATAGTAAAAACATTCTAAGAAAACTTGAAGGTTGCAGGCAGTTTATAACATAGCTAATCACAATTCATGCTTGACTAAAGCCAAAAATGCAAAGCAAAAATGTTGAATAGATTGTGTGAAGATGATAAGCATATAAAGGCTATGGATACTGATATAATGGCTTACAATGATGTAAAGTAAAAACATGCTGTATCGACCGCAAAAAACATCAAAAATGTGAGTAGATTTTCTGGAGTAGAAGGAGATTGAACGAAATATCATCATATAAGGGATGGATTATGTGAGGAATGATAACTGATAAAGTAGTGAATGATAACGTGACGGATGACGAGGTAAAATGGAAGACAAAATCAATTCCCGTAGAATGGAAGAAGGCCATTCAGAAGAAGAATAACCAACCACAAATTACCTCTAACACACAATCCAATAATACAGTGATTAACGACAAGTTTATCCGTGTGTCTGTCACTAGCTCAATATTAAAGAGAAGCTGATAGTGAGTCAGGCACAGCTAATAAATGTGTTGTGTCTCATACACGCCTACGATACTCTTTGATAGTCCGCTTTTAAACGAGCAGCGGACTTGGACGCGGCATCTGTATATATTTTTTGTTATATTATGTAATTTAAATGTTGAGTTGGGTGTGAAAGACGAACTGTATATCAAGATTGCAGTGCATCTAGATTTTAGAGAAGTGTTGATGGATGGTGGGTGTCTGGCTTGCAATAAAAATGCAGAGTGGGAATTAGAATTTGGTTTTTGTGCAGATGGTGTAAAGTCTAACTTTTGGCATTGAGGTTTCACGAAAACGACTGCAACGTTTCTTAATAATATTGCAACCACCGCATGGAAAGAACCCTGATATAATTGTATGCTTTGATAGATGTAAAAGTAGTAATGAGAACTGAGATGAGACCATTTATTGAAAAGTCCATGTAATGTACCACATTCGGAAAAATAAATGAATTTGAATTTGAGGATCAAATCATGAGGAAAGTTCACAGTATAAATCTAGAAGAAGACTGATGGATGAACCGTGTGAAATATGATATGGCTGAAAAGGGGGTGGCTAATAGAAATCTATGAAAGAAATAACTCGGGCTGCATCGGCATTAAATAAATTAGGGCGGGCGGATGGATTGTCAAATATCCAGGACTTTTGATGCAGTCTTTTGTTGAAGCACACATATTTCAGATAACTTTAATAAGGATTCCACTATTATTGTTGCATTTATTAATTGGGGTAAGAGAAATTAATCGGTAAGACAAGACAGTGGAACGTTGACTGACGCTGATACTGACGCACAAAATTTACACATGTCTCATCTTGATCATATTTATTTTATTTTAATCAACTACACACATTCGTTAGACGAACTAGATGAAGGTCAATGTTCTGTAATGATCATTTTACTGCTAATAGTTTACGCATATGAGTAACCGCAGGCTGTGCCTGATTAAACGTCAAACGACGGACAAGAAATAAGTGCTACAGAAATATGACTGATTGATGACAAAAATAACTCACATGACTAACGAAATTCAGAAATAAATAGAAAATCTAATGCACCATGACATATGATTCAGTACCAGAGAAGCATAAAAACTGACAGGTGGGTTTTTTAACTTGCCTGGCATCGTATCCACGATGACTTAGCCTGTATTAAATTCGCTCAGCCAAAGTGTATAAATAGTAAAGCAAAAGGTTTTCAGTATAAATGTATTGGGATAAATATAAAAGGTTATTTCTGTATGTGTAAATATATTCTGGTATATTTAGAATGACACGAGTTATCTGAATTTCAAGCGTTTCAACACAGGTGCATCGGCACCTCTCATCGGTTTGTAACCCCGATATAAACGTGCGAATTTATATGAAAGCATGTACGAAAATAACGAGTATGCACAAATAACATTTGAAATAAAGTTGTGTGGAATATAAAATATGATATTACTGATAACAACAAAGCTAAAGAATACGTAATTACGTAGAGCGGTTAAAAAGAAATTAAAGAAAACAAATGGAAAGGACAATAACAAAAAACAAAGCACAACGGCAGTCAAATGACAATGTATCGAAAAATGATAAATAAACAGAACCTGTCATGAATATGATGATGACTATGAAAAAACGGGAAACCTTTGTCTAGCCGTAAACTGAATTGGATGAGATGACAAAACTGTCACAAAAAGAGGTAATTAACTGGACATGTGAGTAATAAGAATAATATGGCTAATGCAATTTATGAACTTAAGAATTGAAAAAATATATTCAGACAACAGAAGTTATTGTTATTGGTTTTGGCTGACATTACCCGTCCTTGGATTGAAATGGCTAAAAAGGAGGACTACTGACATGACGACTAATAGAGGTGTGCAGCAAAGTACTCTATCTATCTACCTAGGATGATGAGAACATGCCAATCCTTATTAAAGAAGACAATGATGATATACAAATCAGTCCTCATGAAAAACCAAAAACATCCACTGATACTCAAGAAGCATACAACAACACACTTGAAGAACTCTCAAGCCTACGCTCGTTGAAACCGAACGTCGACGGGACTGGAGAGTGCAATGCCGACGCAATTTATGATGCTCCGCGAATTATTAGTGTAGTAGACAAGTTATGTGGAATGCGGCTTTGGGAGTCATGTGATACGAGGATAGGTTCGTGAAGATTGAATGGAAGTGCACTGACAAATTGGATGTATGGTATTAGCAGTTATGGGAAAATGAGATTATGCTATTATAGTATGTGTCAAAGGACGATTGTTATATGGTGTTTATGAAGCAAAAGCTTGTTGGATAGTAGTCTATTATTATCCATACGACAGTTACGTTGTCTACTTGTCACGCCTGAATAGTTGAACGGATTAGGATGGGATATGGCTCACGGGTAGACCATGACCTGGGTTAGCACAACATATACTTTTCATCTTAGTAGTGGGTTCCCGTAGGATAGTGTCCAAAGTACAAGGGGGCGAAGCCACGGGAAAAAGCTAGATAAAATATAAAATTAACGAAACACTTTGGTGGAACTGAATGTAGGAATTATAGACCTTTGCTTTAAAGCATGAGTTAAAGTACAAAAGACGTGATAGAAAATCGACAGGCCCAAATTCTCTCTTCACATTTTGACAAACTTCAATTAGTAAAAGTTAAAATGAAAATTCTAGCAATAAGAAAATATAAAAAGTTTTCGTTGGTCTGAAATGCATTAATAACCAATATGCACCAGGAATTCCATAACAATTTGGAAATAGTGCAGGAAGGCCGGATGTAATAAATTGCGAGAGTCAACACTTAATGTGTACCTGTAGTTCAGTACTAATTCATTAGGTGCATAGTTGCAGAGAAAACAATGTTATGATTTACAGCCCTGGAAATATGAAGTGGTTAGGGACTGGAGAAAGCTTTTAAACTGAAAGCTGCATTTAATGAACTGATTTTTCGGCGGCAATAGCAGCAGTTAAGGATCTCTAGGAAGAAGTGCATCAACTCAGGATTACTTGTGATAGGGTATATAGTACCCTAACCCCTAACCCTAACCCTAACTTAAAACCAACCAAAATATTCATTTGCTTCATTGACAGCTGTGTAAGAACGTGGACGAAGCAAAAGGAACCGGGATTGTACGTGGTGTTGTATATTTTCTGTAAACCCTCATGAAAAAAGGGGGTATGTTTGTATTTATGTAGGTCTAACAGGCAACATTTATATTTAGCATGAAACATTGTAAAAATAGGTGAGACCATACAAACTATTGTTGTTATAATATTTTTTCATCTGTCTCATAATGCAGTAATTGCGATCATCAATGAACACAAATAATAACGTCAAATTAGTCGCTAGAATGCACACGTAACCTATTCTAATTAGCAAGACTGCATTTATGAAACATTCTCCTGACGTCAAAGCAATAATATACATTGTAATAAATTGCTCAACAAGCGAAACATTATTAAAAAACGTCGGAAAATCCCAACAATATATTCTCTGGGAATTTGCGGAATAATGCAAACATTATACAATGTACAGGTGCACAAACATCAAGATTCCGAACAAATATTTTTGGTCTCAATGTTTTACCTACAGAAAAACTCGATTAAGCGGTTTACGATATTAGCAGAGATTCATAAGAAGCTATAAATAATTAAGTAATTTTATATACCCTATTAGGCTAGGATCTTCATACAGTGGGTGCTTGAGACGTTCGTCGTTGCCGAAGCAGGCCTAGAAAACACTCTGGTTTCTCACTCACTCTGGTTTCACTCTGGATCTGGTTACCACGGTCTGTTACTGCAGGAATGAATGTTTTAGGACTATTCCGAGAGTGGGAAAGTAACAGCGCTGTCTAGCGCCATCTCTTACCCACTCTCGGAATAATAGTAAAACATTCCAGCACTGACAAATCATGGTAACTCACCAGATTCCCTAGCACGAGCGCGCGGCGTAATGGTAACGTAGATTTTTTTACATCGAAAATACAATTGTCCTATAGCATTTTAGTATTATTTGCAACAAGCACAATCAGTATATTCATAGTAGGGGTGTTACAGGTATTCGCATCCGCATCCGCAAATGCGGATTATTCGCATTAATTCAGATATCCGCATCCGCATCAATGAATGCGGAGCTTTTACGGATGCGGATTCATATTTGCAACAAGTTACGACATGCAAAGAAAGCGGGCGAGGCCAGAGAGGCGCGTGCCTCGCGCGTATTTGCTAGTTGCTATCTTCGTTCGCTAAATGTCCAATAGGAAGGCACACACTGGTGAGTGACAAGAGCCTACAGGGTTTTTTAGTTTTGTTTTGTTATCAACTTGATTCCCATTGTGAATTAATTACAGTGTTTTGTTTCTGTGTTTATCCAAGTTTTTTGCGATATTGATGAATATTTCGATGTAAATGTTAAGTGAAAAAGCAAATAAAAATGTGGCCAATAAAAGCAGTATCTGGACTTACTTTAAGTTAGCCAAAATGATCCGGAGCATTCCGATTGTAACATATGTAATAAAAGTTATTCGCGGAAGGGATGTACTACTTCTTTGAAAAATCACCTGAAATCAATGCCATAGGAGTTTCGTTTGTTCCAGTTGAACCAGTTGAAGAAAAAAAATGATGATGCAGGTGGATGTATGTTTGGAATGTCAGATATAAAACATATTAAATCGATTTTTATTTATGTACCTACTTAAAATTGAAATATCTATAAAAAATCCAGAAATCCGCATCCGCATCAGCATTTGCGGATGTCAAAATAATGAAAATATGTTATAATAAAAAACTCATTTCAACGAGTTTTTTTAATTTTAAAATCGACGTATTTACGTTACGTTTACACCGCGCGCTCGTGCTAGGACCTCTAGTTTCGTTCTTGCCGGATTGGCCAAAGTAGTCGAAACAGAGACATTGAAAGGAATATGGGACTTATAGAGCTTGGCCCAGCCATGACACCATAGGTTTACAAAACAGTTACTGAATGGACATGAATTCATTAAAATGTTGTGTCAGGGAACCTTGTATTTTGTATTATCAGTGGACACCGAAAATAGATTGACGAAGATAGAGCGGATGAAGCATTATTTACTGTAAATGGCTATTTTGCTCGTGCAATAAATGAACAAACATCATCAATATCCCAAAAAGTAAAGTCAGCAGACGCCGATAAACGGCGCGCTGACAGACATGAAATGACAAAGCCACTTCGCTTGATTTAGGTATGACATTGTTTACTATTTGTTTGTATACAGAACATAAACAAGATGACGTAAGCATCAACATACTCATAAGACTAACAACACAGACCAATACGCCACACGTAAACACTGAACAGAAAATAATCGGGCAGACAACATAGGCTATAATGTTACACACAAAACAGATTATAGTAAGATTCAAAACACAGATACCAATGTAACATAGAATGCTAACACCTTACAACACACCTCAAACTACACAACAAATAATGTGATGTGCCTCACAACACATACTACACACATAATGCAGTACATAACACAGAAAACACTGCCACGAACAGCACAAACCAAAATTTTATACACGACACAGACTATAATGGGTCAGACAACACAAGCTATAATGTTATACACAACGCAGTATACTATGGAACAGACAATACAGACTGTAATGGGGCAACACGCTAAAATAAAATCTATAATGCGATATACAACACAGACTATAATGCGACTGACCTGAGGCGTCCATGTGGCGGCGACGCGCGACGAGCTCCGACTCCTCGTGCGCCACAGCTTCTTGCTGACACTCTGCACCACGCTGCTCGAAGACCGCGACTTCTGCATGCCACCTGCAGGAGGAGCTACAGTCGGTGCACTTCTACCGAGCAACGTCGACAAGAACGAATGCGACTGCGTTGGGGACGTCGGCGACGGTGGCGACGTCGGCGTCGACGCTACTGACGCAAAACGCAACTCCCGATACGTTATAATCCACCCTTCTTCTGTTTGACAACCCTTGTGAGGACCATCGTCGTCTACGTCACTCGGCATCCGAGGTTTAATATTTCGTAAATTCTTATCGTAATTGATACGCTTGAAGCGGTCTGCTTTGTCGGCGTCCACGCTCTTCTTGCGCGCCATCCTCAGGTAGCGCTTGATGGTGTCGCTGACAGACTGCGAGACGTCGTCGTGGTCGACGCTGGAGCGGCGGCGCGCCGGCTTGGGCCGCTCGGGCGCCAGCCCCGTCGGGCTCGTCGGCATCGACGCCAGCTCCAGCTTCTCCCGGTACGCTCGCTCCAGCTCCAGCAACACTTCCTCCGGAATCGCATACGTCTGCGTACCACAATCCACGTACTTGTCCTCCAATGACTCGTGAAATACCTCAATAAGTGGTGGTGGAGACATCGGTGGCGATCTATAAGGGTCATCATCGTCTTTAAAACGCGTAACACCAACAATTCGACGCGGAACACTTCTAGAGTTAGAGCTAAGCGCACTGACAAATCCACTAGGTCCATAGCCTCCGGAGCCACTACCACCGCTGCCACCACTACTACCACTCCTACCGCCTCTGTAGGGCTTGGTCTTGCGAAGGTCATGATACAGTCTTTTCAATAAATTCCTATCGTTTAACAGGTCCTGCACTATATTGTCCCTGTTCGGGGATCGTACGTAGTACCTGCCAAGGTTCTCCAACAGAGTCCGCTCCCGAGAGGGATTAGAGTCCGCGTCGGCCGGGATCCGCTCTGACTGCTGCTTAAGATACTTCCTTAAAGAGCGAACTAGCTCTTCCGTGTCCGAGTGCCTCGTCAGATCGGTATCATCCTCTACTTTCAGGTACGTGCGCAATAAATCGACTAGACAACTCTCCTCCTCCTCGGGCACGGTCCGGCTCACGTCACCGAAAGCCGCGACCGTGCGCGCCTGGGACGCGGCGCGAGCTGACGACGCCGCGTTGAACTTGGGGGTGGATGCGGCCGGGCTTGGCGATGCGAAGAAATCACGCCGGAGCTTGGCGATGTCGAAGCGGCCGCCCGAGGTGTGGCCGATGAAGAGATCGGTGGGTCTGGCCGGGGGTGCGGGCGCGTCGTCGACGGGCGAGCGTGCGCGCACCGAACCGCCGCGCGCGCGCTTCTTGCGGCGCGGGCGGGGCAGCGCGCCCGGGTACGAGCTCTTGCGCCACAGCAGGAATCGCGGCTCCTTGGCGCACACCTCCTGGAAATAGGCCTCGAGGCGCGGCACATCCTCGGACCGGTTCTGCGCGCCCTCCGGGATAAGCCGGCGGCCGGCGTCGGACATGTACTTCCATGTCTTGCGCGTTAGCAGCCAGCGCTCACGCGGCTTGTCACGGCGGCGCGCTACCTTCGTCATGGGGTCGGGCGCGGGCTCGAGGCGGGGGCGGCGGCGGCGCTCCATGGCCGCGGGTCACATCGGGTCAGGCGTCAGGCATGTCCGACCTCGGCCCGCGCACCTGCCTGCGCGAAACTGAACACTACTCCGCACGGTGCGGTATATTATGCGCCGAAATAGCCGTCCGGTTTTAGAGCGGCCGTGAACTGGATAGGGTGCGCTCGCGCACGACGGACCGGCGCTGGCGGCGGCTCGGCACGGGACTGCCGCCCGCCCGTAAACAAAACCAAGCCCGCCCACGCGCACCGCCCCGCGCCGCCCGCCCCGCGCGCCTTGACCTATGTGGTGACATGCCCTAGCATCCGTGATTGACGATGGTCATGGCTCATAGTTCCGATGTGCTTCATTCAGGGATGCACTTGCGGATGTCCCAGGACCAGTAAATTCCAAATTGCGAGATCAGTTGGTTATAATCACCTGGTCTCAATTTTCAATGCAAAATCATCAAAAAGTTTGATTTTTTGCTTTAGTTATTATCTTCTTATTGAAAACGTCTGTCCCGATCATAAGTAGATCCAACGAGAAAAGTTGTGGCTTCAGTGCTTTCTTTATTTATTTGTTAACACCTGTGAGCTTCACCCACCTGTTCATGTTTTTATAAGAGTCTGTGAGTACTTTAATTTATGATTCTTCGCATCCAAATAGTGCTAGTAGTGTCTTTTAGTCGATCATACAGAAACAGGCAAGAATACTGGATCATCAAGGATAATCATATCATCAAATGATTTGCGTGTTTTATTTGATAACAAACATGTTTTTGAAATAAATATGATAAGTGGCTATGCCAAGTTTTAATAATAACTATCTAGGTACAATCGTTTAGCCAAAACACGGAACAAGGAGATGCTAATGATTGCTGTGAGTGGATAAATTATTTGGAGAAGAACTGGAGAAATCGAAATCGAAGAACAAAAGGTCTGTGAAGAACAATATGAAGCAGTAACAGCTGGACAAAGTAAAAAAGATTTTCTGGGTGAAAAAAAATTTGCAAACTTTTGTATGTGAAGGTCATATTTTTATATTTGTAGTAGAATTAACAGTAATTTACAAATGTCTCACAAATGAGCCAAACAAGATACTCATAGCTTCAAATTAAGGTAACGAGGCAGTGACCGCGATAATTATAATTAATTTCAGTGCGGTCATCAAATCATTTGGAATATTTACACAAACGTACGAATTTACGTTCATCGAAGCATTTCATGGCGGTTGACACAAAAATTGGGCATGGGCTAATAACATTAACAAACGTGGGAAAACGAATTACCATATCAACTTGCAAACTGTTACACATAGGCCTTACAACAATGGAAGGGTCATGGATGGTCACAGGTCATGAAGACCATGACTTGTGAAAGGAAGCATTTCTATAATTCACAGGATTGATTTAGATGAAAAAATTCTATATTTTTTCTTGTCCATATCTCTGAATCACCTTTTGCAACGACAAAAAGTGAGAGTAGAAGAGTTGTACTATACAAAAACCTTAGATGACAAAACTGAGCGGAAAACTATAAGGAGATGGATTTTAATGGTGCAATCGAAGGGACCTTCAGAATTGACAGTCTGAAAGTTGAAGAAGTAGACACGGACGATTCATTTGAGAAGGCACAGTAAAGGCACACCCTAGACCAAAATCGTGACAATTTTTTAGACCTGCTTTTATCGTAGAATACGAAAGACATTGAAACAAATTTAAAAGGACATTATGATGAAGAAGAGTTTTAGTTTAGAATTAAAAATGCTGAGGACTGTTCTCCTTGTTTATTATTTTATTATTGCTCCATGAATCAATTTATGGTACTAAAATCTATATACCTTCAAAGATAGACATATCAGTTAATATACGTTTAATTCTACTAGAGGAGCTATAATATTTACTCTATGTACAAAATATCGGTATGGAAATTTCTGGAAGTATTATACTAAGATCCAACAAGCCATTACAGATCGTCAGTCCGTTTGGCTTTAAAGTCTACATCACAATTATTACCTAATTCATTGAATAATTCTTAAGCCTGCACAATAAAACAAATTCTTCAGTATCAGTGGCCTACAATCCTACATTCCTTCCTCGCTGCAGCACCACTGCTGCCAACTAAATGACTTTTCTGTTACAAACTATCCGCATACCAGCGAACTAATCCCAAAACAACAACGGACTAAAACTTTCCCACAGTTGAGCGTCAAAACAGACTGAATAAAACGTTGTATTGCCTCAGTGAAATCAATAAAAATTCAACGTAAATTGTCGGTAGCGTAGAATCGTCTCGGCACTGCATTGCCAGCACCACATTCTGCACAGCCGCGGTATACTCGTACATAACTTCCTAGGCCACTTATAAAACGCTCCGATTTAAAAATAAACCCACGACATAACATAAACAAAATAATTTGGAAGCTCTCCTCGAACACCACTAACGCCATCTAGTGTGCGCGGCGTAAACAGGGAAAATTGAAAGCTTGCCAAATTATACCCGAGTAAAATCGGATTCGAATCGGGATTTTCTTATGCTTCGAGTTCCGGTATTGACCGCTAGATGTCGACACTATGAAATCAATTCTGAATGACACAATATATTTAAACATGCATGTATTTATAATGCACTATTCATATGAATTAGACACTACGAATATAACTTACGCAATAAAATGTATTTTAGTAAGTTCGCTACGTTCCAAGAAAATTAATGTTCTTATTATGACAAGAGTGAAATGCTGATGACGTGGTTGTCGATAGTTTTGTAGCTTTAGAGCAACATTATAAACTACAAATTCGTGCAAACGTAATATCGATCGTTAGGTGAGTTAACGAACCGATGATAATTGGTTTGTAATGAAGTTTTGGCATGCTCCCGCGCATTGTATCACGCGTTCCAATTTTTGCGATTCCATAATTAATATTGCATTGTGACGGTCTACAATGGCAATGGTGGCCTGCCAACATACCGGGGAACATTTCGAGGAACAGTTTGCGTCAATAGTAAGAAACAATAGAGGAGTACGTAAACGATTATCGATTATGTTTTGAGGTCAAATCTATAAATGATCCGATATGTATAGTTGCTGACACTAAAAAAAACTTCAAACCTCGCTTTCTCAACGTAAACATTTTCAGGAGTCTAAAATTAGCGAAATTGACAGCGAAAGAGGAAAACAGACATGTTGATGTAGTTAACATAAAGTATGCCACTGATAATGAAGATAACAAAAAAAAAACTGTATTTAGAATTGAAAACGATAATGTCAAAAAAGAAATCTTCAATCTCTTCATAGTTTATTTGACATGAATGTAAAGTAGGCCAGCGATAATAAAAAGAAATATCACTGAAATTCAATTTTCTGATTTCAAGATTAATTTGCAAACGTTTTATCAATTGCCAAAAACTCACCAAAAAAAAAATATAACTAAGAGGTGTCTTGGACTCAATAAAATTCAGGAGACACGAGGGAGCCAAAAGTTGACAACATAAAACAGTAAATAGAAGTTGTTGAGGAAAACAGACAAACAGTTGTTGATACGATCAACGCAAAATAGGCCGCCGATGATGACGATAGCCAGTTTACTAAGAAAAGGCTATAAATCAAGCCGTGTTTCAGATTCAGTCTAGGCTACAATATTTGTGTATCTCTTCGAATTATGCCACATGCTGGCAACACTGGCATTGAAATATTATTTAATCTATTAAATCACACCACATCGTAATGATGTGGAAACAGATAAATGAATTTGAATGTTTCGAACAGAATTTTGTTGGTCATGATTGGATGCACCAGATTGTTGGAAGGAAAGTTTTGAGTATGAATGTGGATGGCTCTAAAAGCTCTCATTGTTTCTTAAAAAATAAAGTGTGAAAGAAGATATGGCTAGAAAGGGGTGACTGCTGAGACGACGAGTAATAATAGATAAGTATGGATAAAGAAGACATGCTGCGCTGAACCCAAATAAATTGGGATAGGAGCAGGAGAATGATGATGATGACGGGAAGACAAGAATTATAAAAAAGTTGGGGAATCTCTTGTAGTGATTTGATAAATATGATGATTAAGATACATTTCTAATGGTCTTTGTCAAATTACATTCCAAACTAGATACAACATTAGTTACTAGTGACTATTATGATGATCCATCAGCCTGTCACCAGTTTTCTTTTTGAATATGGCTTGATTTTCAAGTCGATTACGCAAGCGTCAGACGATGAAACTCAACAGATGCTCGGTCACATAAATCACACTCATCTTGTAAGTATGAAAGATTAATAATACTACTCGTACATACACATAACATTTTAATAACGTCAAATGAACTATTAAGCAAAAGGGCTTCATCCAGACAGTACAAAAAAAAAAACACAAAATTCCTCTTTTCCAATTCGGATTCACAACATTAAGAATAATCAACTGAAATAAAACTCCTCAAAGAGAATGAAACAGAGAGGTATATTTAGAAAGAGAGAGATATATTCGCAAATGAAAAAGATAAATGGTGCGGGCGCAATTATTTTGTCGGGAAGGAATATTTTTTTAGCGAATTTTGTCTTGCGGTAATCGACCTGACGAGGTCTAATGAACTTTTGGATTTGTACATTACGTCTCTTGAGTATCATCTACTGCCAAACACAGCTGTTTTAGGGAATACAAAAGCATCTTAAGAGGAAGACATCACTACAGATATAAAATTAGGTTTCGTTTCATCAAGTGTACCAGGATTTGACTAGGTAAATATACATACATTAGAAAATACCAATCGAATAGACCGGAATCATTAACAGTGCTGAGCTGTTCCACCTCGCAAAGGACAAGGACAAATATTCGGAGTTGATAGCTAATATTCAATAATTAGAGAGGAACAAGAAGAAGAAACACCAATCGAAAAAGGGGTTGGGGATCCTGAATTCCTGGGCAGGTCACGTGCCATGTGGCGACACAATCTGCACGCGCGGCTGGTCAAGGTATCAAGAAAGAGTTGGATACGGAAGCATGATGTGCAGTAGAGAAGACCGACACTCAGCATTGGATGGTTACTGTAAAGGTTGTCTAATTATGATACTATCATAACGACTGGTAGAGAAATAATGCTGATCGGATTCGATCTTTCAAGCGAACTTATAACATTTGATTTAGATTTGTTTTGACGCGACAAAGTAAACACGTTTTCTTGAAAACAAATAGATAAAATTAAGCAATGCTTTTTATTAGCGGCCGAATCATAAGAGTGTAACATTGGCCACTATAATAGCCACATTGAAACAATCTTTCTGCAATTTTTCCTTCTTCACAGGACATTTATAATTAACCACTATTAAATTATGCCTTTTTGGCATTAACTCAAGGAACCAAAGCTCGATAGATCGTCGTCTCAGTAATGAGAAGCGTAGCGAATAAATGGCGGAAGCTCTTCAAAATCATGGTGAACGGATCCGTAAATCTTGCATCACTTCACTAATAAATAAATATCTTCATTTTTCTTGTTCATTATTTTTTAGATATTATTTCTGTCCAAGTTACTCACTTTCCTTAAGAGAGTGTATCAGTTCATGTTCCTTTTCAAATGTTTGTTTAGCAGCTGTTTTGCTTTTGAAGTACTTAAAATTATCTTTTTCTTCATGGTTATTTATGGTTATTCTTTCTTATTTATTTCTGCCAACCTCCATGAGAACAAGGCGTGATTCTACATACTTCTTACTAGTTTTTATGAGTATGGTTTTTTGTATGTGAATGTGTGATTCAGCTACTTCTTTTTCTTAATCCCTTGCGATTTATCACAATACGTTGTCTCCAACCTTATCACCCTTATTCTGGTAACTGTTATCTCCACGCATTGTTTCATCGATGACTCATGCAAATAGAGCTTCTAAAATGTAGAACATAATAGTTATTTCTAATTTGTCGTAGTTTTTAACTTAAATTAACGTCTAACAGCACTCGTCACAATATTTCGACTGTTTTGACATCAAGGCCTGGTCCATCACGAATTGAGGTCGTCGATGATGTGGGATTGTAGGTTATTACTATATAAAATTGCTCATATTAATGTGTCTGTCATATCATATCGACAGATTACTGTGGTGTTTTGACGTATGTTAGCGTTATAGCGAAAATAGTGCGCCGGCGCCGAAACCCCCGACATTCATTTAAAATGATCTCCAGTATTTCTGAGCTAGTCGCATTCGTTCGTTCTAGGCCGTACGTTTGACATTGAACTTAAACTAAAATTGTAAAATAAAAATGTTTAAAGACACTGAGAATAGATATCATGACTTTTTAGAGGACAAGGATGAATGTTTCCTGTTTCTTTGCTTCGATAGCAGATTTAGTGTGTTCTATATTGGACTGTGCAAATAAACGAATGCAAAGCGAGACTCTCTCGCAAAAATGGTTATTTATGGGTTCTTTTACGTGTCCTGAAGTTGAAACCAGGCTGAAAACGTGTTTTCTTTTATTTTTAAGTCCCTGTAGTGTTGCGACGTTTTTATTTTAATGTATTTTCTTTAGACTCAATAGATGTGTCACAGCGTAATAAATATAACATAGATAGTACTCGTATGACATAATCATACTAATTTTGCCAAAAATAAATGTACATATGTATAAATGTCTCGCTTTTAGTTAGGGATGATAACTGAAACGATTTATGCGATCGACATGATTTTGTTTTGATCTTATTTTACTAAATCGCTTTGCTGGACTGATTTTTGTATATTTGTCGTATCAACTTATATTTTTACACTGTTGTAAAAACTATAAGTGTTCCCACAAGCAAACTTTTGTTTAAAATGTTTATATGTTTTTTATACTAAAAAAAATACAATAATCAAAGAAGCGTTACTTTTAGGAAACAATAAATACTATGCTTTTAAAACTAAAGTGGTACTATATAAATATGAATTAAACTGAAAGCGTTGCACTTATTTTTGTAAAATTATGAAAAGAGCACCTGCTGTTATTGCCTAATAATCTTAAAGTTGTTTATTTAAAAAAAAAAACATACTAAAATTGTAATTTTCAAACTCAAACTCAAAGCATTTATTTCAATTAGACCATTACAGGTACTTTTGAATGTCAAAACACAAAAAATAAACTAAGCTACAGTCCCAGTCACAGGGTATAATAACTTGTGAAAGTACTGTAGTTGCCCATTCGAAAGCGTAGATCCTATGGAGAAGAATGGGCAAGAAACTCCTTTCAGGTGCCTAACTCTGTTAGACGTGGATCTGAGTTAATGAATACGGGAGAAGAATGCAAAAGCTCATAGTTAATATTTTATTAATATTATGTCATAATTATTTTTTGTGTATTGCCACTAAACAGTAATTATGTTGGCTTTAAAGACCGCTGTACTTTTTATCGCCGATGCGAATAACATTCTTTCTCGAAGGTTCAACAATACCATAGACATAAAATTCAATGTGTCTATGAAAATATACTGTTACTGTGGCCTACATCATCCCACTGCTGGGCAAAGTGTTTCAGTTCGTTAAACCCAGGACTTTTTGCCTTTTTTTAAATGAGCAGATTATATTTATAACAAACCATTCAAATGGGTTACAATGGAAATAATGTTGCTAGATTCGCTAAAGTCGTAATTGTGATTACCTACTATTATATATTCCTGAAATTAAATTTTATAATAGTGGAACTAAAATCCAAGTTGCAACGAAACTTTTCGATGTGAGTTCAATATAGTACTTTATTGCTATACATTACAGCATAATCCTCAATTATCCAGTAGTATTAAAAGTACTAATTAATTTAACTGTGTCCGTGACGTTTTCAACGTTTAAATGATTTTTTTTTGCTGAAGCCTGACTTTTCCCTTTAGGAATAGACATTTGAACATGTTTTACTTCTAGTTAGCCATGAGTTTACTTTACGTTTATTTAGAAACATTCAACCTTTTCTAAGAAGTAAATATCTATGATAGTATTAAGGTACAGACGCCACCACATCAAGCTGCAACAATCTGTCAAATTTCTTTAATAGATTTTCAACCTTAGTGTTAAAGCATTGGGTTCAAGGTTGATTGGGAAAATTTGACAGTTTCGGGTAGCTGATGTGCTGGCGTCTGTACTTTCTTCATTTAGCCAATTTAATTACGTTACATTCTGCAGATTGCTCTTGCGTCTTGTTGGCTATATGAATTTAAGTATTTATGACACTATAAGTCTTACCTTGCCCTAATTGACATTAAACTCTTTTGAACTTGAAGAAACACCAAGAAACTGTTCATGAAACTGTTCCGGTTCAAAACACGAAGACAGTCATCAGTCCATCAATGTCCAGTTTATAGTTATGTAGAACGTTGCAGTAACATAATTAAGTTTCTAGTGCGTTTTAAATACTTATGCTATCACTAACAGTAAGCAACACCTAAATGAATGCTCAAATATTATTACACTGTTAGATTATCAACTCTTGACACTGAGGCAGTGTGCTTTTATTAAGGCATTCGTTTATATGATACTTAGTGTTGGTGAAAACAAGACTACTACCCCTAAGACAAATGAGTAAAGTGCCTCAACTTACATGAGTTACTATTATAGTTCACAGAATTCTCCACTTGTATGCCCATGGTGCCTCACACCATGCTTTCGCAGTGATCCTCAATCGAACCACAATGCACTTCATCCAATCACTTGGCACTTTACATCTTACACTTTTTTAATTGCACTTTTTTGCACTTTCACTTCACTTTTTGGTTACGTTTCATTGTTTTTGCATTCACATCGATCTTTGACTGTGGGAAAGGTATTAGTTTTAGTCATGATATTATGATAGACCTTAGATAAGTAAAAGTTCGGCACGAATTTCCAAAAAAAGAACAATCTTTCAGATAAAATGATTGTAAAGAAAAATCAATATGAATGCAAGAAATAAAAAGGCGCACATGAAAAACTGGAATGTTTAGTTAGTTGCTGCGTTGCGTGCGGGGAACGCGCGCGCACGTCCGGAGCTGGCATGTCACTGCGCCCGCGTCTGAAACCAACACAAAAATCCCTTTATTTTCGTTGTGCGCGGAAACGGAATGCGGAAACTAATGGCTGGTTGTTTTTGACAACTGTCTTGTTTTTGATTTGTTGAGGAGACAAACTATGCTTACTTTTTTCAGGATTTTATGCATTACTAGCGGATACCCGGCGTTTGCTACTACGGGGCTATAGTGCCTAATGCATTGTTTTAGTGGTCTAAAACCATTTTCGCATTATTGCCTTTCTAATTAAACCGGTTTGGGGCACTTCGGTTGAATGGTTTCAAAGTCTACAACGCATATAGGTAGAATCAATTTTTGTGTTATATAGATAGATAGATTATACGAAATTCCGCCCAGTGATCATATTCCCCATTTTAACCATTACTCTACTTGAAAAATGGGTGTTAATTTCACTACCAGCTGGAGATCACTAAGTAACAATGTTGAATATTACTTGATATTATTTTAAAAGCCTGAAATGTTGTCAAGCAGAGCAAAGGTCCGGAGGCGGTAGGCGTGCACGTTGAGTAGCTGATCTCGTCATCATCTTGGTCGTCGTTATTTCATCATCGGAATTTTAGTAATATCACCTTTTATCAGGAAAATTTGTGAAGCATGTCATTAACTGTCAGTGTGTTATAAATCTACATATTTCTGGTTTAAGTAATTAATTTGGAGGTTAGACCCGTTTTCAGTAAAAATGGGTGATATACCTAAAATAGTGTACAACAAAACAGTCTATTGGATTTTCAACCCTCGGGTTAGCGCCGAAGTTTTCATTTATAGACAGAAAAGAAACGCGGAAACCAGTGACAGACTGTTTTTCTTTTCTAAATGGGTTGCTACAATGGATGTAATGTAAACAATATTTTATGTGTCGCCCTGCTGATGTTTTGACAAAAGTGTTGAAATATCTGCATCGTGTACCCATACATTTTGCGAGAAAATGACTTACACAATGAGAACATTAGAAAATTAATGCATATAGATATTTAGGCAACGCTGGAATAGAAAAATTGATAAAATCGTTACAGAAGATCATTTATTTTTAAAAACTGTCGATATGACAAGACAAGATCTACTTGGTACCATTATTACACACAGCAGAAACTGCAGAACGTCACCTTTTACGATCTTTACGAATTACATTTTTTTAATAGTTTCGATTGTTCTTTGTGCACGAAGGAAGATAGTCTTCAAAATCATAATCCTTCTGCTTTTTCGTGTGGTTAGTGCCTAACCTGATGTCAGAGTTTTTATGCCGCCCATGGGCCTCTGACTTGGCTTTACAAGCCATCGAGAAATATCAGACGGGCATGTTTGGTTTCCTCACGATGTTTTCCTTCATTTAAGCTAGTGATAATTATTCAATTCGCACCTGAATCCGAAAAATCACAGGTCTTGGGTTCGAACTCGTGACCTATGACTTGGCAGTCGGACGGTCACACCACTAGGCTATCATTGCTTATCATAATCCTGAATAGACTGCTTCAAGATAACTACTTGTCTAATCAATCGAGTTATCTGAGAACTCAAGAATTACATGAACGATCTTAATATCGCATAATAGAACAATAAAAGTCCACGTAAATTTATTAAAAGTTTTACACCCATTGCAAAGTACTATAATAAAACCAATGTATTTCTTGCAGACTGCACGCGTCTATAAATTCCAGTATTTTCTTCTCGACATTTAACGATCTAGCTTATAGCTAGACTAGCTGTGTCGGCGGTTTCACCCGCCGTTTCCCGTTTTGCTCGGATTCTGCGGATTGTAGCGTGATGTTAAATAGCCTATAATGTTATTCCAGAATAGGGCTGTCAGACGCAAAAAGAATTTTTCAAATCCAACTGGTAGTCACAGAAATAAGCGCGTTCAAACAAAGAAACAAACTTTTCTGATTATTGTATTAGTATAAATACATTTTGAAATTAAAGAACACGAGTGGTATTATCATAAAATTGCAACCGTTCTGTAGCTGTGTCTTAAATGAGGTTCCACGTTCTATCCTGCCCTCTATGCCTTGTGCCCATACAGTCAAAGTGACCTCTGCGCTGTCACCGACGACGCCGTGGAAGTAGCAAAGTTTTGTGTCAACATGAGAGTACCTAATGTTCGGCCTACGGTCCAGCAGTTGAAGTCTTACGATTGAATTACGATCAGAGAGAATCATTGCAATTATCATTGAATACTCTTGGCAGCCTAAGAAGATGGTGAAACTTTTGAGATCGTAACCTTCGACCAAACCAACTTTGAGAAAATTCCAACAAAGCTAAGATTTCTAGGAACCCAATTCATCATCAACATCTTGCTGCCCCTGTTCCATTCTACTTAGTCGGCGCAACACGTTGTCTAGGAATCCAATTAATAAAACCACATACGAGTATTCCCAGAACAAATGCTTCACATTCTAATCAATCAACCCTCAAGAAACTGCTTACTAACGATGAACATTGCATAATCGCTCACTCACAAAAAAATCATCTTACTGACTGATAAACAATTACTAGAAAAACAAAAATAGCGACGTCCATCAACCAGGCGGTTAGAAAAGCAAAGGAGCTATCTGTTCTCATGAAAAACGCATTCATCTTGTTCTGAAACTGTTTCAAGTTCCTGCCCTAATGATTAATAGGTTTCAATTTTTCTTTGACAAGAAATTAGTAGGGATTTGGAGAGGTTATTAGTTTTTTTTATGTTAAAAACACAAGGTTTTTGTGTGTCGTGAGCATAACAGATTTACATACATTTGAATCGAATTAATAATTTTCTTTAAGGTCGCACTGATCGATGCAGAAATAGAATCCAATAAACAGAAGATGAAGGTTTATGTGTGCTATTTGGGTTGAAAAACGACTATATTATGTCAATTTTATGGTACTCGGATAATATTACTAAAGCCACTTACTAAGAGAATGCTGTGAATTAACTACAGCGCCGACCATCCCCAACTCAAACACTGTTTTAAGCTTTCAAGGTTTATAACTAAAATTACACTTCACCTGCGGGATATCTTCCGTGATTCTTATTTTGGGAGCTCACAACAATTATTGATCACGGAACGTATCCCGTAAGTGACAGTGTAAGACCCCCATCTCAGGTATACTTACTTACTCTCAGTTATAGTTACTTAGTTTTGTCAATCCATAAATTCTAGCGATAATGGCGATAGCAATCTAGAGACTTGTGTTGAGATAAGAGGTAAGAACCAGTAAATAACCGCAGAAATGATGATGGTGATGTCGACGACGATCTATACTTCTCCACCCAATAACAAAATCTTAGTCTTTAATACAATTATTCTGTCAATGGAAAGTTTACAATCAATGGAGGGCAATGTGGGTGGAACATAGCGAAGGAACATTAGGTAGGCACTAGAAACATTTATTATGAAGTAATTCGTTGAAATTTTTGACAGAAAATCATCATAGCACCTTTTAAATAGCTCTGTCTATCAACTAATACGTGAACGTAGAAATGATAATACTTACATGAAAAATGGAGGAAAAATAAGAAAATTTTGTACTAAAAACCTGCGCACGCGTCGGTCAGTGACGTTGGTGCTTGCGATAAAAGTGCACTAAATTATAATTTAATGTAGTTCTTTAAAGATTGTATAGCGTGTTAATATTTTTGTATGCATTTTTTCATATTTTTATATCGCTGTAGGCATAGGGTTGATTGCTGCTAGACTTTTTTTTAAATGTACCCATTAAAAGAAAGAAGGACCAAAACTTTTTGGTCAGCAATCAAGCTACAAGCGCCTCCTGAATTTTTAATTACTAGATAAAGATGGCTATTCCAAAAAGCCCTAACCATAAATTCTTAAACACATTCTTGTCAAAGAAGACAAGATACATCCACCAAACCGCGTGGCAGATTACGGGTCACTTCTTCTTACATAGAGATGGCCTGTCCCGGCATCGAGTGTTCCTAGGCTATATACTTATGCTTACACAGTCTAAAGAACAACAACATTGGGTCATAAGATCGTCTTCCAACAAAAACATAACACGTTCCTGACCTCATTGCCATCAATTCTCAGCATCTCAAAGATCCATCTTGAAATAATCCATCAACATCACCACAATAGCCCTGTCACATGCATTTTATTAATGTCTCCGACAGGTGCTTAACCCTACAATAAAACCTCCCACTCAGTCATTCACTAAATAGTTTTGCAATCTTCTACAGTCAACCAACATTACTTGGTCTTTCCACACGGCGCCACCGGTTAAGGCAACTGTCAGAATTAGTATGGTTTTAGCGTAGTTCTCCATTTTCCCGTGGATCAAGATATTGTAGGTGGTTGAGCTATTAAATATAATAGAGATGTCATCAAGCATAGGCATTTGCGATCTAATGTCAGAAATTGTATTATTTATTCATCATATTTTATCATTTTGACGTCATTGGGTATATTCGGGTGATATGATACCTAAATAGATACTGAGAATTATCATCATGAAAGTCATGTGTCTGTAGAGTGAAACTTGCAAGTTACTTGCAGCTGATTATTTTTTGGAGTTATCCTAGGTTTTATGTTTGTTAAGCTCGCGTTTAACCACAAATCTATCTGATAATGAGTAGGTTATGCTTCGAATATTAAGCCATATAGTCTCACCCTTAACATCCAACTCTTACCTAACTACCAGTATTTCCTTCAAGACAATGACCAGACCACGCGCCATTCGCCAACATCCTCACTATACTTACGATCTAGATTCTAGAACAATACGCACTGTTGGCTCGTCTCCCAGTCAGGTGTTACTGTTAACTAGTTAAGAGGATTCATTGAGGGCTAATGATGCTGTGCAGAGGCCGTTAGGTGACGTAGTGGACTATGACTGTGACGTAAGTTGTCGTCAGGAAATGTAAGGCAATTGTTGGCCGACAAACATTGACCCTTATGCAAAGGGGCGCTGTGGGAAGAATGTAGAGGTAAGTAACCATTACCCGAAAAAAGGTGCATCTAGTGAGGTACATTTTTCTCCATTTCCTCTCTTGAGATGTGCCCCTTTTACTGTCTGTGGCAGAATAGGTAAGGGGTCGTCCTTTAATCACGTGAGATTCGAATATGGGAGGAGAGGTTCAGGAAAAAATTGAGTAACGTGACAAAGCGTGTATTTTTTCGTAGGACGCACAAAATTAATTAAATGAGTGACGTGTAAAATATTTTTATCAATAGTGGATTAAAAACCCAAGCAAGCGAATTTGTGCCTAAGAAATCCGTTTTTTTTATAAAAACACAAACTATCTGATCTTTTCAATAACAAAAAACACATGTGATGCTGTGAGGGGGTAGGAGGGGTAGCCTAAAATCTCACGACGTATCACCAAGGGGGAGGGGAGGGGCTACAAAAATGACCTAAAAAATCTCACGTGATTTAAGGGTGGCCCCTAAGTGGTGAGTATCTGGGGACGCTCATCAGTCAGTCAATTCATTTACAAACATTGACTCCCACCAAGATTTTTCCAGTAGTGTGGTTTGGTGTGCGTATGAGTGATGCCTTCCAAATATTTTATCAGTTCGGGAATCGAGCTTACGACCAGAAGCTCTGGACAAAATCACTTAGCACTGACCAAAGATACTAATGACACGACGGTCTCGCGTGAGTCACTTACGCAGTGACTAACCGATTTACGCAAGCTGTGACGTCAAATAAATGCCTCACCAATTGAAATATACCTAATCCAAAGTAGGCGGACAACTTCAATCTCACAAGGTGTATTAATTAATGAACATGTACCCACGCAAAACGGACATCGTTGCCGACGTCACAAAAGGCCTACGAAATTGATAACTTCAGTGGTTATTTAATATTCCTTTTTATTGCGATGTCACATTACTGGCGAAATACGAGTGTTTTCAGGGATTATAGCAGTGATGTCATGTTAAGAAAGTTTAAATCATTATTTCAAGACTGACTTAAACTTTCTTGATAAGTGGCACTCAATACTATCTTTCACTGCCATATCAGACTAGACCTTGATGACGTCGACCGACGTCACAACCTGTCAGTGTTACAGCGGTGCATAACGTAACGATGTTCATCGCTGATTGACGCCGTGATTGATGACTGACTCACTGAGGTCACTGAGCATTGAGCGATGAAAATACAAGACAACATTCTCATTCGTTGTATTTTTTTGGGTGATTTTGTTTTTGTGCCTTCCTCATATGCACTTGGGTTGTGTTACACAGGGCAACAAAAATCGTTAATAAATAAATATTTTAAAGAAAAATTTTGATATGTTTATGAAGCTGATTTTCACATTAAATATGTGTGCCTCTTATCACACCTAGCTATTATTACAATAATAATATTTATAATAATTGACTGTTATCATTTTCGAGACTTAATACTTTAATCTTCAAGTTTTAGAAAATTTATAGTAGCTCGTGAGGAATAATCTGCAAAGCTTGTCAATGGAGGTCTGTAGCTGGGTGACCAGACCATCCATTACATATCGAACCCCCTCCGTGCCTCGGTGTGCCTTCGTGCTACGCAGTTACTGGGTTGTGGCGTAAGATAGGCAGTCGCTCCATGTTAAAATTTTATACCTATTCAGCTCGATTTAAAATACTAGTATTCGGCAGCATTCACTTAAAATCTAGGCTGATGATAACTTTATACAATCTAATTCTGCAGATGAAAAATGTAACCGACTCTTATTCGAATTCTTTATATCATCAGCGTAGGTAATAACTACACAACAAATACGTTTACGTAACCTCAAAAGTATTTTATGTTTCCTGTTATACCTCATGATTGCAGCCAATAGATTCTAAAGTATACATTTTATAACATTTGAGTTCAAACAACGTACAAAAATAAAACATACATAAAACATAAACAAGCAAAAAAAGCGTTCTTCTTAACGTATCAAAATAACAGTATTATCCCAAGTGTATTGTTAATACAGAAAAATAGGTAGGCTGACAAGGCTACGCACTTTTTTCATCTTATAAATTGAAACAGAAATATACGCAATATCTTAAAAGAAGCTAGGATGAAAAAAACGTAAGAGTATTCGAAAATATATAAACTTCCGTAGCGAATAGAATATATTGGATCTATCTATATTTAGTTAAATTTTCAATGTCTTGAATCTTATTCGACTCAGACGCATCGTAAGGTTAGGTTATGTAGCATGCGGAAAAGCATTGATTTATAGAAATATTTTTTATTCTAAAAAATATGTTGCATAAGTTATAACGAATCTTTTAAACGGTGATTGGTTAATTGCCCAAATACCATAACTAACTGATGTTTTTTTACAAGTCGCATTAATACAGTTGTGATTGTATTTGACGGACGTGTTATACCTTAGTATCATCAAGTCTATAGAAGACTAAAATTATTTCCTATCGGCGAAAACGCTGAAAAAAAGGTCACAAATGTATTCGATTTGAATGCTTTAAAAGCGCTTGTGCGTCTTTCCACTTGTCTAGGCCCAAGTAGGATGACATTCATGACAATGACAACATGCAATCAACTGTAACATTCACAACCAAATAGTCACAAATCTCTGTGACTCACACATTTATCATATTGAAAACCAACACGCAACGCCCTATTAAAATTCCAATCATATGACACTTGATTTTTTCCCTAAAGCGTTTATGACGTAGCAAAACGCCTCCGCTCCGTCTGCCGCTTACTGTGCGACCCACGCCTTATACTCATCGGGTATATCGGTATTAACCATTATTACTCAGTGAACTCTTCCATATGGCGAGTAGCGGATTTTTCTAACTTCACTAATATCTAATAAGTGACTACTATGGGTAGATGGAGTAGTTAGTGAGTCAATTAACATTAATAGATGAAACTATTATTATTGAATAAAAGCTTCATCTATTACGCCAATGTACGAAGTGTTTCCTACACTTCGACGACATTGCTAATCATACATTTTTTGCCTAACGTTTCGCAGATGTTTGTTGTTATTACCCAAAATAATGATGTTCCTGGTAAGCTGGTGTTCTAGCAAGCGCCGCTGAGCATGACGTCCTACGTTCGAATCCCGGGTCAGGCAAGGTATTATTTGGATTTTCCAACAAGGAATTTCTTAATATCAGCCCCGAGCCCTAATTTGGGCCCGGTTGACGACTACACGAGCTGCCTAACCCTTCAGGCAGGTGTGAAAACTATTGTGACACACGACACGTGCTGATTTGTTGTCTTACAATAAAGTAATGAATACAATTCATGTAAATTGATGGCTATTAAATGACTCATGAAAATATACTTCGTCACGTCCAGTCCATTGTTTTTAGTTTGTATTACAACACGTAAGGAATGTATTATGAATAGGCGTGTGAGTTTATGTACCTAGGTCTTATTATAATATTTATATTATTTATATATTGTATGTAGGTTCTTAGGAGCCGTGAACTCCTAATAAAATCGCCCCTTTCGGTTGAGGGCAAAGACTTACATATATACTCTTTGGTTGAGGGACAAGAGTGCACAGGACTAGCAATTTAATTAATCATAAATATCTTAGTTAAATGAATGTTAAATGCGAAAGTTTGTTTTTATGTTTGTTAGTCAATCACGCCAGAACGGCTGACCGGATCTGGATGAAATTTGGCACAGAGGTAGATTATAGTCTGGAATATAACATGCTACTTTTTCTTAATTTATTTTGTTAAATGTGAAAATATTGTTCAAAATTTCCACGTGAACGAAGTCGCGGGTAACAGCTACTAATTTGACTATTATTTACGATAGTAATGTTTTTACTTTATTAATCGTCAAATTAATGATATCATTCTCAACCTGACTCAGCAAAGGTAGTTACCAAAATAAATAACGTTTTTTACTTTCAACGATTTTCGTCCTTTGCTACGATGCTACGAGTTTACATGCTACGCACAACGCGCTACGCCAAAGCCTACAAATCAATGGGTACCAAACTAAGCCAACAACAATGTGTGGTTATTTCTTTAAAAGACCATCTCAGACACTCATCTGCATAGTCCTCATGTGAGTTGACCAAGATAATGTCTGGACTTTCAATGAGACTATGACCTTTGAGTTTGTTTCGGAGGTTTCTTCTCAGAGTAGTCAGGTACAAAACACCGACCTCATCTAGTTTTAAAAAAGAAGACGTGAACACTTTTAGTGTTTGCAAAAACCTATTTGCAAAATAAACATCATTTATCATTATCAGAATAGTACGGAGTACGGAAGTCACGGAGGCATTTGTAAAGTTATAACGTTAAAAACTTTATTTTTTAAACGAGTGATAACGTTGGAACTTTGACCCCAATATCTCCGTAACTAGGAAGTTCCCAGGTATGGTCTAGAACAAAAAAAAACTAGTAAAGACGGGGAGAACAAGTGGATCCGTTAAGGGTATTTTAAAATACTAATACTATTTTCAACATAAATTACCTTACCCACATATTAATTACGCTACTACGCATAATAACTATTAATAGTACAATATCAAGCCGTAACAGTTGCTTGTCTATTATTGATTATTAAATAATAATAGTTGGCAGTTTCCACGACACAGGCGCCTTCGATCTTGGCGAATGCGCAGACGCATCTACTCGCTACGTATGCAATGATCATCATATTTATCATCAGACCATGTAATGCACACCAACTTCAAACGTGTAAATTTATAGGCTGATATCGTGTGTTGCCCATGGTCCACACGCCTAGTTCATCTAGGTGGAATATGGGAAATTATTAATGCCCGTAGTTCACCTGGGTGGACCAAGGGAAATTCTTTTTACACATAGCTGACCTGGGTGGACCACGCGAAATTCTTTTTTCCCGTAGAACACTGATTATATTTTTGCAACATTCATAAAATTCAAACATAAAATAACATTCTGATTTTAAAAAAATGAGCCACGATTGCCATCTAAGAAGTTTACCCGCGAATAGAAATTAAAAAAAATAAGTGTTGTTAGTTGTGATTTTAGTGATGACACGTGCTTATTGGGCCTAAGATTGAAGCTGTAGTTTTTTGTGAATGTAATTATTTGCACAATTTAAGTTGCAAATTGTTAGCCAGAGTAGATGCTTTAACCTCGAGTCAGTCTCTTTTTTTTTGTTAGCCTGTGCCTTCCTACTCCTGGGCAAAGACATTTTTAGTCTCTATAGAGACTAAAAACTAAATTGTGTGTTTTCATAGTAAACAATAATTAAGTTTTACTAACAGCCTATTGAATTAGTCATCGATGATTTACATGTTTCTTGTCATTTTTGGAATCAGGCTTTACTAATGTAGAATGCAGACCACATAAAGGACATGGCCGAAATTTGAATAGAGCTGTGCCCTGAAAAAGATATTCATGTACATTGACATACAGTATTTCATATTAAAGCTTACAGGTATGTATTCAAAATAGTGTAAGTTTTATGATCAGAGAAGAAGCGAGAGATACTATAAATAGGATACAAAAAATGTGCCTAAACATTTTGCAGGACAATATGCCAATCTTTATATGCCATATTGACACAAATTGTCTACAAAGAAAGGAAAAAAAAACGAAAGCAAAAAGTTTTACAAGAAAAAGTTTTACTAGAACGAGGATTTTTTTAAGTGTTTCATTGCTATTCAAAATGTTTAGGGAACTGTAGTCTTTCTCCATATACAGGTATCGGTTTGAATTTTTCGCATCCATTCCTAGATGTAATATTCGCGGAATTAAAACTAAAAATTCGTGCATAGTGACAAATTGTAAACGAAGCCAAGAATTCTATTATTTTAATTGTAGAACCAGGTTGGCCGCTGTAAACATAATCTGGCCAAATGAGATATCCTCGATCCATCCCAAACAGAATGCCAGTGTGGAGCCTCTTTGCAGGATATGCCCCACCTCCTGTCCTGCCCATCCTGCACTTTTACCCTTAACGTTACCTTTCAAGATTTAATCGAAGCAAATTTTAGAGCTGTACATGTGGCTTCAAACACCATTTCAGTTTCATCGACACGAAAAGAAGAAGAAGAATAAAATTGTACTACAAAAACAAACTTACACACGACAACTGCAAATTGTAAAATCATATCATCAGAAGTCATTTATTGTAGTATGTTGGTATATGTAGTAGTCACCCTGCAATACTCCTCAAAGCAAATAATCGCAATGTCCAAAGAAAACGTGGTTGGTACTAAGTTCCCTGTGCCAATTGCTTGCCAGAAATTGTTGGCACGGAAAGGTGTGGTGGCCGAAAATATTTTTTCTCACACACACGCTAGTACTGTAAGTCTTGTATACGATATAATATAAAATGTTGCTCGTATATGTGTCAACGGTTATCATATTCGAATCAGCAGGAGACATTGTCGCTTCTTTTTAGTGTCTGGTGATGTGATACTAAGAAAACAAAATGGTCTTTTTTTGGTAGATAATTCATTTACTTGTAATTCATCTTCTTCTTTTCATATCGATGTTACATACGTAACATAAATATTAGACAGTTTGAGCCCAGTAGGTAAGTGACCACGTTGATTTCAGCGTCAAAGGCGTTTAATTTAAATTAATGTAGGTATATCACTCCTTTATTATTTAAATTAGGAAAAATCCCCCCATTTATTATTGATTGCTGTCAATCACTCAAAAACCAGAGGCCTTAAACAACATCTTTATGCATACCACAATCTATATATACTAAAATCTGTTGGTCATCACGGCTATCCTAAAGCTTATCAACCAATAATTAATTCGTCTGACGTAAGTAGAAAACACCACCTGCTGGAGTGCTCAACATTTTGCAAATGCACATGCCATAAATGGTTCCGCTTACACCTCCGCATCACAGATTGTAAACATTTTCTCCTACTACACATAAATACTTATATCTCTCTAAAATGGCGCCAAGAAGTCAATTTAAATAAATAAACAAATAATATCCACAAGCTAATTGGCGCCCATAGCGTGGAGACGCCTTCTCCCTCCCTTTTATCTTTGCAAGACATAAATAGCGCACTTTGAACTTCGTCACGGTGGATCAAATTCTGTGACAGCTTTAATTAGCTTGTATGAAATGGGGATGTCTACATCGAGTATGTGGGCATAACGACACAACATCAAGACTATAATGCCTGAAAGGTTCGGAAGAGGTGTACCTTAACGTTTACATAGTAAGTACACCCACATTTACCATTCACCGATGTTTAGGGGCCAAGCCTATTGCCGTCAACCGGGTACAAATCCAGGTCCCGGGCTGTTACTGAGAAATTCTTTAATGACTTGTTAATTTAATTATATTTAATTTTTTTTTTTTTTTGGTTTATAGTTTGGAGCAACTGTGCTGAGATTATAACTTGGTTTTTAATGAGTGTCGTTAAAACTACGGCTGTAAATATCTCATTATTATTATTCAGTTAGCTGATAGAGCAATAGACCAATATTATCTTACCAGTTTAACTATACATAAACATAACATCACGCCTGTACCCCCGAAAGGTAAGGCAGAGGTGTACCTAATAGTACACCCACATTTCGCTAGTTATGTTGAAGTTCCATGTTATAGGGGGCAAGCCTATTGTCATCAACCGGGCACATATACAGACTCCGTGCTTGATACTGAGAAATCCCTGATGAAAAAACCCAATAACACTTTGCCCGACCCGGGAATCGAACACAGTACCTCATGCTCAGCAATCGCGCTTGCGGCCACTAGACCAACGAGGCTTTAAGTACAGTTTCTGCCAAATAATAATAATGATCAAATCTTTTTTTTAATGCCTTTTGTTACTGTTACTGTTAGCCTGTATCATCCCACTGCTGGGCAAAGGCCTCTCCCCATGACTTCCAAATTCTTCGATCCAGGGCTAAGGTGGACCACTGATCGTTGGTTCTGTCCAGCTCGTCCCGCCATCTCCTGCGAGGTCTACCGCGTCGCCTTCTGGCTGTGTCAGGGCTCCACATCGTGGTTATTTTGGCCCACAGCTCGTCGGGCATACGGCAAACATGGCCAGCCCAGTCCCACTTTGTATTGTCTGTTTTTTTAAAGGAGTATTTAAAAATGTAACAAATTGTAAAGAAATAAATAAAGGAAATAATATGATCAACTCAATCTAAGAACCTTACCATACATAATCAGAAAATATAGATGACACAAAAACCATGTAATTTGGCAGCAAAAACTATTCGAAAAAAATCATCAACGCTCTCAATTTCATAAATTATCTCATTAAAACCACGAACGATGACGTCTTTTGACGTTTGGTTTGACAACTACAAGTGACATCACAGGTGTAGTGTCAGTTACCTTCCAACCTGTCACTGTTGGTTAGAAGAGCAATGATATCACCTCAGGAATATTTCCACATAAGATTGAGGTAAATTCTTGACATTGACGGTTTAAAGAAAACATTCTGATTTCTGTCTACTACGCCGAGAAGATTCTATTTGATGGTACGATTCCGGTGCGTTTTGTAAAACGTGGAAACACGTTACATTCGTGTAGTTATTTATACATTTACCTATAACCCTCCACTCTTAACTATATATTGTATATTATTATAGGTAACACCTATTTGCATTCTGTGGGTAATGTGGACATGCCAGACTTTGTTTTCCTCAATGTGGAAATCCACAATGGTTGTCCTCCGCCCTGGGGAGCGCGGAGTGGTCCGAGTCGTACGGGCCACACCGGTGTGCGCTCGCACACTTGCGTCGGGGGGCAGTGGGATCTATTGCGACTTCGGCTGCCCCCGGACTAGTGAGCCCGCTTGACCTGCGGGACAACTTTTTGGTATGCGGTTTTTAAAAGTGCAAAAATAAACGTAATCAAAGAATAAATAAAATCATTATATCAGCCAAAATACGTCGACCGCTGGCCGTAGGTCTCTATCAAGCACCGCATCAATTGCTCCTATGTTTTTCGCATTTAGGAAATTATCGGAGCCAAATAAAATGGAGAGAAAAATATAATATTTTCTGCGGACCGTGTGACGCAAATTAGTTCAAATTATTAATGCGATCGGTGTGCGCGCGCGCCGTTCAGACGATTCACACTTCATATTAATATTTATTATAGTGAGTCATTCATGGTCTACACATTACCTGTGACATATCGATGGTCGAACTTTGAAATAACGTAAGTGACATTGACCGCGATGATGGATTGTCAACTTTCGGCGCTGAACTGAACGTTGCAAATCCAACCGCGCCCTTGATGTTCCTTACGGTATCTTAAATGCCCACCGTCAATATTAATTCATTCTCTAGTTTTATATTCACGCCTTCAATGTTGAGTGGGGCAGAGGCCTGAATTATTTACTGAAGAGTTTCTTTTGATCAACCGTTTTCAGAGTTTTTGCAGGAAATTAGCAAAGTTTGCTATTGGCGAAAAGCTCTAACACCCAAATCTCCTTATTTAAAGGACTTTGTTCGTGCGTAAAATCCTTCGACCTTCACAATCTGACTGACGTACTGGCTCATAGGGCCAACGTCCTGATATCTCCATGGCTTGTCAACGGGTTAACCGCGGCCCACACGCTTAAGCTCCTGGCATGTTGCAATAGTGGCTGCGGGGAAAACGAATGAAAAAAATTGTTTAGAGTCGAATTGTTTGCCACTAGTCAAAACGAAGCACTGGCGGAACAAGTAGCGAGTGCGCGTGTTGCTTGATGCAAGTCGCGTCGCAAGTTGGTCGGGGTGTAACAACGCCATAAAGGCCATTAGTTCATGGAACAATTTAACATTACATACATAAACTTACGCCTTTTTCCAATGGGGGTAGGCAGAAACCACAGAACGCCACCTGCTACGATCCTTACACCTTTGCTTCAATAAAAACGAAAATTAAAGGGGTATAATAACTGTGATTAATTGATTTTACTAATAAACGTGGCGACAGCTTAACGTTGGCATCTTGAGTAGCCTTAAATATCCTAAGCGGTGACGGGACGTCATTTTTAAATTGTTCTTCCACTTACTGATAATTTGATGGTTTTATTCTAAACCTTAACTAGTGTTTCTAGTGAAAACCACAATAAGACTCATCTAAAATATCATCTGGAACACCTAAATCTTTCTACCATCACCGCCCCTTCCAATTCTACATCATGTTAACTTTAATTGACAGTTTTGTTCAGCAGTTGGCAATATTCTGCCAAGTTCAGGGAATCTAATAATTTAATTTAAAACAACGCGCTTGTTGACTGTTATACGAGTTAAAATGAATACTGGCGTTATTTATATTATGTACGGAGAATCTGACGTATATTTAGTTACTATACAAGATATGATTTGTAGGTTAATTTATGTACGTTAATTTACAGTTAAGTACAGATAAGTAAGATTGTAAGAATATCTTCATTAAGTAGAGTAAATTAACTATATATACATTTTTAATTAAAAATTATAAATAAACTAACAACAAACTATAAAAGGGCATCAAAAAACTCCTCCTCAACGCTGTCAGCTGGTAAAGTGCCCGAGAGACTGTCGGCGTTGCCAGCCACGGGCACGTCACGGGATGCGTCAACAAGGCTTTTCAGATTTCCATAAACAGGCTGTGAGATCTTAAGTATCGTAACTAGAAAAAATCATTTTTTATAAACGCAACTGCAAATACAGAAAATTCGTCTCTTCAGTTTTTTTCTGCATTGTCCAGATACGTAAACTATGAATAATTCACTCACGGGTTTTTTCATGTTATTGTAATAGCACGTAATCTGTATAAATACGATAATAGTGTCTCGTTCTGGATGAGGATCACAAATAACTTTCACCTAGAGAACATAAATTGAACAGATTCGATATAGGTTTAATTCAGACGATTTTGTCACGTCCTTAATCAGATGTAGGAAAACAATTGTGTAGTTTGGCAGTAGTGAACCTCGAATTGTCCAAGACTTCTTTTCATATTCCATTTAGTATCGTGTAGTGTGTAGTTTAGTGTAATTGTGTGTATGATATATTGTTTGAAGATACAATGGGGTGGCGTATCCGTGTGGATAAAACCGCCCAAAATTAATAAAGAGATAAAAAACTTCCACCAATTATACGTAAAGCTCTTTCTACATCTCAGGAATTCCCGTTAAACATATACAATACAATGTAAAACCCATTCCCACAGTCCCTTTGTCAAGTTCAACAACTAAGTAAGTCAAAGGAATGAGTCACTAACTTATTTCTGATCGCACTCGCTGTTAATTAATCCCTTTAGGGCTTCGAGTTTCAGGAGAAAGAGAACAAAACCGCACAGGAAGCGAGCTGGCCAATAAAACATCAGCACGATTTGTTTCAGGATATTTCAGGGCATAAAACAAAGATACGTACAGCTTATTTATTGCGTTTCTTAGAAATAACTTGACGAGTGAACGTAAACATGTTGGAATTACGAGTTTTATGGATCAATTACTGATGTGTTTCCAATGTGTTTATTCATTGGAACTTTTGATTTCGCAAATTACTGATATCTGCTGGTTTTAATTGTGCTTTTAGTCTAAGTAGTTTTGTAATTTGAAAAAAGAATTCATGGATTCTCTTCTTAAATTATAGAAAGGCGATCGGCACGGTTGTATGGGAGTTTCGTACACCTAATAAAATATCGTGTTTTGCTATATTTTTTGTTTTAATTGGTAGTCAATACGATAGGCAAGCCCTTTTAAAATTCTTAGATTTTTAGAAGTTGGGACTTAAAAGTTATAACCAGTTTTATTTTTGAGGTTATGTCCCAATAAATATTATTGAGGTTATGTCCCAATAAATATTATTACGTGTTCTAGATAGCTGGTGCTGTCTTTGTAGTGTTTTACTTATCATTAAGTTGACAAATTGACATGAGAATTGTACCTGTTTAGTAGGGTGCTTTAGGAGAGATCTACGTCCAGCAGCGGTCTGGAATAGTTTGATGATGATGAATGATGAAGTGCTGATGGAGTTTTGAGTGTGGGTAAATAAAACTACTTTGTTTTTGTAGGAAATTACATTTATTTTATTGTTCTTATAATTACCTAATCGATTCTTAATATTATTTCATCTAGGAAAGGGGCAGGTCGGGTCATACCTTCATGGCGAGCGTAACTAAGGTACCAAATAATGCTCATAACATGTGAGCAGCATCCCACTGTTCTTAAACCTACAATGCAATTACAGCAATAACTTTTGATTGCGTCCGGACCATTCATATTTGTTTCTGCAACTATGAAAACAAAATAAGTTCTAGCAGAAGAATGGCGGGACTTTATTTTAGCACGGAGCAACATTGGGTTTATTCCCTCTAAGCCATGTATTCTCTCTCGAGATACCTCTAATGTATATACTCCATGAAAGCGAAAATGCTCACCCACATATGAACGAGCCTGGCGAATTTGATATATACCACAAGCAAATAATATCAATTCCTCCATGGATAGTCGCGGAAAGGAGAGGGTTGTCGCGTCTATAGGTACAAACCAGGAACCGCGCCTGTTTAAATTATGTAACCTAACTAATTCAGCTACAGTATTCGTTAAAAACAGGCGCTCAAATATGATTGACACAAACTGCTCTGCATGTATATTTTCTGTAAATGGCGGAGTAAACGCATTCAGCAGAGCAGCTGCTATTTTAAAATCTGCCATTAAACTGCGACAACCACGGTTAAAATATTCATGGCGGAATATTTTGAAGTCTCTCTTAAAACGGCCATTCACAGCTTCTACTACCCACCTGTTAATAGTGACACAGCGTGAACGGTTGGCATCAAGAGTAGATAGCTGTGATTGGCCGTCTTCTTTGGTTTCAGGCATATGACCTATATATCCTTTCTGATGCAGACTATCCATGCAGTCACGAAAACCTCTATCTACAATGAAGATATCGTTTTCGTTATAAAAATCATTAAATTCAGTTTCATTTAATAAATTATTCATTATGGTGGCATCATTTGTAGTGGCACTATATGGTCCGCGTACATCTATAATATATCCATCAGAGGCACAGAGGATAAATGGCTTTAATAAATTCCTATATTTATGAAGGGAATATGTATCCTTTTGGAACAAGTAATTACTACTTTTTTGTGTATATATATATGTTGCATCAGCTATTGTGATTGCAGGTTTTTGATCAGCTGGTGCATTAGGCTCACCAAAAATGTGATCGGCAATGTATGAATTTCTTGCTGCCACTTGCTCCCTTCTTAAATGAGAAAAACCAAGAAATTGTGGAACATAATCAGTTAGCAAAATATTTCTTGCTACAGACATTAATGTCTCTAGGGTCCTTCTCGGAACTTGAAATAGACATGACAATCTGTCCCCTGAATCCCCAGTCCTTAATTTACACAATAAGGCTGTTAATGCAAAACTACCCCGATGCATATTCTTAAGCCTCGGTGTTACATCTAATATTTGTTGATGTTGTTGTTTATTTATGCCGATAAAGTACTGTACTTGGTTATCGGGGTAGTTTTGAATATTCTCATAAGAGATATTACTTAACCCTTCCATTAATATAAAAATAATCTCCTCTATGTGTGTGGAAGTAAAGCTATTAAGGCTATACTCAGCAGTATACAGGTTTTCATAATTAGCCTCCTGTCTATGTAAGGAGCAAATACGAGCACCTCTTGGTATAAAATATTGGTACCTAACCAATACGTGTTGCCTGGTTTCTTCAGGCACAATATTTCGCTCTGGTTCCGTGCACTCTTGGAAAATGCAATGTCTTGGTGTTTCAGCCGCTCTTCTTATATTGGGCAACACAATATGTTGGGGTCTTTCTTGTGGTTCTTCTGGAACATTGAAGCTCAAATCTCGAGCTTGGCCCCAGCAAACTCCACAAACTTCATTCATGGATGACATCTGTAAATATAAATAACATTGATGAAATAAAAATTAAACACTAAGTTTGATAGACATAAATTGCACCCATCATGACCAAGCTACAGAATAGTTCTTGACATACAATGATTGGTTTTCACCTTACAGAAAACCTTTACCAAAAATATCTATGTTGTGTTAATATGAGTGAATAGGTTTATTGCTCACTGGAGTAGAGAAGAAGGGCTATGTGACAATGGAAAAACCAGTATCTTTTTGTTGTTAGTGGAGCCAACATCATGACTGTCCCAGATTTAGCAACATAAAATAGTAATTGCCCTTTGCGTGACACATGTTTATAAGCTAATTACTATAAATATATTATTTCGTATATACCTGCTGGTGCTCCAACAAACGAGCAGTATTGTCGGGATTCCACTCTTGATCTGATGTTGGGGTGGATAGACTCTGACCACATACAGCACACAACAAATCAGAATGATCACTCTCCAGATGATCAGGTACAATGGGTTGAATATCTTCATTTGGTGAAACAACCCTTGTTCTTCTAGCTCTTAGCCAACATGGCACACAAGCTTCATCTTCAGAACGAAGCTAAAATAAAAAATATAAATAAAGAAAAGCTTGCATTAAAAAATGCATGGTATTAGTGAGAAATAATTATATTCTTATTTCTTAGTTTAAATCAAATCAAGGTACCTAATTGATAAAGGTTATAATAGGTACATGTTGTTATACCTCTCGTGGTTGGATCCAAGTAGCAACTGTGTTAGCCATTCTTTGTTCTTCTTCATTTGCACCTTCAATCAAAATCCTGCGTCGACTGATTCGTAGTATGGATCGTCCGCATACAACACAAACACTTTGATGGCCTATGCGTCTCCTCGGCATATTATCAGAAGAACGTGGATGAGTAGCTAGCTGCCAACATGCATGGCAAACATGGTCAGCAGGTGTTATCTAGAAATAGAAAATAATTAAGTGATTTTGAGTATGGCTGAACATTGCTTTATATGACTATGATAGTCATACTAACAGTAATAACTATTTTAACAGTGTTACGCATACCAAGTTAGGCAACCAAGTGTTAGGCAAGTAAACAATACATGTAAAAGATCACTTATGTGTTTGTTAATGTACAAACACATAAGTGATTGTTTACAGGACAAATTGTTTGTATAAAGGACAAATTGTAAATATTTATACAACCACAACAGTGTTTTAGATTAGTTTTAGTACATACATATTATTTTAGTATGATATCGTGTAGTTTAAATGGTAAGGCTACTTTTTAACACGTAAAAGTTATCACTTCGTAACTGGCACACTCGTACGCAAAATGTTATTTGGAAACTACTTACATCTCTAGGATATGTCCACAGCCGAATAGTATTGACGATATCTTCACTCTCGTCGGATAAAGCGTGCCTTCTTATTCGCGACAAGCGAACGTTGCAATTGATGCATTGCAAACTCGTCATTTTAATAATTAAAGCACGTACACACACAGCACAACTAATAAAGCGTCCTTTCGCGAAAGTACTATCAACAGATAGAGTACGGAGGAGCAGTTGCTCAACTCAACGTAAAAATGGCCAGATAATTTGCTAAATTGCTCAGATGCAGTTACAAACCACAATCCAAAACAACAGCAAAGAACTGAACAGAGACTCAGAAAGATTTTCGTAACCTGTCAATAAAATAATTGCCAATACAAAAAAGACATTGATGGCAAAAATAATATTCCAATCATTATATAGTTAACTATTAAGATTGTATGCAATAATTATTCATTGTAAGGTATAATGTGTAATTGGTTAATTATATTTACTGTTATTTCTATTTTTAAATAATTATTTATCATTTCGAGCCTCGTGATATTTTACAAATGGCAACTTCTAAAACCATAGCTACGTTTAGTTGCGTTTAGTTTTAGATTATTTTACGTTTAATTACTTGAATCTTTTAATTGATATAATTAATTAATCCGGACTTCTAAAAATACTAATGTTTCATGAAAATGAATGGTTTAGTTACCTTAATAAGTGGTACAAATTCTATCACAGAACAACAAAAAAAGTATGTTGTACGAATTCTGCCGATTGTCTTTGAAATGATCTAAATAGCAATAATAATAAATTAAACATAACGTAATATCACGCCAGTAATCCCCGAAGGGCTTGGCAGAGGTTTGCTTAATAATACACCCACATTTCAGCAGTAATGTTACAGTCCCATGTAATAGGTGGCACGCCTGTTGCCATCAATCGAGCACAAAACCCGGACTCCGTGGCTTGTACTAAGAAATTCCTGATGGAAAAAACGAAAAACAATTTGGCTGAATCGAACCAAGACCTTATTATGCTCAGCAGTTGCGCTTGAGACCACTAGAAACCAACGAGGCAATAATAAATTATAGTAATGTATTTAAAATAATACTAATACCAGCCTGTAACTGTCACACTGCTGGGTAAAGGCCTCTTCTCATACAGAGAAGGCACGAGCATTGATCACCACGCTTGCTCAAGACGGGTTGGTGATTTTAAACTTATATTAATTATAAGTCCAGGTGTCCTCACGATGTAATGTATTGAAAATAATTAATAATGTATATCGGCGCAATTACGACAGTTCGTCTAGAAAATCCAGAATAATCAAGACAAATCATTTGATTGTCCTAAAATTAGTTCATAAATCGTCAATTAATTACTTCGAGTTTATTGTGATTTTAAAATAACGTTAAACAGCATGTCATTATTTCTATTATTGTAATTTCAATACTTAACCTCAAAACTTAAAAACACGTGCACGTGCGCCGAGCCCTATAAAAGCGGTCGCACTGTACATAGACTATATACTATAACTGAGACTGGCACTGTAGGCGCTCGAGCATTCACTCTCGAGCCGCCGTACAGTACGGACCTCTCTGTGACGTCGTTACGCTGCCCGTTGAATAAACGAAACTTTTAAATAGTAAAGTGAAGTTTTCTTTCGAAGACCAGAAATATGGATCATCAAGAAAATAACAATCGTGACGTCAGCAATGCTGACGTCATACTTTTTAAAAACACTTCGGAGGTTCCTCCTACGTCATCAGAAGTGGGATTGCAAGAAGCTACTACCCAAACCGCTTCCTCATCAGCTCGTTCACCACCTGATGTGACCAACCAAATGGAACCAACCAACACCCATCAGCAGGAACCTGTGTGGGTACCATTGGAAGATGGTATGCAATCAAGACCGCAAGCATACCCTCACCATGGAATGCAGATGGGAGGGATACCACCACAATTCCTGATGCAAATGATGGAGACGATGCAGAAAATGTCTGAGCACTTATGTGCTCCACCTACCGAAGCAAAAATAAGAATCAAGGACATTTATTTGCCATCATTTGATCCGGACACCCACATTGGAGTACGAGAATGGTGCCAGCATATAGATCGAGCAATTGAAGCGTACAAGCTGGATAATTTCGATGTACGTATGAAAGTATGCAGCCTGTTAAAGGGGCGTGCAAAAATGTGGATTGATGATTGGATGGTGACTACTACAACATGGGAAGAGTTGCGCAGTAATCTCATCACCACGTTCGAACCTGAAAATAGATACTCCCGGGACATCATCATGTTTAGAGAACATGTTTACGATGCAACAAAAGACATCGCGGAGTTCCTATCACGTGCTTGGATTTTGTGGCGACGAGTCACCAAAGACAAACTGGGAGACGAACACGCTGTGGAGGCAGTGATTGGATGCATTAACGACGAACGCTTGCGTATTGAATTGTTGAATGCCAGGGCAACCACTGTTCCTGAGCTCATCTCAGTTGCAACATCCATAAGGAAGAAGCGTAATCATCCAAGCTCCAGTTCCACAACATATAACAAACGTCCACGTTTTTCGGACAACACACCATTAACATCAAGCTGCCGTATATGTAAGAAGACAAACCACTCCACTAACGATTGCAGATTTAAACCTTCGGAGTCTAAACCTGAAGCTAGCAATAAGGATTCAAAAACAACAGCCGTACCTGCCTGTACTTATTGCAAGAAACCAGGCCACACTTACGAAACATGCTTCAAACGCGAACGATCGTTGACTTCAAACGTAAACTGCGTAGCAAGCAATAAGCTGGCTCCTATCACCATCAAAATAGGTGAAAGGATTTTGCAAGCAGTCTTCGACAGTGGGGCAGAGTGCTCAATTATCAAAGAATCTGTTGCTACAGCTCTACCTGGTCAGAGGAGACCAGTAGTCAATTATTTGAAAGGGATCGGTCAATTCCCGGCGCTATCATTGACCAGACTTACAACTGTATGCGTCGTAGATACTGTCAGTGTTGAGCTGGAGTTTTACGTATTGCCCGACTATGAAATGTCAACAGACATTTTAGTGGGCATGAACCTGATCCATGACACTAATCTAAGTGTGATAATCACGTCCAACGGGACGAAGCTAATCCATGAAGCACTCGTCAATCATGTGAGTACGAGTTCTTCTCTCTTCGACAACTTGGACTGTGACCTAACCAATGAAGATGAAGTCTTGCAACTACGTCAACTTCTGACTAAATACGAACATCTGTTTATTCGTGGATATCCCAAGACTCGGGTCAGCACCGGCGAGCTTGAAATCAGGCTGAAAAACCCTGATAAATTCGTGGAAAGAAGACCATATCGCCTTAGCCCAGTGGAACGAGAGAAGGTTCGCACCATAATCCAAGAGCTTCTGGAACATAAAATCATACGTGAAAGCAAATCACCCTACTCAAGCCCCATCATCTTGGTCAAGAAGAAGAATGGTGATGATCGGCTTTGTGTGGACTTTCGAGAACTTAACTCGAATACCCTACGTGACCATTATCCACTCCCGTTGATCTCCGATCAGATTGACCAGTTGGCAAATGGTTATTTTTATACAAGCCTTGATATGGCGGCTGGTTTCCACCAGATTCCCATTGGGGAAACCTCCATAGAGAAAACCGCCTTCGTCACGCCAGATGGACTATATGAATACCTCACCATGCCGTTTGGTTTGAGCAATGCTTGTTCGGTTTACCAAAGATGCATCAACAGAGCTTTGGCATCATTGCTGGGAACAGCCGCACAAGTGTATGTAGATGACGTGTTAAGTAAATGTGTAGATTTCCCTGAAGGAATTTCATACCTGGAGCGAATACTCATAGCACTACAAGACTCTGGATTTTCCATCAATGCAGACAAGTGCAGTTTCTTCAAGCGGTCCATTGAATATCTCGGAAACGTAGTTTCTGATGGACAAGTACGACCGAGTCCACGCAAAGTAGAGGCTCTCGTCAAAGCTCCAGTACCCAAAACTGTCAAGCAAGTTAGGCAGTTCAATGGTTTGGCTGGATATTTTAGGAAGTACATTCCTGATTTTTCCCGTATAATGGTGCCTTTGTACGAACTAACGAAACAAGGAGCAAAATGGGCATGGACAGACAAACACGAAAGAGCTCGAAACACAATCATCGAATGCTTAACGTCTGCTCCAGTACTTACATTGTTCCAAGAAGAGGCACGCATACAACTGTACACGGATGCAAGCAGCCTCGGATTTGGTGCAGTACTGGTTCAGGTGATTGATGGACGTCAACATGCGGTTGCCTTTATGAGCATGAGAACCACAGAGGCTGAAAGTCGCTACCACTCTTACGAGTTGGAGACACTGGCAGTGGTACGCGCTGTAAAACACTTTCGCCAGTATCTATATGGGCGAAAATTCACCGTGATAACTGATTGCAACGCATTAAAAGCGTCAAAACACAAAAAGGACCTCCTGCCCAGGATTCATCGCTGGTGGGCGTTCTTACAAAACTACGACTTCGAGGTAGAGTACCGCAAAGGTGAACGTCTCCAACATGCTGACTTTTTCAGTAGAAACCCAGGAGTCAGCCGAGCGAATGGCCAAGTTGAAAGGGTCGTTGCGACCCTCAAGAATGCATTAATAATGATTAAAAACTACGAAGCAGAGCAGTGGCACACCGTACTCGAAGAACTTCAACTGGCAATGAACTGTACAACTCATCGGGTCACCGGTGTTGCTCCACTGACACTTATAACACAACGAAAGCACTGTGTACCTCCCGAGCTTCTCAAGCTGGTAGATATTGACAACGAAACTGTAGATATTGAAGCGCTTACTCAACTGGTGCAACAAAAAATGATTCGTTCTAGCGAACAAGACAGACAACGCTTCAACCTACATAAAGCCAAAATCCATCATTTCCAAAGAGGTGATTACGTATTGGTTAAGAATAATCCTCGCAACCAAACCTCGCTTGACCTTAAATTCAGCGAGCCGTATGAAGTTTGCAGAATACTGGAAAATGACCGATATTTGGTAAAGAAAGTTATCGGCAGAGGACGACCACGCAAGGTTGCCCATGATCAGCTGCGCCGTGCTCCCGAACCTGGCGAACAGTTGGCCATATCGGCGGGAAACGAATCACCTACTCACCGAGATCCTGCTGCAGAACCAAAAGATCCCATTCCGTCGACGTCACGAGAAGAGCTGCAAATACAGCCAAATCACGGACTACAGGGTGAAGACGACCCATCTGAATAAATCGTAAGTAACTCTATTCAACTATTCCAAATAACTCTACGAGAACCTCCGAGACCCTCCGAGAACTCTACGAGACCCTCCGAGAACTCTACGAGACCCTCCGAGAACTCTACGAGACCCTCCGAGAACTCTACGAGACCCTCCGAGAACTCTACGAGACCCTCCGAGAACTCTACGAGACCCTCCGAGAACTCTACAAGACTACGAGAACCTCCGAGAACCCTTCAATAAACTCTCTGAGTACTTAACTTTATAAACATTGATATTCTCAAAAGATAAAGCAACGCAAGTTGCTTACAGATGCACTACTCAGAGGAGGTTATTTCTATTCTTTCAGGTCAACGAGAATCTACGAGATCCACAACAATCTACGAGAAACAACGAGGCTGGTGCAGAGCGCGCACCGCCTGTCAGTATGGCCGTATCGGCGCAATTACGACAGTTCGTCTAGAAAATCCAGAATAATCAAGACAAATCATTTGATTGTCCTAAAATTAGTTCATAAATCGTCAATTAATTACTTCGAGTTTATTGTGATTTTAAAATAACGTTAAACAGCATGTCATTATTTCTATTATTGTAATTTCAATACTTAACCTCAAAACTTAAAAACACGTGCACGTGCGCCGAGCCCTATAAAAGCGGTCGCACTGTAGGCGCTCGAGCCCCAGTCCGATCACCATGTTTGACAAGCCGATCCCTTGGGAAGAGCGAGCCAAATATCTAGGAGTAATACTCGACCGACGCCTAAATTTCAATGAGCACATAAAGACAGTACGTTCGCGTGCTGCTTTCGCTCTTGGTAGGCTCCACTCCATGATAAACTCACGCAGCAAATTGTCACTCAAGTGCAAATTGCGTATTTACACCGCGTGCATCCGCCCCATCATGACCTATGCCTGCCCAGTCTTCGCACACGCCAAGTCCTATCAAACTCATAGAATGCAGACTCTCCAAAACCGTTTTCTCCGAAAGGCCACGGGTTCTCCGTGGTTTGTCAGGAATGAGCGACTCCACGTCGACCTCAAAATTCCCACCATAAAACAGTTCATAAAGCGTATTACCAAACGCTTCTTTGACACTGCCGAAAAACACCGCAACCCGCTAGTGGTTGCGGCTGCCCGATACGTCCCCACCAAAATAGGGAAAATTCGCCGTCCCAGGCACTCTCTAGCTGAGCCCGATGACCCCATCACCCTCCTTCAAGAAAGCCGTAGGGAAACCAGCACTTTAAGGAAAAACAAACACAGACCGCGTTCCGTTTTCCGGCCCCGCCGCCGAGGCCCATCGCGACGCCCCCGTAACACCCCCACCCGACCCTTGCCCAACGAGCCAGCCCGCGTTGCTGAGCAAGTAACGTTAAATTCCCCAATTAATAATAATACGACCCAGCCTGTCCCTACTTGCTGCCCTCCCCAAAATGACGCCCTAAGCCGAGGTCCGAGCCCCACAGGGGGTGCCCTTAGCGAGCGGTCATTAATAGAATAAATTAGCTTGTAAGCCCTGGCTGGGGGCCTTAAATTCATTTGAGGTCACCACAGGATAGTCCGGTTAAGTAGTAAACCAGCCGTAGAGAGCTGGAAAACTGCGAGTGGCCATTATCAAAAAAAAAAAAAAAAAAAAAAAAAAAAAGGCGCTCGAGCATTCACTCTCGAGCCGCCGTACAGTACGGACCTCTCTGTGACGTCGTTACGCTGCCCGTTGAATAAACGAAACTTTTAAATAGTAAAGTGAAGTTTTCTTTCGAAGACCAGAAATATGGATCATCAAGAAAATAACAATCGTGACGTCAGCAATGCTGACGTCATACTTTTTAAAAACACTTCGGAGGTTCCTCCTACGTCATGTACAATGTAACAAATGTAATGTGTAATGTGTGTGTATGTGTTTTTGTTAATGTGTGTAATGTATTTATTTCATAAAAAATTAAAAAACTCACGCCTCTTTGCTTTTTTCTCATGGGTAGGCAGGAACTAGAAAACGTGGCCCTGCTACGATACTTACATACTCCTTTTGCTTACACGTTCATACATCCGATACACACGCACCAGTTGCGAGCACTACGTACCTGACCTTTATGAAGAGCATCACACATGCCAAAGTCAGTTACTTACAGGATATTTTAGGGCGTAATTTTCCGGCACAAAAAACATCAACATCTAAAACTCTACTACGAGTAAAATCGGAACTAAACACCATCGGTTCCCTGAAAAACGTGAAACCTTGGCCTTGAAACCCTGAAACAAATAATTTACGAACATCGAGCAATTACCATTGAGCTGTCATAACAACAAATATGATGGACGTGTTGGGCCACTAGATTAGCGGGGACGTTGCCGGCTGAGCGGACAAGGTTAAGTGTTATGGACCTATGGGTGGGGTGGGAGTGTTAGCGGACGATGAACCGCGTTTATGTGATCTCCGATTGTTCATAAATGCTGCTACACGCGTGTAGCGACAACGACTGCGGAGAGAACAAATAATAGATGTCGTTTGAAGCATGGTATGAGACATCGTACCGCGACTCGCGACGGGATGAAGTGTGCGCGTCTTCACCGATTCGAATAAAAAAGATGTTTACAGACTAAAGACAGACAAATGATAAATGATGTTTATTTTGCAAATTAAATATAATTTCGAAAACTTTTACTCGATTTTTTTTTTAAACTAGATGAGGCTGGTGTTTCGTACCCTCTGTGAAGAAACAGCCGAAACAAACTCAGAGGTCATAGTCTCTTTTAAAGTCCAGACATAATCTTGGTCAATTCACATGGGGACAATGCAGATTAAGACGAGAGTCTAAGTGGTCTTTTGGAGAAAGAACCACACAGATTTGAGTGGACCTGTCCAATCAATGCAAGCATTTGTCAGTTATTGTGTAGATCGACTTATACCTCAAGGAGCTCAACAACACGACGAACAAAAAAAAATATGTTAAATGTAACTTCCTTATGCGAGGGAACACCCTAGAAGTACATACTCTGACCTTATTGGTGAGGTTCTTCAGAAAGCTCAGGTGCGTAATACTCGCAATCGGCGTGCGTGTGTGACCAGATGTATGAACGTCGACGAGGCAAAAGGAGTATGTATCGAAGCAGGTGGCGTTCTGTAGTTTCTGCCTACCCACACAGGAAAAAGGCGTGAGTTTATGTATGTATGTATTACTAACTTCCCAAGACAATCAACAGTATGCAATCGGGAGTAGGCTGGCAGAATTCATGATTTCTATAGTACATTTCTATGCGTTACACCGAAGGTCTTGTATCATCAACCTGATACCAAATTAAGAATGGTATGGTTGTATCATCTGCACAGCGTTTTCCCAACTATGTTGGGGTCGGCAACCAGTATTTTACATGGAGCAACTGCCTATCTGACCTCCACAACTCAGTTGGTAGTGGCCTAGTGGGTAATACGATACCTCTTGGTGAGACTGGTTGTCAGACTCGGGTCACTAACTACTTGTAACAACTGTCAAAGATCTACAAATGACAGCCGGGACCAACGGCTTAACGTGCTTTCCGAGGCACGGAGGAAACTCGGTATGTAATGAGTGGTCACCTATCCACAGACCAACCTAGGCAAGCGCGGCATAACCTGAAGATTGATCCGATCTGATTTAGTATATAATTATGTATATTCCGCTGGAAGTGAAACCCCACATAATGAGGGCTATTCGACATCAGTGATTCACGGGCACGAGACAGTTAATTACGTGTCTCGTCGTTCACCCTGTGTGTATCACGCCTTATTTCAGTTCTCATACACCTTGTATACGTGAGTTCTTATTTATTTTACAAAACGATCCAAGGTTTCACAATGTTTGATGTTATGTTTCAAGATTTATGTTCATTTTGGTGTCATGAATAAATTAAATGTGAATGTTTTAACTATAAGTAAACAAGATTATTTTTGTGTTAATTAAATATTGTTTGAACATTTTGTAAAATTATAATGATCTAGAAACTATCACAGTAACTGCAAAAACTAGTTTCCGCAGGAAGCTTATATGTATAAATAAGCTTAGTTATTGCTATTTCCATGCAGTTACAAAAATAAAATGTATTAAAATACTAGTTTTTTTTCGTATCTTCGCCCGTATTGATTCTCTATATTATCTTGTAGGAAAGCCTGTGTGCCATATTCTACCTGTGAGCCAGACATCGAACCCGTTTTCAGGAATGGTGACGGAAATTATTACTTTCGCATTTATATTATAAGTTTTTTAAGATTTTCCTGGCCAAGGAAAATCTAAAAAGAATAATCCATACATTTTTTCGTTTACATCAAGCACGTTTGTGTAGTCATCGTCCAATGACTGCGATCTTCTATTTAAAGAACGGATACATTTTTTACACGGCTCAGAACATAAACGTTGTAATTCGATGCAAAGCCGGATTTCACGGATTTAAGGTGACAACTGCTCATCCGTTCCGGTTAGTACAGCGTGATGAGCTTATGACAGCGAATATGCCACATTTATGGGGTTACTCCTTTGATTTTTAGCAAAAAAATACAGAATTTAAATAAGAGGTGTTGAATGAAAACTTTGCGAGGAAATCTGGACACTACTGTCAGAAATTGTCAATATAACACGTCATCAAAGCAACCCTACTCATGTCTTCTCTTTATGATTGGAAAAGTAGAAAGTTTCAACAAAAGTTTGTCTTCCATTCTAGCAGGATTCAGATGAATACCAACATTTTACATAGGGCGACTGCCTATCTGACCTCCCCGCCTCTGTTTCTGGGAAACACGATACCCCTTGACGACTGGTTGTCGGACTACTTCTCGGAAAAGCCCGCGGAATGCTATAATGCAGTATGTGATTAATAACCTTATAGCTTTCTATCACTAGGTCGCAAAACGCAGCTACAACGATTCATAAAGACAAAGATTATTCTCTATTCTCATTCACCTACTTCCAACTTCCTGGTACTCCCCTGACCCCATTCCTTGCATGCCAGTAACTGGACTGTCCCATAAACCCACCATTAGACACTGTCCTCTGCTGTCCCCAACATTATAAACGACAAGCCATTTTTTGTGCGACATTCAACTAATATCTTCTTGTCATAACCAGAGATAATGTTGGAATTCATTTGTTTTGTTTTCCTCGGTTCCAGAATTGTACATGGGTGGAAGTTTCCGTAGTTTTACATAAAAGTTTATTTATTAAGTAATTAAAACTGTATGCACAAGTAAAAACTGTTCAAAGGCAGACTTAAAGCCTTGGGAATTTTCTACCAGTTTTCCTTATAGAAAATTATAGAATGGTGATGCAGAGACAGTACACAGTAGATGCAATAACAGCAAAAAAAGAAATGGAAAATGTTAGAGAAAACTGCATTAAGTTGCAACCAGATGGCCGGATGTTAAGAAAAAAGCTAGATAAAAGGTCGTTGAATGCTACTTAGGATCCAGAAGGTTTGGGAATGGCGACCGCGTACCGGAAGCCGCAGTGTGGCTGCACCTCCCTAGGTGGACTGATGACCTAGTAACGGTCACAAGATTCTCCTGGATGCAAGAGACACTGGAGCGGTGGAAATAGCAACTGTTAGAAGAGGCCTCTGTCGAGTGGTGGACTTCTATAGGCTGAAATCACGATGAATTGCAAGCGGAATGATAATCAGAGAACATCCTCTGCCAAACATCTCCAATAACACTTCTCTTGGAAAACCCATCAAAGATCCATAAACCTTTACTATTTTTTATAACCCTCCCGACCTAGTTATTCCTAGAAATCAGAAGCCAAGCCATATTACCACTGGATATAAAAATGCCGATCAAGCATCAATCAAAATGGCGACTACTCCATCCGACACGCAGACATACAGACGTACACAACGGCGCATCAATTTTGACGCAATCGCACGCACCAAGCGTTCGACTTTTGTGTAAACGTTCGAGTGCTAAAAGCTTCTGAATCATGAGCTTTGCGTACGTGACAGCATGCATGTATTGGAAGTAAACATGGAGAACTTTGGATTGAGTAACGGCAAAGAGATTTAGGGTAGGGGTTTATCTCTATTTTATTCTGCCATGTGGAACGAGAAGTTTGGTCGCAAGCATCTGCATTCATACGCGTCAGAAACACTTTAACTTGCGATTGGGCCTCTCACTTTAGTGGCGGAGCACACGATGCGTTGCGGCGGCGCGCGGCGGCAAGGCGCCGGAGCGGTGTCGCTGTGTCGTCTTACTTAGAAATATCTGTCGCATATCACATGATGCGCTGCGATGAGACTTGCAACCGCCGAGACGAGGCTGGGAGGGGTGGTGCGACGTCGAAGCGGCGCCGCTCAGTTGTTTATGCGTCACAAGGTAGGGCACATGCACGCAAGTTTAGTACGCTGCTGGGGCGCCGGCGGTGCCGCTGCGACATAACAACGTGAGTAAGTAAGTGTTTGTGTGCCCTCCGATACGGCGAAATCTTTGCGGTATGGCGGCGCCGCAACGCTTCGTGTGCTTCGGCACTTAGGTTAGGTTTAGGCTGCAATTCTAAGTGACAGAAAGGGAAAAATGAAAAATACTGATCTGTGCGTGTAAATGTGATTTCACCCATAACAAGAATAACAGAACATCAGATTACAGTGATGAGCGGAGGTGTAGCCAATAATACACTTACAGAGTGCGAGCCTATTGCCATCATTCTGGCACAAAACCAGCCGCCGCCGTAGCTGCTACTGAGAAAACCCATTAACATTTTGCCTGATTTGGGAATCGAACCCAGGACATGCCACTTACTGAACATTAAACTTTTCAACTACATATTTCTAATTGGAAAAGTGCAAGTAATGACCTACGCCTACTATTGTCTGCGATACTAAATTGCAGTTCTGAAGATTGAATTTTCACCTATCAATAAATGATAATGATTTTGTAAATTGGTTTAAACAAACACTGCAAAATTACATGTCAAAATAAATAAATAATATTTATAAAACTGTGTCCGAAGTGGTATTTTAAAGAAAGAACCAGGCGGGTTACAATGGACCTGTCCAGTCAATGGAAGCATTTGTCAGTTATATCGAATACTCCTTGGACACGAACTCAAGACAATCGGGCTTGCCAACGCGGCAAAAAATCAAGCCATTCCATTTACATTCCGGCATGTGCAGAAATATCAAACAAACTACCGTTAAAACAAAGCTATAAGTACAAGTGCTCATTAAAAATGCTCAACACGAGCATAAATAATTCCTGTCATTGCTGAGCTTTGTTGTATATTCACGGCGGCTATAAACCGAGCTCCGGCTGTGGTCGTTAGCCGTGGTGACTATGACGTCATATGACGTAGATACGTTGTCATGCGCATGGGCCGTGACGGCAGCAATGCTGAGATATATCTTGAAACTACATCATGAAGCCGTTTACGTCTTCTGATAGACACATGATGCAGGGAATTACCCTCATTTAATATAAAACAATAGCAGCCCATCGTTCAGAAAATGATTATACTTGGTAACATTGTACCTTTTATACGATATATTCTGGCAAACGACACAAAAATGGTCGGTACTGACCAGACTGATTTATTAGCAAAGAGAACTATGTAAGAAAGAGAAAACGTCATCAGCTTAACTGCGAGGCTTCGGATAGCCTTTGCTATGAAAAGCTTTGATAGTACCTCGACCTTAGACAAGGGCATGTAAGTATCTCCGTAAGAACAGGCAGTATTCATCATCAGCTGCCTGCCTTTACCCAACTATACATGTTGGGGTCGGCTTCCAGTCCAACCGGATGCAACTCAATACCGGTATTTTACATGGAGCGACTGCTTATCTGACCTCCTAGAATAAATTTTTTTTTTTGAATAGGCAATATTATGACAATAATTACTGTGGCTGAGAAAATTCCTGCGTCTGGCAGGGAAAAGGGATAACCTAAATATTTTGCTAGTCGATTAAAATAACTCTTTTTCTATATGGTAACGGCTTGAAATTGTCAGCTGGCAACCCACCCTTTCCTTGTTACGCTTATCTCCACTTAATAACAAATGAATTCCAATTAATTTTCTTTTGAGCAACATCGTTACCAATCCCGATGACAGGACCTGACGTCATAGCACGGTATTTCGTCACTTCCGCCATTTTTATGCGCAAGAGTTTAGTTTTAGAGCTTCGTAAGCTTGTCGTTAATTTACGGCTAGTTCGACCTCATAAAACTTTTTAATTCCAGTGATGTCATCAGGGATGTTAAAATGATGAAATAACTTGAATTCTTGTAGTTTTAGTAGCGTTTCGACTTGACAGATGGATGAGTCGTATAAATGGTGGTGAAATTATTGTCAGTGCTAACAGGGCGTTGAGAAACACCTACTATTGTAGAAGGCTAACAGGTACTAGATGTCACTATATGCCAATTGGTATTTTCTTTAATGTTCCATCTTTTTTTTTGGTCCAAGTCACACCAACACTCTCCGAAGCATGTTATTTAAATTCTTTGCATTAACACCTGGTTAATGCAAACACTATATATCCGTGTCGAATCATTTACTCGCGAAAAGAATCATTTATTCGAAGACCATAAAAACTTTTTATTTTCTCCATCTACAGTTTTTTTTTGTCTTTCACCGATTTATTGTTACGTATGTGCGCTCATAATTCCTAAATTATGTATATATATTTTTTTATTGAATATGCCGAAAGAATCACCCAACCCTGGTACCAACACAATCACGATAAAGTTTATAAATATATCAAATCGATTAACAATAGCCATTTCGGCACGTGCCAACTAATTTAACTATCATGTAATCACCGATATTTTCACTAGTCATCAACATCCAATAATAGTCCCAAATTCTGTTGTTATAATTACGAAACAAAGCTATTATTTACAGGAGCAGACAGGATTGATGGCATACATGAATAGCCGAATATGGCCTAACAAACAGGTTATATTTAACAAGAGGATATAATATTGCAAATTGTTGTGCTTATGACGTCAAGTGGAAATACCTTAAGTAAACAAATAATAATAAATGATACTGCTCTTATAAGTAGATACAGTCAACAGTTAAGTAATATGTTAGGTATACAGGGTGGCGTCGACAATAGGACAATAAATTAAACTGCGTATACCTCATAACGTTCCCAGTCTGCATGCAAAAAATCTTCTTAGTGTGGCAATATAGATTGTGTCGGCCCAGAATTGAGCCACTAGTTTGGCGCCTTCAGTAGCGTCCATCAAAAAATCATTCGAATATATCCAGTAGTTTAGTAACAGGACATAATTTTTTGTTTTCAACATTTTCAACATGATGTAGATTAATAGGCTAGCACCGACAGGTTAACGACCCCCATATCGGTATAAACACTAAACACATGTTGCTAACAACTCAGCCTGTCCGGTTGAGTTTCAATTTAAACATATAAACCCCATAGCTGTCATTAAAGCCTTTAAGGAAATCAAAATCAAATTAACAGAAGATCTATGGGGAATGTCTATTAAAGTTTGCCAAGCTATTATTGAGACTATAGCACCGTACTTGGCTTTAATATTTAATTTGTGTGTGGACCAAGGCGTCTTCCCGGACCTTATGAAATACAGCAAGGTAATACCACTTTTCAAATCCGGGGACAGTAAAGACACCAATAACTATAGACCCGTATCCGTATTGCCAGTTTTTAGCAAGGTGTTTGAGAAGGTAATGCTTAATCAGATGCTTAACCACTTTAACAACAATAAGATCTTACATGAGAAACAATATGGTTTCACCAAAGGACGTTGTACGACTGACGCCGGTGTCACCTTATTAAAACACATATTCACTGCGTGGGAGGAGGCACAAGATGCCATAGGAATCTTCTGTGATCTCTCGAAAGCATTTGATTGCGTGAGCCACGAAACCCTACTCCTTAAACTTGAGCATTACGGTCTAGGAAAACTTGCGCTCAGTTTAGTGAAGTCGTATTTAAACGATAGACATCAGCAAGTACAAATAAATGGTGTCAATTCAATGGGTTTAAAAGTAAGGATGGGTGTACCACAAGGCTCGATATTAGGTCCTTTCCTCTTTTTAGTCTATATTAATGATCTGCCCCATTTATTTAAAAACCAACCACAAATGGTGTTGTTTGCTGACGATACTTCTTTAATATTTAAGATCAACAGACGTGCCTCAAATCTTGACGACGTAAATAGCGCCCTACTGCAGGTCCATAATTGGTTTACCGCGAATAATTTAGTATTAAATGGGAAAAAAACCAAGTGCATAAAATTTACTCTACCAAATGTCAAAAGTAGTGATTGTGACATAGTATTGGATCAAGAGAAACTAAAATTCGTCGATGAAACTGTTTTCTTAGGGATCACGCTCGACTCAAGGCTACAATGGGGTCCTCATTTAACATCTCTTGCAGGACGGCTGAGTTCAGCAGCATATGCTGTTAGAAAAATCCGTCAATTTACTGATGTAGATACCGCGAGGCTAGTCTATTTTAGTTATTTTCATAGTATTATGTCATACGGTATTTTACTATGGGGACGGGCTGCAGACATCGAGTCTATATTTATTCTGCAGAAAAGAGCCATCAGAGCCATATATAATCTACGTAGGCGCGATTCTCTAAGAGAACTGTTTAAGGAAATTAACATTATGACAGTACCTTGCCAATACATCTATGAAAACATAATGTACGTTAGAAAAAATCTGCATTTATTTAGTAAAAGAGGCGACAGACACCACTATAATACTAGAACCAGGGACCAACTAGTTCAGCCAGGTTTCAGGCTAGCTAAAGTAGACTCATCTTTCATGGGGTACTGTTTAAAATGTTACAATAAAATACCTCCCCGCATTCTACAACTGAATGAGACGAAGTTTAAATCTTGTATAAAACGCACACTATGTAGGCAAGCATACTATAAGTTGGGAGATTACATTGATGATAAAAATGCTTGGCTCAATGCTGGTCCTGCTCCACAACCATAGGGGCAAACTAATTGATTACTTTGTGAAGTTATTGTGGAAGCTGCAGAAGATTGTAAACATATCTTTGCATTGTATAGATTCAGTCTCTTAGTATTATATAATTGCATAGCACATGTGTGAGTTCTATGTACGATAAAGCTACCATTTACATCTTTTACTGACTCGAATTTGCCCTGGCGGTTGAGAGAATGTCATGCTCACTCAAATGTCTCGCTGATGGTGGCGCGTGTGTCGGGTCGTTTAGTTCCCTCCAAAATGGTTGAGTTGAATGATGGCTGATCCATGCGTCATGTTCGTGAACGGGCGCTGTCAGTTGTGACTGGTCATCTCGCAGCTGCCATGGATTATTGTATTTTTGAATTGTTAATTTTATCTTTTTATTCTGGACGCTCTTACTCGCACGTCTTTCTACATCGTTCTCACATATATGTTTAATCTCGACATGAATGATGTAACCGAGACTTTGTAACAACATAATGATTTAAAAGAGTGTCCATGGAGTTTCTTGCCCATTCTTCTCCATAGAGATCTACGCTTTCGAATGGGCAACTACAGTACTTTCACAACTTATTATGCCCTGTGACTGGGACTGTAGCTTAGTTTATTTTTTGTGTTTTGACATTCAAAAGTGCCTGTAATGGTTTAATTGAAATAAATGCTTTGAGTTTGAGTTTGAGTTTGAGTAACTCGCTACATCAAAACCCTTTTGGCAAATTCGGTCCTTAAATTTTATTTCCAGTTGCGAATTAGTGTAAATAATACCTAAGGTTAGTGAATCAATACTTATAAATGGTGTTCTATTTCGTTAACAGTTTTATGCTATTTAGTTTGTTTGAAATTATATATATTTTTTAATTTCAGTGTTAGGATTTATTCGATAGTTTAAAATATTCTTATGAAGTAGTATTACCAGTGTTTTCATTTATTGTCGTATTGTCGGCGCCACCCTGTATAAACATCCTTGGTTACAATTTAGAATCACACACACAAACATAGAAGAGATTTCAGGGGCAGCCTGTAGGTACCATAGAGGAATGACAGGCTGGTGCATCATAGAGAAAAACCTAAAATATCATATACCTATCCTTATTCTACCAGTCCTTTGTTGCTGGTTAACGGCAAAAATGGGTAAGATATTAATACTCCTTCCAAGTTTGACCTCTGAGTTTATGTGATCATTATCATGGAATAACTACCAGACCCCTTTATTGTTTACTTTCTAGGGGGAACTCTTTCTGGAAGAGCTTTACTAACATTGTACCTAATGTACCTATGTCATTTGTACATAACCAAGATGAACAATGACGAAATTTTGAGTGGTCTAAGACATAACGCCATCACCAGGACGCGAGCCAAAAAATAAACTACACGCGTAATCATTTCACTTGATGTAGGTATTGAAAGCACGAAGATGAACGATTCAATAAATTGTTTTCGTTGGTAAACACTTCATCATCGCTCCTAAATCTTCATATATTGCTCTAATAATACATAACGTATTCTAATTACACGATATATTCAACATCGTCATTATCATCTGCCTAGCTTTTGCCTAACGATGTTGGGGTCTGCCAGTCAAACCCGTTGCAGCTAAATATCAGTATTATACATGGAGCGAATGATTATATACGACCTTCAAAACCCAGTCACTAACACGATACGCTTTGGTAAGACTAGTTGTTGGACTTTCGGACTTCAGACGGTAACGACTGTCAAAAACAGTGAAATAAAAGAAAAAACCCACTTCTGGCTGCTGGAACCAAGGGCTTAACGTACTCTCCGAATCAAGGGGGTGTCTCGGTATGTACTGGATGGTCATCCCCGGATCTACCTCAGCAAGCGTTGCTTACCCCAAAAGATCCATCCGTGCGGCTGTTAAACGATATATTGTTACGCGTAAAAGCAGAAAACTTCTAATTACCACAATAAACACATACAGGTGAGAGAATTACCTTGTACTGAGCAGATTTGTTTAATTTCATTGGTAGCAGCTTAACGATTGCTATTCAACTCTGTTTTTCCGTTTCCAATAAAGTTCCAGGAAAGAATGTTTGTTGTTACATAATAGAACAAGGTTTCTCGACGGCTGAGCATGAAGTTCTACGTTCGATTTCAAGGTTGGGTTAGAGAATTTCTCAGTAGCCGGCGTTTGGATATATGAGCTCGCTTGAATATAGCCCCTATTTGAGGCTTCAACATAACGTGCGAACTGTTGGTACTCTATAGAGACACCTGCCTTACCCTTCGGCGAAGCAGTCGTGTTATTATGCAAGAAGGTTTCTATTCTATCATTACTTTTTATTCCTAGTGGCTACCATGGTTCTAAAACAGGATTGATTAACGTCAGGATTCAGGGGTAAAGAACCCTAATAAAACCACACCATTACTGACATGCCACAAGGCCAGCTATTGCTTCATCTAAAAATCAATCTTAATTCTGAAAACACTTCTTAACTAACAGTTATACGTAACATTTATTTGTGGATCCTTTAATAGGAGTTATATATGACATTTATCAACTTTAATTGCGTCAGACCGATCTTTGAGTTTGTCCAGATAAACGCTTCAGCTACTCGTAAAACAAGACAAGTTTATTTCGATGTTTCATACATATACTGACGCGATCTCCCCATAGTCGGGGTGCGTATAAACTACAGAATGTCACCTTCTACGATCCTTACAGCTTAATCTACAGACTCAACATCAATAAAGTCGATATTTTTTCCTTCGAGCCACTCTCTCTAGGCTCTTCCAATGGTTCCCACTCACATCTGCCTTGCCGTTTGTAAGACACCTTTTCATTCATCCTCTCAGCATGACCTAACCAGCTAAGCTAACTAAAATACGAAAGTGTAATTAATCCTTTTTAGTTTATCATATTCTTTTGATTTCTTTTTATTGTACACTTGGTGTGTATTTTAGCTTGTATTATTAGATTAAAAAGTGTGACAATTGTAGATGGACCAATAAAAAAATAAATGAGGAGATCACAATTAAAGTGAAAAAGGGTGTGTCAGAATGAAATACTATACTAAGCATTGTGTGACCAAACCCTGTAAGAGAAGAAAAATCTTTCACAATCACATGAAATGTCACTGGGATAAACATCTCTACAACAGAACTGTTGAATCCGACGCAAAAATATTCGTTTGGACAAATAAGGTCTTATGATTTATGTTCATAAAATAAACCAAAGCTTTTCCCAATGACGTCACGGAGACATGAATACGAATGTTTGCTTTCAAATGAGGCATTTTACAAGTAGCAGTAAGTAGCTTTTAAGTTTCTTGTGAAAAATGACCTCCTCGAATGACAGTGTGGTGGACGAGAGATGAGAACTGAGGAAGATCACACACCCCAGTTTTCTCCACTTCAGCATTCCAGCGACCTGGACGCGGATTGCAGTGTCAGCCAATCTGGGAATCTCTTAATCTCTTTTCCTAAACACAGTGTTATATAGAGCTTTTTCAGGAAATACTTTGTCAAGTCGTCCATCATGCCTGCACATTGCGAGTTTTAAATGTCAGAGCTGTCCCGAACGAAGTAACTTAAAGGTCGAACCATCACACAAAAAGAAAAAGAATACTTGTAGAAAAGTACTTCGGTTTACTCAAAACGTTTCTTTCACTACCAAAAGTTTCTAGATCAAAGCCTTCGTACAATTAATTCTTCATTCTCTTTGCACTTGATTTACAACAAAGAATACTCATCTTAGAACCTCATGTTCGAAAGAGTACACATCTTATGTACTTCTGTTTTTCTCGTATTTCCGACCAGTATTTATAGAAACTACTTATTAACTATAGTTAGATGTACGCGGAAGTTTTATTTACTCATGTTTAAAACGCTGATTTCCTCAAGGTTGAATCTTTTTATCTGTGAACCCGTAAAATTGACCGCGAAATTGTTTTTTCGCAGGCGACTTTTACGACCGATGTGGAATAAGCCATCATTATATTCTTTTATTGGGTAAACAAGAAAACTTGCCAACCGGGTAGTTTGCAGCACCTGATAGTTTCTTAATAACATGCCAGAAAGTGTTCATACGCCTAGCCTAAACTATTTTGGGGTCGTTTTTGAGTCTTAAGCGGATGCAACTGAACACCACTATTTTACGTATCTGGCATCTGCACACGGTTGTTATTATTAAGCTACGAGTCCCTCTCCAAAACTGCTGCGTGATCTTCCAAAACTCATCTACAGGGAGATAGAGAGCACGTAACAACCGCAATTTCTGCTTCTATAATACATTTTAACCATGCCATTATCAACCGTACACGCACTGCTACTCTGCTACGTAGGATGTGCACGGAGAGGGCTGCCACGTTAGCTGTGTGGTTCATTTGATTGCCATCTATGAATGGTGAGGAACGTGCCCTGCCCAGGGTTGCAGTGGACAATCCACCTATATTTCATACCAAGTGAAGCTAAGTACACGTACAAGCTTAGCCTTGGGCTGCTGTGAAGCGGCGCCTTTAGTATTGGATAAACTCTTTGTGAAATAGCCCATGATACATCACGCCTATAGCAGACGTTCTCAAACAACTTTGCCCGTAAACTAACATAAACAACAACCACGATATCATTTACTTCATCGATAACACAAACAACTTGTACACAACACAGTCTAATCGAGATAGACACAGTACACAGTTTACACCGAACGCTCGCCAATTGTGTGTGTTTTAGTTTTATTATATACTGTGCTAAAATAAATATGAACTTGTTATTACATTATTTACTCGTGTTCTGTCTAAATCAATTCAATGTCTGTTCTATTTTGTGAATAAAGGTCAACGCTCATGTATAAAGCTTTACACGGGGCTGGCATCACCTTATCGACTCGTTGTCAAACCAACTTAAGCATCGAGCGAACTAGGCGACTGAACTACGGAGGGTTATGTCGGACTCTAACCGACTAAATACCCTCTGTTACTACTACTACCATGTGTCGGGGGCCCAGGAGATACAAGCACATTCATGCCCACCCCGGCGGGCCCCGTGGATGGCTATAAAGGAGTAGAGTAAAACCAAAGAAACGATGGATGGACTGTGTGAAGGATGAAATAGCTAGTAAGGAGGTGTCTGCTGAAATGACGAGTAATAGAGAAGTATGGAAGAAGAAGACTTTCTGCGCAGACCCCAAATAAATTGAGATAAGGGCAGGAGAATGATGAGTTGAGGCGATGTTGATCCCGTGCAGAGCTTACACCTGTGCGTGCGTTCGCCCTAACGAAATAAATAGCTTCGTCATACTCTGTGGGTGTGGCAAGCGATTGGATCAAGATGGGCAGCTCATGTGCTCATGTGTGCTTATAATATCACTATGATTTACTCTTGGCATCGTGACTCAGAAACCACTTCTGTGTAGCCAGCAGCGAACCCTTAGTATTCTAAATGCGACTTTGAGTGTAGCTTTGATCTCAACAAACATATTAAATGGCTGAACTGTGTATTGGTCTCTAGAAAAAAACATGGGAGTTAGACACCAATAACGTTTGATAAATCGCTTGATTTAAATCTAAAAAAGTGCAATTTTGTACCAACCCGGCAACAAAATTAAAAAAGAAATTATGAAGGTTGGCATTTCATACCCACCCTTTAAACTTCCATGTGCTTATAAACCCTTACTCCGAAGATTGAGTTTCTCGCACGGTCTTTTACAGATTTTATAAAACGAGCTACACCTGCGGATAAGTTTACGCCATCATCACTCTCCTGTCCTTATACCAATTTATTTGGGGTCGACGCAGCATGTCTTCTTCTTCCATACTTCTCTATTACTTGTCAGCTCATCAGTGACCTCCTTTCTAGCCATATCATCCTTCACACAGTCCATCCATCCTTTCTCTTATACCCATCCACATTCATACTCAAAACTTTCCTCCGCATCACGGAGGATCTTTCTAGACATATTATCCTTCACGCAATCCATCCTCCGTTGCGTTGCTGATAAGTTACTCTATACAGCAATGTACCCCAGAATCCCGTCAACGTATTCCTCTCCTCTTAACCACGTGCCCTCGTCGTCCAACACCAGTGAACGACTTCCTGATGCGCGGTTGTCTGCCGCCAACATTGACTCACAAGTAAACAGACCCGCGCCCGACTAGTGGCCATCATAGTGATAGGGCTGCCGAACTAAAGACGATTCTGAATTCTAAACAAAATACCCAATAAACTAAGTAATTAGGTTTACTGTAGTTAACAATCGCTAGTGTTTATAACGTACTTACATAACTTCACGTCTTTATTCCCCGTGGGGTAACTGGGTGAGGCGAAAGCGTCCTCAATAGTACCTACGCCCACATTTCGCCAGTTTAGTTTAAGTCCCTTGTATTAGGGGGTGAGTTTATTGGTCTTAACCGAGCACAAATTAAGACTTATTGACTACATGGTATCAAGAAATTCCTGATGGAAAAACCCAGTTAATATTTGCCCGACCTCGGACTCGGACCCAGGGCCTCAGGTGCAGTCGCGCTTGCGACTACAAAAGATTATAATAAAACTATAAATAGTATAGTACAATATTATAAAAGTGATATTAGCTGTCTATGAGACTGTTAGCTTCCATCGTCACTTAAAACTACAGGTCAACAGACATTTTTCACCGGCTTATTTAATAGCTTGTACCCGGAGCAACTGCCTGTGAGCCCCACGAACCACAAACTGGGCAGTACGACATCACTGACTTGGAACAACTGGTTGCAACGACCGCCACGAAAAAAAAGCCACAACTCCACATTTTGGTAATTTACGATATGATAATTGAATAGGTAAACTATTTTATGTTATTTTAACATCGGGAACCCTACTCTGGTCACATTGAGCGGTGCGTGAGTATCATTGATCAACGGGACAGTAGTATTCGTAGTATTTATAGATATTATACTATTCTCTGCCGTTTGACACTCAAGGTGATACTCTGAAAACGCTTCTATAATATCTAATTATGCTCTCATTTCTGGCTAGACAAATTAAATGGGAAATTATTATTGTGTATATAATATTACCTTCATATTATTGTCTTGTTATTATGTTGTAAAAGCAAAAGTAAATTAATATCATATAACAAAACATTAGTTGCAACAAATGCTTTTTGTGATATTCATGATAAGCATAAGAGAACTGGCAATATATATGCAGTAACTAGGTAACTACCTACTTGAACTTTTCTAACTTTTGCGGAAGACGGAAATAAGCACAGTTCAATATTAACGTTCTCTCACCTCCACAAGAAAAATCAGAAATACAAAATTTAAAAAAATAACTGACTTCCAAAAAAAACACTAAATAATTGAAAATAACTTTTCTTTCAGAAGTCGTAGACTATTGTTTGTTTTATTAACTTTTTTGTCACCAAGTCGATTATTTTTTGCAAAAAGTTTTTATTTTACTCTTTTTAGTTATCGTATCACACACAAAGCCTTGTCAATCAATCTCAAAGTCTTGTTGATCAATTTCGCAATTTCTTTTACTTGGATAACATATTTTTACCAGATAAAACCGATTTTGATAAAATTCTATGTGACCAATCGGGAAGTATATCCTTTCAGACAAAAGAAGAATTATTCAAATCGGTTCATAAATGACGAAGATATGAGGTAACAAACACACTAAAAAAATGCAACCGAATTGAGAACCTCCTCCTTTTTGAAGTCGGTTAAAAAGGCCAAGGTAACACGGGAAAGGTCAATAGATGTTAGCGAAATGAATCGTGAACTTGAAAGCACTCTAAAATAAAACGGATCTTAGCAATTACTTTGATATCAAAACAGTTCAAAATAAAAAATAAAGAATAGCAATCCACGGGAGTGAAGAAAGATAAACCAATAAAACTATAGCATCCTGAGCTAATCTGTCAATGTCAGAAAGAAAAACTATGTTTATACACTCACAGAATTAAAAGGTTAAGCAATTTTCACGTATCTTCATTCAAAGTAGTAAGAATCTTATAAAATATGTTTTACAGCACGGTGTAAACTTAACAATAACATAAACTCAAGAATAACTGGCAAAATGTGGGTTTCTTTTTATATCGGGTCAGGCAGAGGTGTACCTATAATAGACCCACATTTTGCCAGTTATTCTTGAGTCCCAGATAACAGGGGGCGAGCTTATTGCCATCAATCGGGCACAAATCCAGACTTCGTCGCTGAGGAATCCCTGATGGAAAAACCCAAAAACATTTTACCCGACACGGTAATCAACCTCTTGGGTTCGATTCCTCATGCTCAGCAGAAGAGCTTCCAACACTACAGTAACGTGGTAGGTGTTAACAATAAACTGAAAACTGCAAAACCTTTCATTCCGCAACTGTACATAAGACGCCAACACGCCATCATAAAATCGAATAGGTTCCTAACTCTTCAGATTGTTTGTTTTCAAAACAAAGTGGTTTACAGGCACGGATCATCGATAATACTTTTATTAAAAGAACAACTTTTGAAAGAAATTGAGATTTATTTCACTCAACGGAAACGCGTCGGCTTACTTCGGCCATTCAGGAGATTTTTGAACAATTCTTAGAAGCTAGACTAACATTAGATCTAGATTGATCTTAGAGGCACAAATGTGTTACAAAACTTTTCCTCTTCTTCAAAATTATAGAAAAGACACCGGTTGCACAAAACAGATTACAAAAAAAAACGACTTCCAAAAAAAACACTAAAAAAGTGGAAAATAACTTTACTTTCGGAAGTCGGTGACTATTGTTTGTTTCATTGACTTTTTTGCCACCGACTTCCGAAAGTAAAGTTATTTTCCACTTTTTTAGTGTTTTTTTTGGAAGTCGGCTTTTTTTTGCAAAAAAGTTTTTTTATTAATTTCGCAATTTCTTTTACTTGGATGACATTTTTTCCAGTTATTTTGATTTCAAAACCAAACTGCTGAACCGATTTTGATGAAATTTCTATGGGACCAATCGGGAAGTAAATCCATTCAGATAAAAGAAGAATTTTTCAAATCGGTTCATAAATGACGGAGATATGAGGTAACAAACACAAAAAAAAAAAAAAAAACATACAACCGAATTGAGAACCTCCTCCTTTTTTTGAAGTCGGTTAAAAATTACCATGAACATCTAGTTAAAAGTCCCTGGGAAAGCTATATTTTTATATTTTGTTCTGTTTTATGAAAAAAGAACTTCAAGATGTACTGAATTACGGAAAACTTAAGCACGCAACTTGTGAAAGTCAATCAAAACCTTTTATCTCACTTTTTAGAAGACAACTACGAAATATCATATGAAACCCTTAATATAAGGAAAGTACATTATAGCACAATAGCAACAAAAAACACAAGACACAATTAAATTGCTTTAATATGTTTACGTTGAGCACAGCAAAATGCTGAACATATAGTGAAGGTCTCTCGTGCTGAACTCATGAAATGGGTTTACGATGGCTAATAAACGGTCAATGCAACGAATATGTGTGTGGTCGCAGTGCTAGCTATACAAATGTGGCATTTTTATTGATAAAAGAAAATTTTCTCCAGTATTTTTTTTAAGTCTGGGACTGTGGGGTCCTGGGTTCGATTCCCAAGGTCGAGTAGTATTTGTAGATTTTTTTTCCTAAGGAACAATCCATTTTCTATCATGACTTTCTCAGAAGCAGCTTCGGAGCCTGGGTTTGTGCCATATTGACGGCGATGGAAATTAGCGTGCTGTAGTAACACCTGTGTTTAACCTTACCGGGAATACAGGTGAGAGGGGTTACCATGATCTTTTAATGCGGGAATGTGCCACCTGATGTCACGTTTATTTTATATTCTAAGTATTATTTTTCTCTTCGAACACAGTCGTCATAGTTATGTGAAAGTAATAATACTAAAGACAATACAGGAATAAGTAAATGTTTTGAAGTGCAATTCAATTGTAACCCATACACAATTAACAATTATTTTATTCGCCATTTGCAGCATTGTTACACACTGCTGAGCATAATTAGACACATTATAAGCTATCTTTTTTCCACTCAAATAAAGATTTATGTATTTCTTAGGTCAAGTGGTTGCGAAGCACCGTTGCTAAGCATGACGTCCTGGTTCGGGTTCTAGGTCCCATACAGTGTTTCTGGGTATTTCCATCAGAAATTTCGCAATAGCAGCCCAAAGTCTGGATATGTGTCCGCTTGGTGGCAATAGGCTCGCCCCGTAGTCCATGGGAGTCAAACGGCGAAATGTAGGTACTGCAGAATTGTAGATCATCTATACACCTCTGCATAACCTATCGGGGGTTACAGGTGCATTGTTATCTTTAATATAAAAACGATTTTGATGAACTTATGGGGTCACCTGGATGGTTCTTAGTTTTGGTTGGATCCGGTAAGTGGCGTTGTGGGTTTGGTAGCAGAACAAGGTCTGGTTACCCGATCAGCTAGTGGATGTATACAACATTTTAATTGTTCGCTACCTCTAGCACCACACTGTACTCTAGCCAGCACACCGTCACTCCCTGCCATCATCATTGACGTCATACCCTCATTTGCCAGGACGCTCATGATTGGACCCCTAGTTATCGGGGTCAAATTTGTTGTAAATTAGCTCTAGTATCACCCATTTCAAAGACTGCGCCAAAATACCAATCACCCTGTATAACAGGTTAAGTATGGAATTGCTATTTATCTTCCGAAGTGCACGAGCTTCATATGTATGAAGCTCTTTTGTTTCTGTTGGATCAGTACCGTGTTCTTTGAGACTGTGAAGTAGGGCTCTCAGAGACCAGATTTCACCCTATTAATCTTCATCTCACCTCATACATCAATCGTTAAGCCATTTGCCATTATCCTTTTACATTCGCATCATGGCGATCGCGTCACATGATCGTTTCAAATATATATACCCGTATATATAAAGTGTATATATCGAGTACAAATATGTGGGTTGCATCTAATACACGGCGTTCAATTAGCGGCCCGCTGTAGTTGGCCAGTCGCCCGCCATTCGGCTTAACGTTGGCTCCACACGGAGATTGTCACTGGGTTGTGTTGCTACCTTAATAATCCCGGCAAGAGAGGAATTTGGACTTCACAGAGCTTTGCATAAAAAAGAAGATTATGGCAAAAACGAACTGTTTCTTGAATTACAAAGATACAAGAGCTTTATCTACTGCTTGCTCAAATCTTTCAGCTTATGGTCTAGGATATGTTGAAATTAAATCTGACAATGCCCTGACGAAAATCGTCACCGTCCGCCTAGCTTTTTCCCTTCTTCTTTCTTTATCGTGTGGTTAGTGCTTAACCTGGTGTCAGAGTTATTATGCCAACCATGGGTCTCTGACTTGGCTTTACATGCCGTCGAGAAATATCTCTCAGGCACGCTGGTTTCCTTCACCGAAGCAAGTGATAATTATTCAATACGCACATGATTACGAAAAATCAGAGGTGCGTGTCCTGCTTTCGAACTCGAGAACTATGACACGGCAATCCAACGGTCACACCACTAGACTATCACCGCTTACACACTCACTCTGTTTGCTAACTGCTTTTTCCCAAATACGTTAGGATCGGCTTCCAGTCTAAACAAATAAAGCTGAATACCAGTATTTTGAATGCAGCGACTACGTATTTGACCTCCACAACCCAGTTAGAACTGGGTAATACGATACCCCTTGGTAAGACTGGTTGTCAACTTATCGGGCCACTGACTACCTGTAATGACTGTCAAAGATTTACACACGATAGCCGCAACCATCAGCTCAGCGTGTTATCCGAGTACCCTGACGAAAATACCATTTAACAGATCTGCGTTACCAAACTAAACTTGCCAAAAGTCATGCTATCACCATGTGCGCCCGCCATTACGGCAGCGGCGCATCGGTATCGCTCGAGTGCCGTGTTTGGATTCTGTCAAACAAGAATAGCTCGCGATCTTTTTATAGTCAGTGTCGCGTTGGAAGAACAAATATAGCAAGTGTTATTATCTGCGGATGAGTGACCTTCGCAGTACAAGCAGCCAAACTGTTGCTGCAGTCTCGTTATTTGGCACTGATTTAGTTCCGAGTCTATTGAGCCTTGGTTTGTGAGTATTGAGCAGTGGGGGTCCAGTAGTATCGGCTCCGACTTACGAGTCGTAGGTTCGAACCCAGCCAGGCGCATTACTTTGTGCAATTCATTTCACCACCATAATTGCTCTTAAAATGGTGAAGGAAAACATCGTGAGATATGACATGGAACAAGTAGGTACATGTAGGCCATACAAATATTTATTCCGCGCGGGAATCGAACCCGCGACACGCAGTGCAGCAGCCAATCGCTCAGCCACTACACCAACCGTCCCGTCCGTAATTAAAACCCCTATACGGATAAAGTTTGCAGTCCCTGGGTTCCTGTCCTCTTTGAACAAGAAATTTGGTGGCGAGAAATCTCTAGACTGAGGGGCTATCAACCTGTCTTGTATTCCTACTCCGTCAAATAGCGGTTAGAAACCACATTGTTACAAGGAAACCGATGGTTCTCGTCACATTACTAGACAGTGTTGTGGCCGTCGACAGCCGGTGTAATGTTAGCTTGGCTTGGCACACTGTAGCCAAGTCAAACGAGGTGTCTGGTGGAACAATAGCCCACCAACGGAGCGCTGACAGAGTATCAGCGGGTCGGATTGCAAATAATACAGAAGTGTCCAGCAGTGCCAGGGATCACCCATCCATTGTCAGTTTTCAGATATTATCGTTATATAGAATAAACTTTATGTTATGTTCTCTTTATATCTAAATTATTATAGATTTGTTTAACAAACAACACACATTTTACACACATTTTACATTTGTTTTGTTTTGCAAATGATTGCATCCCGCCACGACTGTCCCATACAGGCTCACTGGGTGGGAATAGTAACGGGAAGATTGTGACTTTTTAGAATTTTTTAGATTTTGTACTACTAACTTAGATTATAAGCAAATTGTTACTAACACTTATATGGATTCTGTCCGAAATAAATGGTTTATTATTATTTCCTTTATTCATTTATCATTCTCACTTTTTAACATTTTTAAATATTTCTTAATAAAAAAAAACATAAAAAAACATTTAAAAATACAAAAAAATAGTTGTCCGCCGGTATCGGGAGCAGGGTCCAAGCTACCGGTGGTTAGGGCTCCAGAGATAGGAACCTCCTCACAATGCGAGCCGTATCGAGGAGTACTGCCTTCTGAATCAGGCCCTTGATCCAACCGCCTAAAGAGAGCCTCGAAAGATGTTCGTCGAGGCTCTTGGCCATAAGGCCATTGGCCGTCACGACAATCGGCACAATGATAGCCGAGTTCACATTCCACATATCGACAACCTCGTGTGCCAAGTCAAGATATTTTAATTGTTTCTCTTTCTCAGCTTTCACGAGGTTCTCGTCATGCGGAATGGTAACATCGACTATCATTACGCGGCGCGCTAATCGGTCTATCACCACAATGTCAGGTTTATTGGCGACAATAGTCCTGTCGGTAATGATAGACTGATCCCAGTACAACGTGACATGGTCTTTCTCGAGAACTGGGTCGGGCACATACTTGTAGTACGGTACCTCACATTCCACAAGTTTATATTTCAAGGCGAGTTGCTGGTGAATAATCTTGGCCACTTGGTTGTGTCTGTGTAAGTACTCGCCGTTAGCCAGACGAGAACATCCGGAAATTATATGTCTGATGGATTCACCCGGACGGTGACATGCCCGACACACGTCAACCGTCCCGTCCTTCATAATATATTTCCGGTAGTTGTTCGTCAACATAACTTCGTCCATAATCGCACAAACAAAACCTTCAGTTTCCCCAAAAAGGTCACCGAAACGTAGCCAGGATACGGACGCTAGAAAATCTACATCGGGCCCATGAAGAGCCCGGTAGAAGCGCCCGTGAAGCTCCTTGCCTTGCCATACTTCCTTGCGGTCATCGGTAGTAAGTACTACAGGTTTGCGCCAGTTCTCTTTAGCCATGGACAGTGGGGTAAGTCCCTTGTCCACTGCAACCACATCTCGGTGCATACCCACCTCGGCTTTTAAAAAATATTCCCTGAGACTGCACACCTCGCGATTGTGGAGGGTCTTCGCGTTTAAAAAGCCTCGACCCCCGCACTTCCGCGGGATGTACAGTCTCATCACCGATGATCGTGGGTGATGCATCCGGTTTGCGGTCAGCAGTGTACGGACTCTCCTATCCAAAGCGTCGAGTTCGGTCTGAGTCCATTTGAGTATGCCGAAAGAGTACATTAAAACCGGCATGACCCAACCGTTGAAGGCGCGCACCTTGTTCCCGCCTGAAAGAAGGCTATTTAATACTTTCTTCAGGCGACCGAAGAAACGCTCCCTCAACGATTGCTTCATGTCAGTTACGTTAATGCCCAACGCTTCCGACATACCCAAATACTTATAGCATTCGGACGAGGAAAGGGATCTTAGGTGTATGGAATCCGAGAGCTGAATTCCCTCGGATTCCATAATCTCCCCTCGCTTTACATACATGACTGCACATTTGTCCACACCAAATTCCATCCTGATGGCGCTACTAAAAGTTTCAGTTATTTTCAGTAGCTCCATCAGTTGCAATTTGTTGGGGGCAAAAAGTTTCAGATCATCCATGTAAAGAAGGTGAGATATGACCTGACCACCTCTCCTCAACCGGTAGCCTAGACCTGAATCCTCCAGCAATGTGCTTAGAGGATTCAGGGCTAGACAGAACCAAAGTGGGCTCAGACTGTCGCCCTGGAATATTCCCCGTTTAATCCATACAGGCTCATCATTCCCCTGGATTTGTTGACATCCTGGATATCGAAGGACCGTCCTCCATTGCCCCATACAGGACTCAAGGAAGGCGCGTAGAGTTGCATCAATTTTGTACAACTCCAGCACCCTCATGAGCCATGTATGTGGCACCGAGTCGTAGGCCTTCTTATAATCTATCCAACATGTCGACAAATCCTTGCGGGATCGACGAACCTGTTGGCTAATGGCCATGTCAATGAGGAGTAGCTCCTTAGTACCACGGGACCCGTTCCTACATCCATTTTGAGAGGCCGACATAATGGAATTACCGTCGATGTGTTTGTTAATTTTCGCTCTCAAAATGGATGTAAGAAGTTTATACACCGTCGACAAACACGTGATCGGTCTATAATTCTTGGGTTCCGTAGGACTACCTGACTTATGGAGCAGGTGGGTAACGCCTGTTGTTAAAAACTGTGGTAGCGACCCAGACTCTAAAGATGACTGGAATTGAGATGCGAGGCGACTGTGCGAACTACTAAGCCACTTGAGCCAGAAGTTGTGCAGCCCGTCCGGTCCCGGTGATTTCCAATTCGGCAACGAACGGACTGCTCTGGCTACGTCTAATGGTGTAATGAGAACTGCTTCCATTTCTGGGATAGATTCGCACACTCGCTCGACATCTCGTATCCAGTCAGCCTCAGAATGACAGACGGGTACCGACCAAATGCTGCTCCAGAAAGAACTCGTGGTGACATCATCCGGGCGGCACACGTCTGCCACATTTTGCTCGAGTCGCTCCCAAGCTTTGTATACCCACCTCTCATCGCTTTGGAACATGCGATTCTGCGAGTACCGATTAACCCGCCGCTTATACCGCCGAATACGGTTCGCCCATGCATAAACTTTCTGCTTCAGGAAGTCGATGCGCTCTGTGACACGGGACATGTATTCTTGAGGACTGATTCCAGTCCCCGAGAATGCCCGTTTCACAAAGCGCATTACACGTGGTCGTGTATTGCCCTCCCTGAAGCAGTATAGTTTGCCGATGAGTGCCCTGGCCCCGTCGATACGGCGCTCGATCCTGCACTGCCAGGCCGGTACGGCTGGTTTTGGTCGTGTAGCTACGTCACAATTTGGGAATTTGACATTAGCTAAACGACATGCCGCAACAGCCCCACAATACAGGATCGAGTGTGTATCAACGAGGTCCTCGCTACTCTCGAATAGATTCTTAAGTTGCGAGTCCAAGGCACACACCAGCGCCTTATTTTTCTTATGCATGGGTAACCGTGGTAATCGGGGCCTAAGTTCGGTGAGAGTGTATCGATACTCACGAAGCGCATCCTCCAATGCGCTCCTCAATCGGATGTTGCACTGGCTACTTACCGTGGCAACCATATCATCTTCCTCTTCAATAACGTAATTGGACCGCGGTGGGATTGCGTCAATACTTGAAGTTTGCACCACGGTTTGTGACAGAGTCAAGACAATATGGTTACTCAGTACCTCTGAGCGCAGCCTATCAAGTGCGGCGTCGTCCAACATGTGATTGCGCTGGATGACCCGCACCTGATCCGATAGTCGTTGGGATGAGACGTTGACGGTTGGTTCAAGATCCTGGAACAGAGACAGCATCCTAACACGGTACGCAGTGAGGTTAGTTCCCCCCTCTGTAGACCCGTAGTATGCGCGCATGACGTTCTCATTTATTGGCTGAGTCCATCTCATGCGCTGCACACAACCACCGGCAGCGGGGACCCGGCTCGGGGCCGGATGGCCCCTAGGTCCCAAGCTCCTCGGTGGCCGGCCTCTCCCCTGCCGACGAACAGGTGTTGGCGACGTCGGCGGGGAGAAATATTCGTCGCTCGAGCTCGACGCAACTGCCGCTGCGGGTGACAACGGTGATCCGGGGTCCGGCGGCGGCGAGGCGGAGCTGAGCGACGAGTCCGGGGGTGGTGGGTGTGCGCGTCGGGAAGCTGCTCTTGTTATCATCTTTGTCGTCGTTTATTCATCCGTTATTTCATAAAAATTACATATTGTTTCATGACATCTGTCATCTGCTTGTCGGCAGATTTCATCATCGTTTTTGGCTCTGATTCGATTGATAAAACAGGTTTTAAATAATTTCGTATTAGTATTTGAGCTGGAAAATAAATATTGCAAACACAGATGGAGGATGGAGGTTTAGAAACGGATATTTGAAAATAAAATTTGGAGAATTAACGGCCGACGTGCAACTGACAGCAAGAGTTGCCAGTTCAATTATTATTATTATTATTAACAATATTGCAACATCTAGTGTTATTATGGCGATCTCATTGATGAAAACGATATCTTAGTCCTTGATTGGAAAACTCGATCCGAAAGCGTGGTACCTACGTATTGGAAGACCTTCAGAAGCCGCATTGCTGGAAAACCTTCGGGATCGGCGCAGCATATCTTCTTCCATACCTCCCTATTAGCCGTCATCTCATAAGTTACCCCGTTCCTTGCCATATCTTTCTCACAGTCCATCCATCGCCTTTTTGGTCTTCCTCTACTCTTATAGCCGTCAACAAAACAAAAAAAGCTTCCCTCTCGGCATTTCCCTCGTTCCTCCCCATCGCACGCTTACACCATGACAACCGATTACCAGACAACTTTCCAGTCATCGGTACCACTTTTCAGACTTCAGGCCACAGCTAGCAAATATAATTTATTACTTCACGTATTACGCTTTTGGCACTAACCGTATCTTTGTTACACCCATTCCTTTCAACCATGTCTACGTCTATAACCATAGCGAAAACATAAATCATTAGAATGCCCTCCGTGTTTTACAGCTCACTTCACGTCTTCCACAATCAATATACTGATGCAGGCCCATCCGTATCCCAAGTAAATAGGCTATAAAGCTGATCATTAATCGTATTTTCATTGCAGCCCTGGGCACAGTCCGGTCTATATAAATACCCGGTACGACAGACTTCTCCGAAGCGTCAAGTGTAGGACAGAAATAGAATCGCATCATGCGGTCCGATGGGCAGGGATTGAGCAGTAAGTTAGCTGTTTGTGCGTGTTTTGGTTATGGGTGTATACGATTGTTGGTTATACTAGTGTAGGGTAAAATAAACCTCAATATTTTACATACATACACACACAAACTCACGGATTTTTCTCATGGGGTATGCAGAAAATACAAAACGGTACCGGCTGCGATCATTACAGGCTCCTTTTGCTTCGTCCACGTTCAAATATCTAGTCATTCACGCAAGCGGATGCCTTGTAAAATCTAACATATAGATGCTGATCTGGTCAGATAGTTGCTGTACCCAGGGAGCATACGAATTCTTGTATTCTTTATTTCTATTCTTTGGCTATGAGAAATCTTGAACTAAACAGATTAAAAACGTATCTTGTACAACCGGAGAAAATGTTATAATCATTATTCTGCCCATGGGCCAATGGGTAAGGGCCTCCCACTTCTAGAAACAGCAGCAGCCGTGGATCTTCCACAAAGAGAAGAAAATGTTAGATAATCAAATCAATGACTCAAAGCACCAAACAATTTTTTTACAGTTGCAAATGCCGTAAAGATGCCAAAGACTGCAAGGCGTGCATAGAACAACGATGTGTCATAGAGTGTTGATAGACGCGACAGATCATAACATTTGTGTCGCGCCACACGATGAGCCTACGTTTGTCGCACCTCGCATGTCCGCATACAATGTGGTGGAGAGGCAGTAGGTCAAGATCAAGGTTTAAAAGAGATCAATGTTGTCAAAAATTAACTTGATACTATGTCGGTAACTCTGCCAATTCCGTTTATGAGAGTTCGTTTAAATGTATCAGAAGGGATAGCGGTCAATGACACAGCTAGTGTGAATTTTACCGATGTAACTAATCAGCATTTATCTAAACCAAGTTCAAGAGCTGCCAGCGTCAATATTCCCGTGTTTATTGATGAAATTTGCTCTTAGTATTGTATGATGTCGAGAAATTAAAATGTTTAGAGAAGCTATTACTATATATTCAAAAGCGAGACGTGAGACAAAATGGACATACAGACTAATAAAATGGCTGGAACAGACTGGAAACATAAGGATAATGAAGTAGATGGTACAAATTGGGAGAGGCTTATGTACTGCTGCAGTTAATTGCTATATGCTGAGCTAATGGGCTCTAAAAATGGTTTTGCAGATGATTTTTTTGAGTAACCTATACCTACTCGTGATACCTTGACATGTCAAAGATCATATATAGGTAAACAGTAGTGATTCAGACAAATTAGGTCACAGTCGAGCCAAACGACCGGCTGGTTCGCGCTCATTCCCTTAATAATGTTGCAAAAGCGTTTGTCACACGTTTTCGTCATAATTGTATTGTCCACACGAGACGCTCTGTCTGAACACTCAATCGAACGCATTTGACACAGGTAAGTAACGCTTTCTGCTGCTTATAGACTACCAGTAGTCTAACTTGGAAGTGATATAACTATGTCAATATGCAACGCAACCTATTTATTTGCCAGCAAAAAATCGTTTTTATTCTCTACTAGAATTAGTTTCATTTCTTTTTTCCATTTCTTCATAACCTGTAGCAGTAGCTGAATGAGAGTTACCCAGAATAAAGATGAATGGCGTTTGATTAGATGCCTATGTTGAGCAGAGAACTGCTACAGTCCCTTTCACAGATATTTCATTGTTGACCAGCATAATCCTTATTGATGTGAGGCTAGTCAGAGGCTCATGGGCGGCATAAAAACTCTGCGACAGGTTATGTACTAACCACACGATAAAGAAAGAAGAAAGATTGATGCGAGAATAAAGATCACTGTGATATTAACCGACTTGTCAGTAGCAGCTCCAATATCAATGTTATTGGAATGAGAATAAAGATCGCTGTGATTTTGACAGTGGAAGGGCTATAGGCTGGTGAAGATTCGTCTGTCAACACAATCAAAGTTTCAAGAAGACGACGCTTATGGTTTGATGAAAATTTGACATCATCATCAATATTTTCGGAGGACGCCAAGTAGTTGGACTTCTCAACTTCACATTACCAGTGATGTCGTCGTAAGCTGCGCGCGCGTCGCACTGTTGGCGTGTCCACAAGGGCATTACTAACTAGTGGCGTACGAGAAACGTTGTATTAGTAGATCTTTTGTTTGGCGACAAAGCTTCATCTCATTGTAGCTAGTTATATCACTCGTTTGTCACTGGACTGCGCTGGACTGAGTAAATTGAAGACGTCATTTTGGAATTTCTTTATCCATGCTCATTTCTTCTTCTTTTACTCTCATTTAAGCACGAAATATGATGACACGAGGTATGACTTATAATGATGGGCAAAAAAATGAGGAAATGCATCGTTGGCCGAAAAAAAATAGCCTTAGTTTAAAAACATTCGCAACCACGCTGGAGTCACGAGTGCTGCTGAGCTGTTTCACCTTGCAAAGGATAAGGGGAAATATTCTTAGTTTATGGCCAACCTTCAGTGGTTGGAAAGGCCCCAGTAGAAACTAGATTAGTTCAGCTGTGGTTTAATGATCAGTCAGCAGGTTCATTAGCGTGGCTGACAGCTCAGGGTGCAGCCATGCAATCTGAGCTTACTACTCTCTAAAGGTTTTCCATAATTGATATCTTAGGGATGTTTAAGTGAGAAAATGAGAGCGTGGCGGTTGGCAGGCGAGAATGGAATACAAACACGCGTTTTGCCGGCCCCAAGTGACATGAATCAAGGGCAGGGCGAGACAATGAGGGATGAATAAGCGACAATGGAATACCGTCATACCATCAGCTGCTAAGCGAAAATGCAGTCAGGCGTAGCAACCCGGCGACAGGATGGGGATAGGCGGAAAAGTTTAGAGTGATGTAGCGAAAAAAAATACTAAACCAAATAAAAATAAGGATGATGCACCATCCTACTAGATCTGCGTGGACGATACCAAAATATGCATCCATTACAGCAAGGATTTATAGTAGAGAACGAGAAGACTTGAAATGATTTACAGTATCAAACGTGACAAAAACTCGTCCAACAAACGTTAAATAATGAGTTTCAGACTGAAAGCTAAAAGTGTCGTCTACTCACTGATGATTCACATCGTTTACGTAAAATAAATAAATATCTATCACAAAGATATAACGAATGAAAGACCTGTAAGTATATTAAGAAAGAAAATATTAAAGAGATTGAAACTGCTGGATCTTGAAGCATGAAATTCTGCAAAGAGTTTTTTATATAACGAAGGAGAGGAAATAAAGAAGTATTTTTGAAAATTCTTCCCCCTAACGCCTGCTTTCAAAACCTTGAATGAAAACATTGTGAGGAAACCGGCAAGTCCAACCAAGAATCCAAAGACAAGAGATATCTACCAACCTACACTAGGCCTGTGTCCCAGCAGTGGGATTATGGTGCCACAACCGGAATGAACCTAACGGGGTTTTATAGAAGAGTTGAAAATTAGTATTTAACAAGTTCGTAATTTTTGCCGAGTGTTTTCGGGAAATTCCATCGCACACATGGCTTGGAATGCAGAAATGATGATGAGACACTGTCAGGTTATTACCAGGATCATTCATCATCCGACTATCCTCATGAGGAATCTAAGTATTCGAATGAAAAGCAATTGGAAAGAAGATGCAACAGTGGAAATGAAATCACAGAGAACTTGAAGATGAGATGTAGGAACTGTTCGTTAAGCAGAGAAAACCACGGTATCACTGTACTGCCTACATCTTCGAGAAAAGTGAATATTATTCATTTAGAAATATTAATGTAAAAGTGACATTAATTTTATTCAAATAAATAGATGGTGAGTTTACACTAATTCGAATCAAATTCGTTTTGAATGAAAGTAAAAGATATATGTACTTACAAATATTAAAAAGAGATAATGTTTGTACGTTTGGATGTAGGGGTAATCTTCGATACTACTGATCCGATTCCGAAAATTCATTCACTAATGGGAAGGTTAATCTCCGAGTGTCTTGGGCTATAAACAGGACATTCCCGTGGGATAATTTCCAACTATCACGCGAGCAAAGCCACGGGCAAAAGCTAGTCTGAAATAAATTAGTTGTTCTCATTATACCCCTGCTGCCGATGATCTCAGAGCCATTTCTTAGTGAAACACAGATCCATTCCAATTATACTTATGTCAAACGGTCGACATTGACAACGCGGACATAGGAACATAATTATATACACCACTCCCACGCACATTACGGATGAAAAAAATCATAAATCTGTATTTAATGTAGATCTTGGAATATAGAGTTAAATAAATGTGGTTCGGACGAATTGTGCCCGGATTTTTATGAGGTAAATACAAATACTTTATGCTGTTATGTTAGTGTTTTTCCCTTCTTTATATTTTCTGGTCTTTGCTGTGAAAAAAATAAGTTAGTCAGCGAGCGTTAGTGGAACTTAGTGACAAGAATAAATACGCCGAACCAACCCAACCAACCAAAGTATCGCATGGTTTGTTATTACTTAGACTAGATCTACGACAAGAAGTAACCTTGAAAAAAATCCTGCCCATAATACTGACATGCCCATTTAAATTACGAATAGATACATACAAAGTGTGAGGGATTCTAGCTAGAAATTTAACAACGTTAAGTAAATGTTCAGTCAAACAAGAAAACCCCTGCTTTTCCGGATAAAACGCAAACCACAACACGAAACCAGTACAGCGTTTCAGTATCACCAAGGGTAAAATTAGAACGTTTGCAGGTACAAATATCTACAAGTCGTACGTTGCCCCAATAGGTGCTAAATCATAGGAGTCTAAACCCCCAGCTTTCAAACAAAGATTATTGTGGGAACTTCGTTACAACCATTTTGACGGATCTACTATAGTTAGACTCAAGAATCTAACGTATTTCTCGACCTTTGCATAGGTACATTTAATTTTATTACATAAAATTTAAAAATCATTAATTCGATAATAATAATTGTACCTATTCAGATACGTGATCCACTCTTATCTAAGATCTTGCATGCACGTATTATTTTAATTCTGTGTGTATCCACACATGTTTCAGCAAATAAAGTTTCTTATTCCACATTGAATAGAGAATCTTGCTGTATTACATTTGACAATCAAATTGATATTCACAGAAGATTATCTCTTAATAAGCAAAACAATAACATGCCAATAAATATGTACTCTAACTACACCTACAGAAAAAGCCGGTTTCCAAAAACCTCGTCTTTCTAATATGGAGCCAGGGGAAGCCCTGACATTACCCTTTCATATTTTAAAGACGCTTTTTTTTAAAAGGTTTTTTCGAAATATTGAACGTAGACTGCTATAATCCTATTTCGCTAATACATGTCCATTTTAGATGCAATCATTGAATGCCGTTATGGAAACTAAAAATAGTTACTCCGGAGTTATAAATCCAGCACTAATAAACAGTCGGCTATAACTTCTAAACACCTGTCAAGTCTTTTATGAACACCTGGCGCCTCTTAGAGATACATCAGGTATACACAGCTAGACATCACACATACCTAAAGAAACAAGGCGAAATAATGGCACCCTATACCTGTTCACCCATAGAACTAGCAATATTATAAAAGAGTTGGACACAAACTTCGGTGTACTATAGTATATTCTATCCATCTATATATCACGCACACAAAAATAGACAAGGATGAATGAATAAACGTAAAGCAAAACTCTATTCTTTTTCAATGTCAACTTTTGTGGACTGCCTGACTGATTTGTGGTCAGGCTCAAAATGTCTTAGTACGAAACCAAATGGTCACAAGCAGGCTTGGTCATGAGAGAAGACAACTGTCTCTAGACACTGCCGTCACTGTAGCAAAGAAACGTCTCATCCAGTTTATACTTTGCCCAGACTCGAAGACCACACGGACGCTCTAGGTTTCATAAACAGTTAGAGCTAATAAAGGTCCTCAAAACGAGCTCGTAACTAAAACAAATGGCAACCTAAGCAAAAACAAAACACACACATATGGTCAACTGGACTATTTAAGTTTCGAAGCAGGTGGCGTTCTGTGGTTTCTATCCAGAGGGCTGAAAGAGGCACGAGTTTATGTATGTATGTACACACACACACACATTTTGATACCTACACTACACCTACTTGCTCACTAGGTACACATAATGTACCAACACACAGTCTACAGACATCAACAAGTAGGTACACATTAACACGGTCGAATTTAGCGATCGACCGTAAACAATGCGCAGGCGCTCGTCCGGTGGGCACAGTTCGTCGTACGAATCGCGACGGAAATCTGGTATGTCCGAGTATACCCCAGAGTTTAAACTGAACAAGATTCATAGATTGTAGTAGCGGCAACCAAACCGTTAATTAGATTTCAGGAATTTTAATCTATTTTCGCACGAGAAGCTGGTGAAATAAAGCCCAGCAGTGTGTGGAACGACGATAAATAAAATCTCGGTTCTATCTTATTCTCAATCTCACTCAATGTGATTTATACAGTGCAGTGGGTTTTGGGATTTGATGGATCGGATATGTATTTCTTTTCAAAATCAGGGGCTTCTGCCAGGGAGGGTGGGATGGGCCAGCAGTTGGCTGCAGGTGGCTGACTTAGCACGTGCGGACGGGCAGTCCCGGATCTAGAGGTGGGGTAGCAATTTCAGGGAGTTCGAAATCATATTTTTGAAAAAACTTCTTTCACAAAGTGTCTTGCATCCAGCGTTCATCATTAATTTAATTTATAACGGATACTCTGTTGATTCTAAAAAGAGGGTGCAAAATGAAAGGCTGCATAACATCCTGATCACAAAAACACCTACCTAGTATATTTCCTTTCCTTGTTTTTTTAATAATTTATCTCAAAAGCTGGAGGAGACAGGGTTTCGGTATGGCCAGTAGAATTCACCAGTGCTCCTCCTTACCAACACATTGAAAGCCAGTCATGCAATTTGACGTCATGCAACAGTAGCCCATCGGTTCAGCTATGCGACCGACACCATGTTTTGTAAACACAACTCGTCAGGTCACTGCTGACAATAGTGGCACGATAGCTACATGTCTCGTTAAGTACAAGTGTACAACACAGAAGTGGCTTTTAACTTGTCGTCGATTAGTAGGCTTTTAGTATGAACACTCTTTTTATAAGAGATAGTTGCATTTGCTTACTTTAAGCTTGTTATATTATACCTTTTATAATCATGACATCACATAAATACTAAGGGAACTCAACAAATCTGTCTTTCTAAACGATTCTAGGTGCTTGAATTTAGGTTTTTTTGAATATCAATTACTAGTAGGTGTTGGAAAACTAAAATCAAATAATCTATTCATTTAACGCTTCCAAAAGTAAAGAGAAAATTGCAAGATATAATATGAAATTTAATTGACAAAGAACCGCGGGAACCGGGTTTACTACTCTCGAAACCTGTTCTACACATACCTGAAAGAACCAGATATTCCCGAGTATCTCAGAACCGGATGCATGCCCCAACTACCACCTCTATTTAGGGAGTGACTATCACACTTATCGCTCAACCAGCATGAGGCGAACCCACCTAAAGGAAAATAGTTAACACAGTGTCGAGTTGTCCTAAACGAAGCGATGTGGCGAGACATTAATTTTTCAATTTTATTGCATGGACATACGGCAATTTCTGAGCAGCTCATGCGTGGTCACTCCCTCATGAAATCCTTAACAGGCTAAGAATCAAGGGCTAGAGCCCATCCAAGGCGCATTGTGTTCCACGCGCGCCTCAAAGAGATGTCAGCACAAACTGACGGGGTTCATTAGGACCGATGCCTGCCAGGGTTGCGGATTTGTTCGAAAGAGTTACCGTGGCCCTTGGCACCTTGGCACAGGCAAGTGAAGGAACACGGGTGGGTTTTAGTCAGTAAGAGTCTGACACGCCCTCCCGCTCCAGGAGGTTATTTGATGATTTCCCACCCAAAAAAAAAAAGCATGATACTTACGTATCACTTACTGACATGAGATTAGTTAGGGGCCCGAACTAACAATGAAAAACAACACGATTGGACAGTTTTTCCTCCTCTCGATGTGTTTTAAAAACTTATGAATCTGAAATCAATAGTAAAAGTAGGGTTTATTTTGAAGTTTTGAGCTATTTTCGGGCGGGCCCGTATCTTCGTTGACGGACTTGGACAATAAGCCCATTGTTTCTTACCTAAGGTAAGATTGGTTCAGATCCGTGGTTCAGATTATTTGACTCTTAAATTCTGACTTCCCGTGACGACTGCCGTAGATATTTGCCAAACTGAAATAGAGGTTTCAACTCTATTTTAGTACGTCGAGTTAATAAATAAATTGAATCATTTGATTGTTACTGGATAATAAACATAGCTAGCTGTCTCATTTAGTTACGTGCTTTTTTAATGTTGGATTTTTCTCAAATAAATTTGAGAAAACGAAAACATACGTATGTTTTCTTTAATTTATTTCACTATTGATTTATTGACAGAAAAGAAAAGCTGACGCATTATATACTTAAGTATTTGATGGTAAATAATGATAGGGACTTTTGCTATGAACTTTTAAATCTGAATTCTTTGGGCCTAATTTAATAACAGACGGCACAATTGAACTTGAAGTTGATGAAACTTTAATTTATTTGAGCTGTTCCGACATGTAAACATCCTGCAAAAATGGATGTTATTACACCAATTTTAAGTGTTTATAAAGATTCACCAACAAATAATCAACAGCAAAAAATATTAAAACAGATTCTAAAACCTATTACAAAATAATGTTACAAACAGACACTATCTTTACAAACAGTGTTGCGCATAACATATCGATAATATTACATCGATTCTCGAGTCGGTCGTAAAATCGGTGAATCGCATCGATTCGAGATCAAAGGATGACGGAATGCAACGCCAGATGGTGCTGCTATCGCTGATGCGTTTGTGTAACCCACATACAGCCAACAATATTAAATTGTGTGATTTACTGAGCTAATCGCTTGTAGGAGGTACAAGAGTAGGGGTGAACTTATCAATTTGGAAGTCAAAACGTTACCTTACTACAACACCTTCTCATCATTAGAATCTCAACTACTTTCAAGTCATAGAAAAGCAATCGCCATCTTCTCAGCAGAATAACGGTCTCTGCTATTCTTTCTCTACAACTACCAGACTGCCCTCTTTGGGAAATAAAGAGTTAGAGAAAAGAAGAGCTCTAGTGAAAGGAGGAGAGAGATAGGGTTAGAAAGGAGTGTTGGAGCGCAAGGGTGGCATAGGTTCTAGAGCAGGGCTGCTCAACCCCGGCCCCGCGGGCCACAATACGCCAACGCATTTGACTTGGCCCGCCAACAGTGGTCAGCTGACCATAGTCTTTTGAAAACTGATTTCAGGATTTAAACCATATCAAAAAAAAAATTGTTTCTCCTAATATGAACCCATTCTGAGTAAACCAATATATACCTACAAATTACTATGCTTATTTTAATTATGAATGTATATTTACCGCCACAGTAGTCATCAGAAATTGGTTCAAAAAAGTTACAATAGGCAAGTTGTATTTACTAGACGGCCCGCGATGACACGGAATGAAAATTTTGGCCCACCTTCACAATAAGTTGAGGAGCCTTGTTCTAGACTCTAGAGCATCGTCTTCGTGCCATTTACAATAATTACAACAACAGCGCAATAAACTAATAATACTTTCAGCTAACTTCCATAATTCGGTTACTCACCGTCGAGTCTCTATAGCTAATTGTCTAAATCTGTATTTGATAGCATCATAATCGATTTAATGATAGCAATAATGCACTGTTGAGCGTTTGGAAGCCGACCTTCAATCCATTTCTATTAGAAAGAAAAATGTAAAAGTAAATCTGTCCGTCTGCCTATTAATTATGTACTGAAAGGATTTCGCACACAAGTAGACCATGACCTAGGTTAGGTCAAAGGATACTTTTTATCGCGGTAGTATGTTCCAGTAGGATAATTTCTGGCCCCCACACTGGCGATAACGCGGCCTAATAAAGCTTGTATAATAATGTATAGACGAGTAGAAAACTCAAGAGAAGTATCGTGGGCTCGACCATCAATCAGACGCCACATTCCTTATATTTTTAACCCCAAATTAAAATTAGCTTCTTCTCATGTATCTGTTTAGAATCACAAGTTGTTACGAAATAAACCTTAACAGATCTCTTCAATCAGCTTTATTTTACTATCGACGCGTGTCTATCAATTAGAATGTTTCAAAAAAATCCTAGAATTCGCGCACTCCAGCGCATTTTATTTTTAGATAATCAATGACAGATGACGAGGGAGTGAGTGAGAGGCAGATAGTGCCGTCTCTCTTTATAATGGACGTAATTTATAATAACTTCATTTGCTATTTTGTGTATTGGCGCAGGTCGCATGTGAGCTCACAAATTTTCATTGAAAATAATATATATTAGATAAGTATCAAATAATGATCTAGCCTTCTGGCACCACTTGTGTTGGGACAGACCTAATTTCTTCATGGGCTGTTAATAGGCTGATCACAACAAAATGTAATGTGGCTAAGGTATAGGTTACTTTAGGTCAACCCTTTATACTCATCAAGAATGTCACTAGTGACTAGCCGAAAGAATAGAAGAATATTATAATGAAGATCTTGAATAGTTGGTTATACAAGTGTCGCCACTAATCAATGATAACAAAAATAACTTAAATTAGATTGAGTTGCAAACTATCTACAAAACCATTCCATTGTTCTTTAAAACACAATAGAACAGATCCAAAAACAAATAAACATCTTTAATCTTTAATTCCAAATTTTTTTTTTCATTCTATACAAAACTTAAACTAGGGCCGTCCATCAAAAATCCATCGATAATCTATCAAACATCGATTAATGTGTTGCGTTACCGATTTATACATCGATTTTATCGCCTAAGGGATTAGAGGGTAATAAAATACATGCTCACGCGCATTGCGCAGTAAATCACTCACTATCTCTTCACATACAGAGCCATAAATTATTTGACGGACTTTATCCGTTCGCGTTTGATCTAATATGTTTATTTGTTAAAAGAACGGAACAAAGACCTTTAGTATGTTTGTTTAACACCGCGATAATCAAGGTATGGTTTTCTTTTCCTTAGGGTATCTATTGAATTAGATTTTCTTCTGTAGTTTCGATGGTTTCGAGTTGTGTGTCTATTTCTGTGTTGCAGTTTTGTTTACAATAAGTTTCATTGATGTAGTCAATGTGGGTTTTTGTAACGATGTAAAAGGGATTACAGTGTATCGTGCTTACAATCAATGCTTCGGTTCGATTAGTTTTTTAGAAGGCTGTTTTACCTTTCTATTAATGTTTATATTAGACAAGTCTATTGTACGCCAAGTATAAGAAACAAAATAATAATACAACAAAGGAACAATGGGTGGTTTTCAAATACAACTAGAAAGTAACATGACATCACGTGTATGAATCAAACATAGGTATTCTCTTGGGCTACAAAAGGCGATTAGTTAGAGGTGATGGTATTATCAGGGTTATTGAGTTTCTTATGCCAAAAGCCTGGCATGTGAGAGTGGTAATGACTGGAGGTGAGCAGGGTCGAGGATGGTTTTATTTGTAAGCGTAGCTCGTCAAATAAAATGCTATTGGATCAGGCCGACACGTAGATATACCTATACCTACTTGTTAATTAACCTGAATACAAAAAGAAGAATTCGCAATATACCGTGTCGATTATTCATTCCACTAGATTCATTATTGGTATTATTTCAATATTTAAACGACCGTAACATTAAATAAAACATTCAGCGAGTGTGTTAATATTACAGTAAAGTTTATTCGGTCCCAAATAGATTGCTCAATAGGAGAATATAATTTGGTATGTTATATTTTTGCCAATAAATCAAATAAAAACTCGTAGACTTTGTAAACGTCACACTAACATGTCATCCACTTGTCGACGACACCAATAAAATCTGCATGCATCGCCCAGTTGGTCGCACAACTAATAAAACTTATAAATAAGTATTAAGGCTTAAGGTCTTTGCACCAGCCGAGGTTTGTAAGCCAGATTTACGACTAGATTTAATTCTAATGCATTCACAAATAAATGAAAGATATTACCATGGCGTCCGAGCGAAATCTTCCGCGGATGTGGAAATCGGACACTAGTGAAAACAAATCAATCGTATCCAGTCACAGGACAGTATCGATGAATCGATAAAACTTGATCATAATCACTTGTACAACACTGGCTGTTTTACTAAACCACTGCGGTATTCCAAACTGTTTCGAACGCGGAAAATCGATTTTCAAAATTTTTCAAATGTCACTCGCGGTTGCTTAGGCGGGAAAACTGGAGGGCGGTCCGGCCGGCGCACGCGCGGTTGCCACTGAAACTGGCCGCGACGTGCCAACGGGTGCTAGCCGACGTCAACGCCAACGTTTGGCAAGCACGCCAACATTCTGACGAACCATTTCGATACACCACGGATTGTTTACATAGCGGTTCAGATTGGTAGTATTGTATTTTGTCGCGTTGGTGTCGCACAGTTGAGCCAACGTTGTTTTGGCTTGAGTTAATGACACATAAAATGGTGTTATTTTGATGTTGGTCTTATAATACGGTTGATATCGATGCTAAACAAAGCTTACGAAGGTTCATACGGATTTGGAGTGAGGACAATGGTCGGGAGCGGTCCGCGTCGCTTCAGGCCGCGGGCCGCGCTAGACGATGCGACGTGGGGATATTTGTGTTGACACGCTTGTCGGCGAGTTCTGTGAAAACGTATCTAAAATAGTATCACAATAATTATTCTTTTGGGAGCAGAGAGAATGGCTAATCACGAAACTGGATCGTAGACGATGAACCTAGTTTGTTAATGACGTCATAGCTCTAGTGTTCGAGTTATTTAACTGACATGGGAATTAGTTTCAGTCATTCTGCAGGAGTCTTCTATTTTAATGAGTTTATTTTCGACTGGATGATATAATCCTAGCTAATCGTAACTGAAATTATAAATGCGAGTTTGTTCCACTTTTTTCGCCAAATTGGTTTTGTATAAATTCTATTTGATTTTTGCAGATTAAATTTTCTACAGCCGAAGTCGCAGACAATAGTCTGTTTATTAAAACATCTTCGTTGGCGGCATGTCGTATGCCAATATCTATGAGAACATTGCTAACTGCATGGTTTTCCTCAGTTGACTCATTGCATGAGCAGGAGTGAGTTGAAGTGGTAAGCGTCACTAAATACAAAGAAGAGTAATAGACGATGTTCCCTTTGAGCTAAGCTGCTGCATTCATTAGATTTTAACGGATACCCTAGTACTGAAAAGTCTTTATATCTTAATAAACTAAACGACAAGTTTTTTTAAAAGAAAGAAAAGATGTACAGTTTATACAATGAGTAACATTCCAACTCCATCTCTTACCCATAAAAAAATTAAAGGAAAATTTCTTTACAGCTTTCGCAATATCAAAACCCCACATCAAAGTCCACTTTGATCCTAAAACCAAAATGATAACATTAACAAAAACTCCCCGGTTGATATGATACAACTGCGAGATTGATACAGAACATTTGGACGATAATAAACAACAACACGACGTGTCCTCGCCTGAGGACAGGGCCGAACATGTCCTCGACCGTGGTCTGGGGGCCTACCATCACCGCTTATAGCAGTATTGATTTAATTTTACTTCTCGCTGCTTTGCTGTCGTGGTATCAAGCGCAACTGCTGAGGATGGGGTTGGTGTTGTTCGATTTTGCCATGAGGAATTGCTCAGTAGCAGACTAGCAGCACGTAGTTTGGCAGTTGGCAGTATGAAATCCCCGTGAAAGCACGTTAAGCCGTTGGTCCTGCAACTGATCTCTCTCCGGTCGTGTCAGATTGCCGTCCCATCGGACTGTGAGAGTGAGGTAAGAGGGAGTGCACCTGTGTCTGCGAACACACTTGTGCACTAAAATAATATCTCACGCGCCGACGGCTAATCTCCGCTGAAGTTGGCGGCCATGACTGGGAAACTGTTAAAAGATGGAGCTAGACGTCTAGTATACGTATAGCACATCTCATCGATCACCTCATCCTCATCTCTTCGATATTAGAATTGGTGGTACAGGCCCTGGGCCGATGGGATCAGCTACATTTAGAGTCTCTCAATGTCAATGTTATTTCGGAAGTGAAGATTAAAGAAGCAGACAGTTATTATACGGTTGATGAGAAAAAAACGTGTTAATTTAACTGTTTGTTGTTACAAGGTTTTTTATGACTATTTTGTCGTTTCATTTTCTTCAATTCATGAACCTAAAAGAGAAATGGTAAGTGAATTGAATACTAAAGTGATTTTAAATAGTCGGTGGCACCCAGATGATTCATAAACATCAAAACTGGATTAAAATGTAACTTTTAATTCAGCCACAAATATCAAAATAACATAAGCAGAAACAAGCTTCATCTAAAATCAAACAGAAACAATCTTAATTAAGAAATTCAAGAGAAACGACCTCACACGAGTTCAGACATCTTTAAAAAATGTTGTATTTTTACAACTTATTTCCCTGAACACTGCTTACGCAATAAGCTTCCAAAAACTATGTGACATCATGTTCTTTGTCCTAAATGCTAAGAACACTCAATTTATCACTTCACCCATCCTATTTGGGATGATTTAAAGCCGTCACAATTACAAATCTGAGGAATATTCTCACGATTTTTAAGTTGATTGAAATTTTCTGAGAAATCAACGATATAGAACAGAGCGTGTTCGACGAAATGAGTATCACCTCTTCCTCAGTAAATTGAGTTAGTAATGTTCTGATGAAATGATTTTAGTTTACGTAGGCCTTGTCCGATCTAGAAACGTTAGTAAAACATACAATCAATGTGCTTTTTAGAAGTCAATATTTGTAAAGTCAGAAAACTGGTTAATCATAACTAATTTAATTAAAATACTAGGTGTCTGATAGCCAGCAAAGTGGTGAAATATACTAAAGTGTATTTATAAATTCAAAACATTGGGTTGCGGCTACCTATTGATCATAGTTCAATTCTCAGTTCTATTGTGTAGTCACGTATACAGGGTGTAAACGGACCCTTCACCAAGCATTCTGTACATCAAATTAAGTTATTCTACGCAATAATTATTACTGGGAAACGACTTTTTTTGGCAAGAAAAATCACGTTTTACGATAGTAATGAATGTAACGCATTCAAAACGTTATGCTGATGGATGCATTGGATAGTACAGCGGCCATGGAGGTATTTAAGGCATTAAGTCCGCCTTTGTACAGTTTTTACTTGTGCATAAAGTTTTAATAAATAAATATTTGAAGTAAAGTTTTAACATAAAAAAAAAACTTGTGGAAAAGCTGGAACCAATACCTCTGCGGGGACCAGAAAAGAGACGCAATGACGGGAAGAACAACTACATATCTCTCGGCTTCATTAAAGGTGTTGTTTTGCACGCTTAATACACACAATGCACCTACTCGTATAACTCACATCACTGGAATCAGTCAATGTATTTACAATGTCATAGACAGAATAACGTGAATAATTATGCTACTGTGTTGCCAAGAATGAAATCATTAGATCACTGCCAATAGATTAATTAGCATCTAACGTAGAATTGTACCAATTCTCAGTAGCAGAGTTTCCTGTCCAAGTCAATTTCCAAATTTTGGATCGGCATTCCTGTTAAAATACAGCAATCTATTTTGTTGAAATTAAATTCTGGTGCATCGAGGACTAATATGTAGTAACTCTCAAAATCAAACTAACTACCCATTTTTCTAACACTATAAACTGATTCACAATCTCAGAGAGATATTTTCCTGATGCACTTTTTACGGTGCGAACTAAGTTTGGGCTTTCCAATCGCATACATAAAATGTACGGTTTTTCCTGAATTCCAGTGCATTAATGTGATATCTAGGTACTTGAGTCTGGCGGGAAATCTCAGCAGACATTAAATCGCTGAACATCCTGTCTAAGTGTTTAGGAAGATTTTATACGCATCCTCTTACTCATCAAAATGATGTTTGAGGCAAATTATACGTGTGGGAGTCGACAGGTAGCAGAAGTAAAGGCAGGTCATTGCCCTGCCGGGGGACTATATATAACAATAATAAAAGAAAAAAATTGAAAATACTTATATACATAATAATATACTCATCCCTTCCACCACAGAATGCCACCTGCTTCGAATCTTGATCACACACGCACGCCGCGCGCCGTTTGCGAGGGTTACCCACCCGACCTTTCTGAAGAAAATCACATCCTTGGGCGTCCCCAACCAGCGTTACATATTCCAGTTATAACATGTCTACTAAAAACTCCTAAAGATTGAAACATCCCTATCTCTGCCCAGCCCGCCGCCCGGCGCTGCTTCCAAACCCTACCATTATTTTCCTGAAATAAGCATTTTCATGCGTTATAAATAAACATGCACCTCTCGTAATAGAATAATGTGGTTATTATTAGCTTCTTGTTCACTCCGCCGTGTAGATATGCTTGCGACGACACTTGGACGATCGTTGAGGAAATTGTTCGAGAGGGTCAAGAGTAACCATACTTATTGACGCCGACACAAATTGACACTAGTCGGACAGAGCTTTATGTCGATGCAATAAAAGTGAATAGCCCAACGCGTTGCCCGGTCGCGTCGTCCGAGCCGAACGAGGCAAGACACGTCTTTTTCGCTGTTATTGCATGGATATAAAGCTTTACTTGTCGAAAAGGATGATATTCCCTTATACGTCTACAACTACAACTTTATACTCTCACAACTTCATGATAAACGTCGTGAAGGACCAGAGGTTAAAGCCTCGCCTCTTAGGCTCGAGTCGAAATCTGGATAAGTACCAATGTGACTTTTTAAATTCACGTACGGTTTATCTTGGACATCACTGACATCGGTAAAGGAAAACGTTATCGTGAGAAAACCTGAACTTATAATTTATTTAAGTCTGAAATCGCCAACCCGTCTTTAGCAAGCGTGGTGATCAATGCTCGTGCCTTCTCGGTGTGCCCTTTGCCCAGCAGTGGGACAGTATAAGCTGGCATTATTAGTCTATCTTCAGAGAATATGTTTAAAGATCAAGTTTTTAGTGTAGTTTTTATACTTTCATCTAACGAAAAGGAAAGAAATACATATATATATATATGATTCCTACTAGAAAATGCGAAGCACAAACCGAATACGTAGTCAAACCTTTTACATTTTATGGTTGTGTGTTCAACGGAACAGAAAAATAATTATTTTTTATTATTGATTAAACTTAACCAAGGATTCATACTTACTTAGATATGAAAGTTCAATAATTTTTAGTTTAGTTGACATTTTTTTTTTTTACTATGACCTACTAGATTTTTCTGTTTCATCTTTATGTTACATCAATGATGTAACATAATTAATTAATAATGTTACATCAATGCCGTAACAAAATTAATAACATTTCTGAAGTCCAGTATCAAATGGATAATTCTGTATGACAGTCAAACACGAATATCGGATTTCAGCGAACTATTTATAATTCTAAACTCTTCAACTGTCACTTGAAGAGACAAAAAAATGGATTTCTAAAAGAAATTCACTTCAAAGACTTTCTAAATCTGGATTTCAGTGCTTGTTAACTAAAGTCAGACTTCTCTTATGATATTCTTTTATAGGTTTACCTACTAAAAACTTATTGAATTTGCTTTCATCTTGACAAATAGAAAAGTTTATGCATATAATCATTTTCACGGTCTATTACTTTTATATCAATTTTATTATTTCTTCGTACAAGAATCAGCGTAGTTACGACCACCGTTTGGTTTAATAAGTGTTTATGCGTAGATGTAGACCGCAGGTGACCGAACTCGTGGTGGGACTCGTAAATCTTTCGGGGATAACTCTTCACATGTATACTACACAGTGTAGTATTCACCTGATGTAGGTATGACCGTGGAGCAAGCAAGAGTATGTCAGGACCGCAGTAGATGGCGTTCTGTTATTTCTGCCTACTCTTATGTGAAAAAAGCGTGAGTTTATCTATGTATGTAACTATGTAAGTCGTTAGATCCATCACATAATACAACAAAACAACTGTTTGATGCTCGCGAGATTTAGCATAATTATTTTAACTTTGGTGGGTATGCAGTTATTTAAAACAGGTTTATTTCAACAATAAAACAATGCACATTTGGCAAACAATGCACGTATGACGAGATCAAACATCATGCACCGTTAAATTGGGTTTGATGTGGCTTGAGCACTCAGGTGTTAGAGCTTTTTTTTACTGAAATCCATAAAATGGCTGTAAATAAAATGTATTAAATAAGTTTAGAAATGTACCAAAATCATTGCCTTTTCCACAGAGGCACGTGACCGGCGTCGCACGGCTTTTGTTCTGTTCAACGCGTTATTAGAAAGCTTTACGAGGCAGAGGTGTACCTAATACTCGTAGTACATCCACATAAAATCTCGTTTAGTCAATTACAATTACTATAAAGTATGAATATACCCACACAGCTTCTAACATTAAAACATAAAAATCAAAACCCATCTTCAAATAGACACACAACCCCTCAAGACTAACACTGACTCAGACCTAAATAAAATCCAAGACACACCAAAAAGACCAAAAGGTTCCCGAGCTAGGCCAATGGCTGATAAGAAGAGCAAAACAAACGAAAGACGCGTCGCCGGCGCACACGCATTGTCTCATGACATTGGGAGTGCACTTGTGTTGGCAACTGGCCAGAGAAATTTACTTAGGTGTGTCCAGACTCTCTGGAGTATAGGTTAAGAGCTAGGAAGTCCAGAACTCAGATACATTAAATAAATCGAAGTTCGGATATTGGGTCGGCAGTTAATCTGTGCAGCTCTTTTGAATGACAATTAAGTCAGCTTTTTTAAATAAGTAACATGTTTGTCATTGGGCCATCAAAAATTAAGAACTTGTGCTTAAGAGCGTGTACGCCGCACGGCATTTCATACAAATTTTCAATATTTTTCGATATGACTGAACCGATTTTAATGAAAGTTCATACCCATAAGCAGGATACATAGGTCTTAAAAGTTAGTAGAAAACATTTTCGCAAATTTGTGTTACAGTTAAATTAGACAGATTTTTAATTTTCCATAGAAACAGAAATTTCCAATTATCTTTTTTTAAATAAGACATTTTCGAGATTTCATTTTCGAGTTCTCTTGCGCGCACGGTTGCGATCGGACGCGCTCGTTACTGACCGGTCGGTGGCTCATAGCAGAGGACAATGACCTCTAACACTGTGAAGTGTGTGAACTGTAACATTGTTATTAATGAACTGTTAGCATTTTTACGAAATGTCCTGGGTTATATGGACGAACAGAGCATACACCAGTTGTGTACTACGTCGTTTACGGCCGATGATATAGTGAAAGCGAAATCAATGTTGCTTGAGTCGCTTCCCAATTTGAAGAAAATGCCACTTAGGCGAAAGGAAGGAAAAAAGAAGATGTCACGAGATCTGGATGACATTATCAGGGTTATGACTACCACAGACGAAGAGCAGATCCCTATATTCGTAGCAAAAGAACTACATAAGTTGCCACCAGTGACCTTCGATCACGTAGACGTGACGCGACTCCTAAAGGATATATTAAAACTGCAGAACCAGCTTGGTGCTTTGGAGGAAAAATTTGTAACGGCTGAAAAGTTCGATTCGTTTAAACTAGAAATTGAGAATTTGAAACATGCATCGAGGCGGGATAACCGTTCATCAAATATTTATGTTAATAAAAGACGAGGAGCGTGCTTAGAAAGTAGCCCTCCTGATAGTGGGCCCATAGGTCTTCAATATGTGCCTAATAATAGTACATCAGAAACAGCTGAGAAGTTCAACGACCGCGCGACACCTGCAAGTCATTCTACGATAACCAGTATTGGCGAGAAACGTCCTATCTCTTTCTCGCAGAAGCTAAAAGATGCGACAAAAGCTCAAGGACACGTGGAGGCGCAGGCGACGACGCGGGTTTCGAATGGTGCGAGCGAGAAGGGCTTCGAACCGTTGCAAGGACAGTGCAGAGCTATGGTAATGAGCGGGACGCAAAACGATCATCGGCGCGTGGCGGCCGAGGCGAGCACCGCGGTTTCGCACGAACCAGTTACCATCGTACAAACTGCGTTAGAACGATCGCCAATCAGCGCCAGTCCGCCAGTAAACACGGCAGTGGAATGTTTTTCTACTTTTAACTCGGAGGTGCCGTCTTGTTCGCAATTGTCAGCGAGTGGTATGACCCCGTCAAAAGCACAAGTAGTTAGTAATGAAGAGGTTAGGAATGATAACATGGAATGGACGTTAGTGACACGGAAAGAGCATAAACATTACAAATTGGTTGGACAACGAGGTCGCGCAGCTACGTCTCCCGGTGGCAAGTTTAAGGCGGCGGACGTAAAAATACCTCTGTTCATATCAAATGTGAGTGTAGAAACAAGTGAACAGGATATTATTAGCTATATTAAAGAAAAAACAAACGAAGTTGTATCGTTAAAAATGATAAAAATGAAAACAACTAGGAAATACAACGCGTTTAAGTTGTTTGTTTCGAAGAGTAAATTAGAACTGTTTTTAAATGACAATTTGTGGCCGGACGGCATAACATTTAGACGCTTCGTGCGGTTTATGTACCGTAGCAAACAGCAATCAGCTGTTACAGAATTTGTGTAGATTAGTTTAGTATAGTTTGAAAATTAGTTATAGTTTTTAAAACATTATTTTAATGAACAAACACCAAAACAAGTATTCAAAATTTTTTAGTTTTAATTGTAAATGTTTGAAGCGCTCAATTGATAGTGTTCGGGATATTTGTGAGATGTCAGATATAGTGGCCCTCCAGGAGACATGGCTTCTCCCGCATGACATACCTCTATTAGGAACTATAAGCGACGATTTTGAGTTTTCGGGTAAATCGTCAGTAGATACAACCGCGGGTCTACTTGTAGGCAGACCATATGGGGGAGTGGCCATTCTTTGGAGGAGGGGTATTTTTGAAACCGTTTCCGTGTTGGAGTGTGCAAGTTCTCGTTTGGCTGCCATTAGAGCTAGTGTCGGCGGTCGCTCTATTATTGTTATCTCAGTATATATGCCAACAGATTCACCTGACAATCTACCTGTTTTTACAGAGGTCTTAGGTGAGATCAGTGCGATTGCCGCTAGCACAGATGTTGAAAGTTTATTTATCCTGGGTGATTTTAATGCGCACCCTCAAGAACTATTTTTTAGGGAATTGATAAGTTTTTGCGCTGACCAATCGTGGATTTGCGCCGATGTAGAAAAGCTGGGCTGTGTGGCAGGTACTTACACTTTTATGAGCGGAGCTCATGGATGTAAAAGATGGCTTGATCACTGTGTTGTGTCACTATCGGCGTGGCAAACCATTGTTGGGGTAGGTATAAAAGAGGACATATACATGTCAGATCATCTACCGCTATACGTTGAGTGTGATCTTAACATGGTAAGGCCAAAACTGGCATCACAAAACAGTCCGCGTTCTGGAGTATTCTGGGGGGAGAGGGATGAGTCTCAAGTGGTAGAATATCGTAGGCTGTGTACTGAAAAATTGCGTGACATTGACTTTCCTCAAGAGTTCTCGAGATGTGCGTATGGGACATGTAATTTGACAGAGCACAGAAGTATTGTAGATGGTTTATACAGCAAAGTTGTTAACATATTAACCAATGCTGCAAAACAAACTAGTCCAACGGGTAGGCATAAGCCAAAGAGAGGGAAAGTACTATGCGGCTGGAATAGACATGTGCACGATTCTTACCGGGAGGCCAGGCTTAAATTTGATATATGGGTATTGAATAACCGTCCAACTTCTGGAATAATTTATGAACAAATGAATGAGACACGTAAAATATTTAAGGGGCGCCTTAAATGGTGCCAAAAAAATCAGGACCAGATCAAAATGGACATAATAGCTAAACAGAGAGCGACAAATAACTTTAGTAAATTTTGGAAATCTACAAATAGTTTAAATACTCGGCCTGGCCTACCGGTAAGCGTTGGAGGGAAAGCAGAACCAGAGGGTATTGTCAACATGTTTAGGGAATTGTTTGAGGTGCGGTCTCCTCTCGGTCCCTCAGTTGCAATGTCCGGTGCTGGGTCCGCCAGCCCGGGAGTGCAACCACTAATTTATTTTTCAGCTGAACAAGTCAGAACCGCAATTAGAAATATGAATAGAGGTAAATCTCCCGGGAATGACGGACTCAGTATTGAGCATTTCAAATATGCGGGTGTCCATTTACCAAGGGTCCTGTCTCTATTGTACACAGTGTGTGTTAGTCATGCCTACCTGCCAGCTGATCTCATGAGGACAATAGTAGTGCCTATTGTTAAAAACCGAACAGGAGACATCTCTGATAAAGGCAACTATCGCCCTATCTCTCTCGCAACTACAATTGCTAAAATATTGGACAGTATTCTTGATTCATGCTTAAAGGAATATCTGCATATGCACGATGCACAATTTGGTTTTCAGTCCAAATTGTCCACAGAGAGTGCAATATTGAGTCTCAAGAATACTGTCCAATACTATACTGACCGCAGAACCACGGTGTATGCCTGTTTCCTGGATCTCTCCAGAGCCTTCGACCTCGTGTCGTATGATGTGCTCTGGGGAAAGCTGGAGGACAGGAGTGTACCGGCGGGAGTTCTCAGAATTCTGCGGTACTGGTATGCAAACCAAACAAATGTTGTGAAATGGTCAACAACACTATCTGATCCATATAGGTTGGAGTGCGGTGTGAGGCAGGGGGGTCTGACGTCTCCTAGACTCTTCAACTTATATGTGAATGATCTTTTGGCCGAGCTCGGTAGCATGCGTGTCGGATGCCGCGTGGGTGGTGTTACCATTAATAATATCAGCTACGCGGACGACATGGTGCTGCTGGGCCCGACTGCGGGATCGATTAGAGAGATGGTGAAAGTATGCGAGAACTATGCAGCTACACACGGACTCGTGTATAATGTGAAAAAGTGCGAATACATGGTTTTTAAGGTCGCTGGTAAGGTCCCCGACTATACCGGTAGCTTTACTCTGAATGGCCTGAGTATTAGGCGAGTAAATAATTTTAAGTATCTGGGGCACATACTTACCGACGACCTTAAAGACAATGTAGATATAGAAAGGGAGCGCAGGGCACAAGCGGTCAGAGGGAATATGTTGGCGCGCAGGTTTTACCGGTGTACTAATCAGGTTAAAATAACCCTTTTCAAAGCCTATTGTCAGGGTATGTACACGGGAAGTCTGTGGGTCAGCTTTACCAAAAGATCGCTGGAGGCCCTGCGCATCCAATATAATAATGTTTTCAGAATGCTGTTGGGGCTGCCCCGTTGTTGTAGCGCATCTGAGATGTTTGCGCTGAATCGTACTGACGACTTTTATGCGGTCATGCGAAAGAAAATCTCGTCTTTAATAACAAGACTGAGGGACAGTGACAACAGTATTCTGAGGACAGTGGCGGAGAACATCTACTCTCCTATTCTGAGACGTTTTGTGGGGGTGATGAACGAGTGAAGTAGGTACTTACTTTCTTTTCACTTGTTCGTCATCCACATGAAGCGTACTCAATAATAATGGTTAGATAATAGGCAAATAGTGTAGTTACTAACATTAATTATAAGAAATTTACTAACACAGTGGATCTTATGTTGTCCGAAATAAAGAATTTATTTATTTATTTATTTATTTTAGACACAAGACAATAAGACACTTTTTAGACCTATCTATCCTGCTTATGTGTGTGAAGTTTGTAGAAATGCCGTACGGCGTACACGCTCTTAAACCGGTTTCATACTTACCTATCACTTAACATACATAGCTTACTTACAACATATTATGACTTTAATATAAGGGCAAAATGGTGCAATGGTAAAGTTACCAACGATGGATGGAGAGGAAGAAGAAGACGAAGGAACCTATGGACGGACTGTGTGAGGAGTGATATGAAAAAAAAAGGAGTAAATGATAGCGTGATGGTTGACAGAGAAGAATGGAAGGACAGGAAGACGATGACGATGGTAAACTTGCCAACGAAAATACTTCTTCGTCAAATTAGTTCATAACAGGACAAATGACAACAGCCAAACTAGTTACATTGTCCAGGGTAGCACCTGTGAATGCTTGGGTCAAATAATAGTACGAGTACATACCATCTGAATAGGATTTGTCGTTCGCAAGCTCCCTGTCCTCAACGAATAAACACGTGGCTTAAGCGTCCCTTTGTCAGATATTTCCTTGTTCCCAAACAGATACAACACATTTTGCACTCTTCAAGTGTTCAACAATATCTCCTTTTTCGCAAAACTCGTAACTTTCTGTTTATTATGCGTTGAAAGATTGATTTTCAACACCTTTTATATTTTACGCAAAATCCGTTGTTTAACAAGGCTTGAGTATAGAACTTTTGAAGTTTCACTCAGGCATCGTAAACGTCAATTTATCAGTGAGGAACATTGAAATGACGCAGAAACGTGAAATATCAAAGAAAGCTAGTGAAATGATGAAAAGTATTTTTTACTACGTGTAAATGAGGTGGATCTCTCAGAAAATGGAATTAAAATGTACCTCTTTAAAAGTACAGCGTGAAAATTAACATATGAATTAATTATGTTGGAACAATATAAATCTTTGTAAGCCGTTGTTTTATGTTTTAAAATAATTTTAAAAGCTGTTTATGTCTCGCTCACTCGCTTTAACTTGAATGCATTAATAAAGGGGTTTGTTTTAAAACTAACATTGAATGATTATAGGCAGGCATTTCGATCTTCGACTGCCCCGTTCTGTTGGTCTATTGGTCGCATGCGGAACTGCTGACCATGAGGTCTGGGTTCGATTCACAGGTCAGTGTTATTTGGTTTTTCCATCAAGAATTTCTCAGTAGCAGTCACGGAGTCTGGATTTGTGCCCGATTAATGGCAATAGGCTCGCCCCCTATTACATGGGACTTACCATAACTGGCGAAATGTAGCTGTTCTATTAGACACACCTCTGCCTAACCCTTCAGAGATTACAGGCGCGTTATGGTGATGGTCCCTTTTGAGCTTACGGCGTGGAATTCTGGACTGGACACCAGTCCGAAATACCTACATTACATAACAATACAATAAAATAGATATCTTCCTCGCTAAAACTTTATATTTCAGCACGGCTCCAAGCACCCTTACTTGCTGCCTATTGTATATTTACATTATTGCTTATAAACACTAGAACGAGATGCGTAGCAACAAGAAATCCATCAACAGCCTACAAGCGTAGCACTTAGCTACGACAAGTCTACGAACACTTGCTACGGACCGTACTATCGTAGCAAGTGTACGGCCTACGAATTTAAAAGTTGGGCGTGTATTTAATTAACGTTCACCTATCAGTTTATGAACGCCTGGTACACAAACTGTCTAATAATAAGGTATTAAAATGTTGAAATGGCTGTTAAAATAAATACATTTTTGAATGTTTCTATGAAAATGTAAACACGATCATCAAAACTTCATACTGAAGATAAATCTTTAAAGTAAGTACGTCGTTTCAATTTTTAAAGTTTTTTCTGATAAGCAAAGTTTTTTTTTACTTTTTTAGAATGCGATACTCGGCTTCGACACACGACGAATATGCCTGGGCTTAGGCAAATACATTTAGGGTTAGCAATAATTAAAACACTCATTGATTGTACTGGCTTAATATAATATTAACTGTAAAAAAACAACTGTATACAAAAAAGTCTTAATACAAAATATTATTTCACACACAATTTTCAATGAACACAACCTTGCACTTCCGGAAAGTTATACTTACATGGTATTTATAAAACCATTTTAGAAGATAAGAAGCTAAATTGATTTAAAATTTTGCATGGCTTTTCAGTTGTCATGTACGTCACACTGAATATTTCGCCTTTGGTTTTTTTCAAAATAGTCGTCCGAAACTCGACCGTATCCATCCACTTATTTTTGCGACAAAAGTGTAATTGTCAGAGACATCGCAATGCTTTAAGCCTATTTACAAAAACCTCCATATCTTAAACTCTAACTCATTATTTGTGACACAATACAAAAGGCTATAAAGACCCACATGCACACTTTCGACTGCAACCGCAACCATACTAACCAACAACCAGCTACTCTAGAACAGCCTCTCTCCATCATAGGGCGCTCCATCCAGCTCAGGCTGCCTCTCTCCCTCCGGGGGCAGTCCCCACCTCGGGCGGCACCCGTTGTGCGCTTTGTACTTCGGGATGCGATCGTCCCGGATCATCTCGTACGCCAACCGAGCTATGCCCCCCTGGTAGTCGCTAATGCCGGTGTGCCACAGATTTTGACGAGTGTAGCTGAGTACTGCGGAAGAAAGGAATATTGTTATTTTATAATACTATGGATAGAGGAGGATATGGATTTGTAGGGTTGTGAGACCCAATAATTAGGAAGATGTTCCCGTCATCTAAATATAAAACAGTACGACCAGACAAAAAACTCTTTACACATAAACTCATTGGAAAATGCAGAGAATGAAACTTTAAATTAAATGATGGATGAGAGTGATTGATTTATAAGACCAGCATAAACATCGCGTCATGTCAAATCTAGAAATTGTACAAAAGTTTAGGTGTTAGAAATCCCTCAAATCCATCATCAATAGTGATGAATAGTGCTCCAGCAGCCAAGCACATTTGTGTCGTGCGTGACATAAGCGGAAGCCTTCAAATCAGGCACCTTGCTTACACCATAATCAAAATAAAAATACAGCGGCATGCAATGTACGTGGAACAAAGGAAGCGACTGTAATAATGTTGTTTATTGTTCTTGACATTCGTGGCTTGTATAGCACAATTAGGTACTTCCAGGCTCCATACATAACAAAACACTAAGCTACATTTAACTACTCTCATACAAAAAGTAACTAGTTGCTACATGCTACAATCTAAATAATTCACCCACGAGTCAAACAAAATTTTATTAATATCAAAACTCGCACTCCAAGAATATCGTTAACAAAATGAAAACATCAAACAATTAGTAAAACAAACATTGCAAAAGGAAGTGCGATGGAATTAGCCGGGCGTTAACAAAAATATGAGTGCATGTGCTGTTTGTTTGTTCATAACAATTAGGTATATACTTACTTGCGTCAATGGTCCGTCCGTTTGCAAAACAAAACATTTTGTTACTTTGTATATTGTGCATTCTGACAGATCAGACAATATGGGAGAAAATATCTTATAGCATAGCATTTCTTTGCTATTGAAAGAAATTATTGCTGAACCTATTGCTCGATCCATTTATACTCAACACATGGTTCGATGCATCTTTTATATACATATATAAAACACAAAAATTGTTTCTACCGATGTGCCCCAAACCGGTTTGATTTGAAACGCATATATGTAATGCGAAGATGGTTTAAGACCAATAAAATAATGCATTAGGCACTATAGCACACGCTGCGCTGTGTAACCGCTGGTACATTAAAAAAATGCATACACTGTCAGACAGTGCATAGCGTTAATAGCTGGGTCTAGAGACATCATATTTTTCTGGAGAGTTCCCTAAACAACAAAAGTCAGAAAAGAAAGTTTTTTTTTAATTCTTACTCGAAAGGGGTTAAAAAGGGTATGCACATTTGTATGGCAGTTCTTCATTTTTGCTGATGCCGAAACCCGAATATTCACAAGACTTGTAATAAATAAATCTAGACTAAAACATCGGCAAAAATAAAGGTAGTTGTCATCATCTCCCTAGCCTAATCCCACTACGTTGCAGTCGGCTCCCTGACCAAACGGATGCAGCTGAATACCAGTATTTTACATAGAGCGAGTGCATATCGGCTATCTGACCTCCACAACCTAGTCACTAGGGTGTGGTGATCTTTGACTTTTAGGAAGAATGTCATACATACAGAATTTAAAATGAAATGATATCTGAAAGCCAAGATCAAGTTCATGTTACAGCATGAACTTGTGCTTTGGTTACCTACGACATTACACTGCGAAAACATAATTTTAAAGACTTATCATGCGGCTATTATAACGACTTCGAATCACGTCTGACTTTGAAACTTTCTTTAACTTATTTATTTATTTCTGACAAGAAAGCGTTGTACTACTTTTGTCATTTCCAAGTTCCGACTGGAAGCAGAAGTTTACGGATTAAAGTTGTTTAATCATTTGAAACAAAGTAAAATTTGTAACTACGTAGCTACGTTCTAGCCACAGTATAGGGTAACTATGTATACGTACTTATTTTAATAAATAAAACCTACTTTCTACATTATTAAATATTAAATGGATTTAATGACAACTTTACTTAAATTACGACACAATTAAAAGATTTATTTGTTAAAACTTTATGCACAAAAACTGTACAAAGGCGGACTTGATGCTTTTGGCGTTTTCTACCAGTCTACCTGAGGTTGATGCAGAGAGGATTCCTAGTAGGTGCAAAAAGAAAACAAACTAAAAAATATTTATAACTAAAATATAAGAATAAATACATACATAAAACAAAACATATAAAGTTATGAGAGATAAACAAGAAAATTACAACAGCATAATTCTGAGACGAATCTGCCAACTTCTTGTGTATGTGTTCTCGGGTTTTCAATAAATATCTACCTAATATCTACTTATCTCATCATCATCTGCCTAGCCTGACCTCCACAACCCAGTTAGTACAGGGTAATACGATACCCATTGGTAAGACTGGTTGTCAGACTTTCTGGCCACTGACTACCTGTAATGACTGTCAAAGATGTAAGGATGTCAACGGCTTAACGTGCTTTGCGAGGCACGGAGGAAACTCGGTATATAATGGGTGGTCAGCCATCCACGGACTAATCCAGGCAAGCGCGGCTTAACCGTCAGGTTCTGCCACGCTTGATCGCTTGATCGACCCGAGGGGCTGTTATTATTTAGCCACGAGCTCCTCAAATTGCTGTTATTATACTACTACTTATCAACAAGTACCTATTCTGCGACTTGTTAATCCTATCAAAATAGTCAACTATACCCACCTACAAAATAAATCTTAAAATTATTTGATCACCTTCCCTCAAATTGCGTCATACATCACACGCCTTAAACAAACGAGCTACAGGAACCTAGGAACTTTAATAATCTAAGTGAAATATAACTAACTCCTCAAATGCGTGGGCAGCGGCTGCAGCGTAGGAGAGTCCTTGTCCGACTCATACAGTTCCTTAGCCACCTTCATGAGTTCCGTGTCTTTCATGGCCAGCTTCACGGGCTGTAGAGGCACCACCTCTTCTTCCTTCTTCTCGAAGAGCTCGGAGCAAGGCCGGAGTTTCTTCACGCGAGGTACGAAAGGACGGTTCCCGAAGTCTGGGGGATATTTGAGAAGTAGTAGATTCTTTGTAAGTGAGCTATTTATGTAACTACACACATCAAAAGTGTCTAGGGATCAAGCATTTTTATGCGGATTTCTTGAGATTGAGATGTGGCTTTGTAATAAATTTATGATTTTATAAATTTATATGGATCCTTTTTGGTGCATTTCATAATTTGAATCAGGAACTCTCAATCAAATTCGAGTAAAAGATGAAAATAAGCTGTCAATATTTTCCCTATAAAAACATACAACGCATTGAAGACATTAGTGCTACTGTTTCCCTACTACTGATTAAAACCAACGTTATTATGGAGCGGCGACGTCATTTAAGCAGGGAAGAAATGCTCAGAGCCGTGGGAATGATAGAAGCTGGTTCCCGGCAACGTACTGTGGCTTTAGTTCTGAATACAAGTCAGAGTGTTATCAGTCGACTTTGGACACGTTACCGAAGCACTGGTACCGTGGCTGAGCGCCATGGAGGACGGTATCGCTGCACCACACGGAGACAAGACCGATACATTCAAATCTTAACTCGAAGAGCTCCAACAATAACCGCCATGATGTTAGCCGTGAGGCTTCATCACTCTTCAGGGAACTTAATTAGCGACCAAACAGTCAGAAACCGCTTGCATGAAGTGAACCTTCATTCCCGAAGACCGCTACGGGTACCACCTATAGCAATGCACAATCGTAGGATTCGATATCAATGGGCTCTTGAACACAGAAATTGGGCAGAAGAACAATGGCGTTTCGTGTGCTTTTCTGATGAGTCTCGTTTTGGTATGAGACCGGATACAAGACGTATACGACACTGGAGAACCCCTGGACGCCAACAGCGATTAAAATCCTGCCAGGAAGTCCATCCTTATAGTGGTGGAACCATCATGGTATGGGCGGGTATTTGGATCGGCGGAAGAACTGAGTTGATTTGGATCAGAGGCAACCTCAACGCTCAAATTTATGCTGAGACGATTGTATCAGACGTCATCGTTCCTCTACAAGTGCAAATCGGTCCCTTATTTCAGTTAATGCATGATAATGCACGACCGCACACCGCAAGAGTTGTAAGACAGACTCTCGCCGCAGCTAACATCAATGTCCTGCCCTGGCCTGCTCAGTCGCCAGACTTGAACCCGATTGAGCATGCATGGGATATGCTACAGAGAAGAGCTCTGCCGAATATGGAGGGTATCCAGTCGCAAGAAGACCTTTTTTTGTTGTTGCAACGAACATGGGCGGCCATTCCACAGCGTGATTTGGATGAACTCATTTTGAGTATGCCAAACCGATGTTCTTGTGTTGTTAGTGTTCGCGGTAGAAACACGGATTATTAATTGTTTAAGTTACCCAATAAAATTTTAAAGAAAACTGTTATTTCAGTCTTTTTTTCGAACTTTAATGTTAGTGGTTCAAATGTCAAAAATCCCTTTATTAGGAAAATGGCAAATTTCTTTATTAATGCAAAGGTGACTTGGTTTATCGTTACTGTGACAAACGAAAACACTTTATTTGATGAATGTTCCCGCAAGCGCCTACAGCAATTCGTATATCATAATGTTGAGGCTACGTGGATTATGGCCAATCGTTTTATTTTATAATGCTTCTCGACCGCCTACCTACATTTGTGATTATGTTAGAATAAAATTGCACATTCAATCAAGCAACGCATTTTTTTCACTCTTCCCAAAATTATACCTGGATCAACCCCGCACAATGAATCCTTAAAGAAAATTTTAATTAATATCAATCAGGAGAAAAGTTATTGCAAAAATATATGTTGATCCCTAGATACTTTTGATGTGTGTATTTCTGCCACCAAGCAGCGCGGGTATATTCCGGTTTTATGGGCGAGGACAAAGGGGCGTAATTATATATATTTTGTTGTGAGTCGCGTTTATTACTTTTAAAAAGCGTTTTTTGCGTGTTTGTGTGACACAAGCCAGTTTTATATGAAATCGGGTGAAACGTGCATTACGCGACTCACAACTCACATAATTACGCTCGTTTGATCTCGCTCGAAAGGATACCGGTGTACCTACCCAAATACAGGCAGCCAACGACATTTCAACTTTGTTGGGATCACAATACTCATGTCCCCATACGCCACCTGCTTGTTTAATGCAGTTTTAAAAGGTATTGGTCAAAATGGGCATAAGTCTAACAGGATTGAAATATATCTCAAATCAAAACTGTTTATAAGTATTCATACTGTTGCGACAAGTACCAAAGTCGCCAGAGACGAGAGGACCAATCAAAAAGAGTCGAGAGGGTCGCCGGGGACCAATTGAAAATGTTGGAATAACTTGTATTTATTTGGAGATTTCACAACAATAGGAATTTGTTCTTTAAGTAGATTATGTTGAAAACATTGTGCTCAAGCAAAGCACGCAATAGTAAATCCAGACTACGCCTTTAAAGTCCTTGAATCGACCAGAATCCAAGGGGTTCTTCTGTTAATCTAAGTTTATCATTTGTTTGAATCTAAAAATTGAAATCTCTCTTTCGAAATCTTTGGCAAAATACTTGCAAAGGTAACACATTTCAGGTGCCTCTATTTCTGTTCTCCGGTGACTTAGGATCTTGTGGTTTATGCATGAAGTGTAGCTACTATTTGAAACATATTTCAATTAAGTTGGTCTTACGCCCAGATTTCATGGAAAACTGCCCATGGTCCTCAGCCATTCCTCTTCTCTTGTATCAGTACTACTGATCCGAAATTCTTTGGCTAATGATAAACTACATTGTCCCCGAGTGTCATGGTCTATATTTATGACCATCCCGTGGGATAATTTCCTATCATAAGCGAGAGAAGCCTAGGGCAAAACCTAGTCTTATACGTCACCTTCTGTGTGATGAGCGCAGTAGGAGTTATAGTAAGTGGACTGTCCTCGGAGACTCTTCATCGTATCCTTGATGAACGCTTGGATCTCGTTGTCTGTCCATTCTTTCTGTTGCATATGAGGAATGGAACATACTTATTATTAATAAAGGACCCGCAGTCGGTAGGCACAGCTCTAGAATCCTTTCAAGCCTTAACTGCAGCGATTTAGACACGGAGCAGAGAGATTATTATTCTACCGCAACGATTATTTCTATTGGGTATTTGGGTGTTATTGGGTTTTTCTATCAGGAATTTCTCAGTAGCTGCCACGGAGTCTGGATTTGTGCCCGGCTGGTGGCAATATACTCTGTATGTGTGTACTATTAGGTACATCTCTGCCAATCCCTTCGGGCATTACAGGCGTATTGTCATGTGTGATGTGTATTTGGGCCCAATTTGCCACGACAGTACTGCGACAGTGATTACTTACTCTTAAACTCATGATGGCAGATAATCTTTATAATAACATTTAGGTAATGCTGGATAAACAAATTCTGATTAAAAACTTTGAATAGGTAAAATAATAGACCCGGCCATTCTCTTGGTCATAAACTTACGTCTTGTGTCCCAACTTTTGGGTCGAGCCATTTTCCTTCCAATTTCGCCCACCTCTGCTCTGGTCGACACCTGAAGAAGTTAAATAAAATCCCAATAAGCACTTCATAACTCGTAACATAAAGATTAATAAAGGATCCGATATTAGAACTGAACAAACGAAGTAGTTAACACAAATGTCAGCGCAATAAAAGTTCCCGTGCAAAGACACGAATTTATTACCTACATTTTTGTAGGTGTCACTACTGTAAGTACTGTATTAAAAGTGTGTGCAAACTTGCAAAGGCGTTAAAAGGTACATAGAACTTAGACGGTGATCATAACGGTGGAAAATGCTAAAAATGGTCCTACTTAATTTAGCTGAGATGGTAAAACTGCATACAATGTGCGCTTAGGTAGTCTATGGCACCAGCCTCGTATGAGAGTGCTTAACAGTATTGGATGTCAGCCTTGAGAGGCTGGTAGAATCTTAAACAACACACAAATGCAATGTGCCCAATATTAGGTACACTCACACATTAGGTACACCTCTGCCTCACCCAGGGATTACAAGCGTGATGTTATGTTGTTATTTTCTTCAAGAATAGCTTTAACTTTAGGCAAAGCAACTTTACTTAGGAATGGAACTTAAATAAACAATATCTTTTAGATAACCGTAAACCGTCTGTTACAAAACTTACATTGATGTTTTCCGGATAGGATGTTGTCTATACTCGTCGAAATATTCCGTTAGAAACGACATGATTCACTCTTTCATTTAATACTTGTTTTTATCAAAATTTTCGTTAAAATCGAAGCCAAAATTATTTACGCATTGCAAACGTCAATTAGTACCTTAAATTTAAAAAGTTACGAAGCATAGAGAATTTGAAAACGATCAAAAAAGGATTTTATTTGAGTTGTCCTGTGTTAGGTCGTAGGTTTTCTAATCAACTGAGCATGAGCTTGTAATTTTTCTTTGTAAGTTTCTTTCATAATAAGGTTAGAGTTATTGCGGTTTTGCATGTTGAGCTCGACTTTTTATGGGGTCGCCAACGGTTTGACTTTGATTAAGAGTAACTTTTACAAACAATAAAATGATTTTTCTTTTCCACTTTTATGTTTTTTAGAACATAAATAAACGTTAACCTTAATCATTTCAAATGCGAAAGAAAAACAACATTAAAAATTGTTTAGCTTAGTTTATTATCCTGAATATTGTGATTTATGATCATTATAAAACGCTCAATCACTCGCTAAGGCCCACATAAACGTCACGACAGTTATCCTCTCAGGGTATTCAGGGTATGAGTGTGACAGACAGTTCACAGTGTCTCAACTCTGAAGTGATAAGTATCTCGTGATCAGAGGCCAGATACGTATCCATATGCTCACCTGCAACTTTAGTTTTACATAATGAAGCAGAAAGAAAATCTATACCGTAAGCATCCTGCGTTGGCGCATGCTTCCCTTGCCGACCCATCCAATAAAAATGACGCACGAGAAGCAGCAGTGACACGGCACCGCAGCTAGTTCGTCGAAACATGGCGGTTACCGTGACGTTTTCAATAAAAACATGCGTAACCGCAGCGAGTGATGAGCGATCTATTACCGTCTAGCCAGCGAGGCGCCTGCTACGCGACCTCTTTGTGTCTTGTAACCCTAGTACAGCTATCTGTGCATATATTGTCCTTTACTATTTCTGATGCCGTGTTGCTAATTTCAGCAAGTGCTGTTGCCATTTTCTAGACAAAACGCTACTCAAATCAATAACACTACTTAGCATATCGCAGTCCACTGCTAGACCTGTGGCCCTACCATGACCCGTTAACGCAGGAATGTTTAGTTTAGTTTAGTAAAACTAAAACGTTCCTGCATTAACGCGTCATGGTAACCCCCCTGTTCCAAGTTGCGCCGCAACACCCGGTTATAGGCCTTTCCCGTCCAGTCTAAACTAGTCACCTTTTAAAAATCGTCCGTCCATCAAGCTAGCGCCGACGGAGCGAAACTAAGATGGCCGATAAACTGCTACTAATTAGTTAAATATGTTATTAAATACGCCTTGAACCAGGTTATAGTTCATCTAGTAGAGAAATAATGCACTAGGTAGCTATAAGCCAGGAGCTCTCACGCCATTAGCTTGCACAAAAGTATGCCAGCGGCTAGCAGGCTGTCAGGAATACCTAGACCCTTACCTATGTTATCTATCATCAGACAGAAGCTGTCATGGCACAATTGCTTACAAGCTCCTTGCATACTTTTACTACTTAGCATGTGTATTCGTAACCATATTGAAGTAAGTATGCTTCATCCGCTAAGAAAATCCTTGCAAATTTTCCAGATAAGGCGAAACATAAAGAGGACGGGAATATCTGAAAACCACAGACGTATAAAGAGCAGGAAAAAACAACAAAAGTTAACAAAGAAAAAGAAAATCCTTGCTTTGTAAACCCAGCCTTAAGTTGCGGCTCCCTTCCTTGTCGCGACCTTTCTTTCATCGGCTCACAATTTTTATGCTCGCTCGCTACTCCGGTAGCGTGACCAGCCGGCTTCAATCATGAGATCGCGCTATTCTTAGACGTACACTTTGTCGTAAACTCGTATCTGCAACCGAAGCATATTGAAGGTCAGCATCGATCAAAATTACCTATGAGTGTTCCGTTAAAGGAGGGTGGGCGATAGTGGTCCCAGCACAGCCAGCCACTAAGTGTATACCTATTACTTAAAAAAGCAAATACCTAATACTGGAACCATCAAAATCTATCCCAGAGGAACCCAGCCACGTGCAATAAAATTATTTTTCTTTTAATCAATTATTATAGATTTATTGCCCTATTTGTATACATCGTCAGGCCTCCTTCACTCGTTCGAAGTCATCCACTTAAGTAGGTATCTAAGGCTCGCGTACGCCCGGGCGAACAAAATCCAGTCGGTTGCCACGCGCCCGCTCGAGCACTTACCTACATACCGCACCTGCTCGCTTTTAATAATGGCTAAATCTCATGCAAATTGCAATGTAAACTGTCAAAATAAAACTGCCTAACCCAACAAAAGTTTATCTTTATTTAAATTACCATAACACGTTTACAATAATTAATTAACATTAAGAGCGTTTACGTCTATCGCGCGAAGTCAAGTTTAGGTAATTCAATGCATTTTTTACACACACAGAAGCGCGCGTGCCTGTGTGTATAGCGCTGGCGCGCTCTCGCGCGCTATAGTCAAACTAACCCACTATGATCCGTTCGAGTGCAATTGTTGTAGTAAAATTTAATTTGAATTTGAATTTGAACGTACACGGATTACTAAAGTACGAGTGCATAAAATAAGTATTCAATAATATATTGCAAGTATAGCTATAATTATGATTAATATTAAAGTCGTTTTTTAGTTATTCAAACATGAATTTGTTGATCTAAACTTTAGAAAGAAACCGAACTTCGTTAATTATTATTGATTTGTGACTGATTAATAAATATTTCTTATTCTATTCAAATAAATCACTTTATACGGATATACTTACGTTTATTTTATATTATATTTTAACCTGATGCGATGTTCCTCTTAGTGACACCTCTTATGAGGGAAATACAATAGGTTGGCGTTAACTTTAAAAACAATTTATGTTCTTATTTACAAAAAATAAGTAAAAGTTTTAATAAATAAAATTCGTATGTAAAAAAATTGGGTAGATATTGGTTGTCACTAAAAATATTGTCAGTCATCAAAAATAATAATAAAAAAATTTAATCATCAAAGTACCAAGATTTTTTAATCACACTATAAACGTCCGCTATCCTTCCAAGTACGACTAAGGTCAACTCGGGTCAGGCAGAGCGCCGAGCGACATGTCCTCTCTCTAGAAAGCCTCGCGGCGGTCTGCAATATATAGTAGTCTTTGGTCTGCATGCTCACATGCTGTGGTATCTTAGAACAAACGGCACGGTACGCTGTTAGCACTGCCATCTAGTGGCTGCTTCAAGAAACAAAATGCTGTTTGTAATAATTTTAACAAAAGATTGTTACTAGATGGCATTATAACGATGACACTATAGTGATGTTGACATTTGACTTGTTTGACATTGACATTGTTTTGAATTTTTCACAAGATTTTTTTCGGTTGATGTGCATGCGCATAGCCTGTTAATTTTCTTGTATTTTCGTGATTTCTCGGTGTTATTTTCATTCAGTACGAAGTTTGAACGATACGAGTTTGAACAATTGGTGTAAAGACATGAACCAGTTAATATCTGGAAAAAACACGTTTTGGGATGAAAGTGATGAAATGAAAGTGGCAGCTCATAATTATTATGTAACTCATAAAACCCGAAATAAAAACTAATAACATAAAATATTGTTTTTTTTTCTCTTTAAAAAAATGTCATGCATTGTTTTCAAGATTTGTGTTACCCTGAAAACACAAATTTATGAAAATAATGCAATATAACAATAATATCTTTAAAAGCTGGGTACCAGTACGGATGCACTATACCTATACCTATGTATGTATTTATGTAGTGCAGTAGCTTTAGTTCATGAAGCAACCACTACACGGCAGCACTTTCGCGACCTCGAGCGAAGCCGAAGTTGCCCATCTATAACAGTATATTAATCTATGGCGGTCTGATTTGAAATTGCTCGCGCGCAGTGATTTATAGTAGTTTTCAAATATTTATAGAAAAATAATCACTGTAAATTATTTGAAATTTTAAATTGGATGTTTTAAAGCATATGTTCTTCTATTATATTATGCTATTATTATATTAAATCAAGTAAGATATATCGGTGAAAAAATCATTTTAATTCCTTAATATTTTACATTGTTTGAACTTTAATTTCTTATATAAAGAAACCTAAATCAAAAAATTTTCTTCTCCAACTATATTCCTTAGGATCTTAGCAATAGGTAAAAAAAAAATCTAATTAGGTTTGCCAGTGGTTTCCTATAATTAGAGCGTCGAAACTGACGCTAAAAGGGAAATTAAGAAAACCTCTGTTGAGTTATCTTGATACAATTTACCAATACTCTATTAATTGAAATATTTTTCTCCCCAACTATTGAGACAACAAAATTTCCTAAAGTTATTAGTAATTATCATTTTTGTAAAATGAAGGGTTGATGGTATTAAAGGGTTTGAAAAGTACTGTTTTGGAGTCAAACAGCGCATGGACGGCGTAAACGCTCTTAACCAGTCGCCCAGGAAGCATGACAAAGGAAGTAAAATTAACACATGTATGAACATGTTTTCCTAAGGAGTTCTTTTTAAAGTTATTTGTTCGATTTAGAATTTTGCGATGATTACCCAGTACCTACTAACTGGATTGTTGGGATCAGATAGGCAGTCGCTCCCTGCAAAATACTGTTATTCCGTTGCATCCGGTTAGACTGGCAGCCGACCCCAACACAGTTGGGAAAAAGCTAATCAGATGATGAATGCGCCTATAGCAGTCCACTGGATACATGTCATGCTGATGAAAAGGCTAATAGCTAAAGGCCGATAATGATGCAACATACTTTTCTTCCATACATCTCTATTAGTCGTCATCTCGGTAGTCACTCACTTTCTAGCCATATCATCTTTCACACAGTCCATCCATCGTTTCTTTGGTCGTACCCTCCTCGAATAGCCATCCACATTCATATCCAAAGCTTTCCTCACAAGTTATTCTATAATTCCCAACTTGACTTCCTCGTTGGTCTAGTTAGTGGTAAGCGCAATTGCTGAGCATGAAGTCCTGGGTTCGATTAGCAGGTCGGGAAAAGTGGGATTGGGTTTTTCCAACAGGATTTTTTCAGTAGCAGCAATGGGGTCTGCATTTGTGCCCGGTTGATGACAATAGGCTCGCCCTCTGTTACTTAGGACATAAACATAACTGGCGAAATGTAAGTATACACCTCTGCCTAACGCCTCGGGGATTACAGGCGTGATGTGATGTTATGCTAACCTAACTTAAACTGACATTAATCTAAACTAAACGTTTTATACCTGTGCGCAAAGGCACCTGTGCGTAAAACCCTACATGAACGAACCTAACCTAACATTGTCAGCACTCAATAACCCTGTGACAGATTTTAATGCGCTTTGGCCTGACTAAGGGGAGAAGTAATGTCTTCAAAACTACAGTGGTTGACCAGCTCCCATACATTTTTGCTCACTATATCCTTTATCGGGCGAGCCGTGTGACCGTGTCGCTTTGGGTGAAGTGTTTGCAGGTGACCGTGAGAGGAGTAGTTATGGATAACATTAACTCAAAGCCTGTTTTTCCAAAGTGATAAGAGCACGCTGTGGTCCTCCTATACCCACTTTTCGAAATAAGTGTTGTCTCCAAAACCAAATAAGTTTATATCGATAATGTTTTCCAGTGTTCATCCAAAACGAATCCAATTCTTTATCGTGTGGTTGGTGCCTAAACTGGTGTCTAGGGTTTTTATGCCACCCATGGCCATGGGCCTCTGACTTGGCTTTTAAATGCCGTCGACAAATATATCTCAGGCATGCTGGTTTCCTCATGATGTTTTCCTTCACCGAAGCAAATGATAATTATTATACAATATCATACTATTTGATGCTTTGGTGAAGAATCCAATTATTCGTTGGCAATAGAAATAATTATGTACAGGAATCGAACCCGCAACATGCCAACAATTTTTAATTGTTCTTAAAACAGTATTTTTTTGCATGTCTGCCGATGTCCCGTATACTACTTAGAGAACAAATCTTTTGCCATTTATAGGTAATCCCGTCCTGATTCTTTGATTTTTTTAGAATTGTATTACATTTGGCCTAGTTTTACTTATTAACCTATAACTTGTGTGTGTGGTTCATACTGTAACTGTTGGTCGGTTTTTGATAATAAATAAATACCATGATGGACTGGATGTGTTGTGAAAAGTGAAGTAGAAGCTTTCATGAGTGTTGGTAGGCCACTGCAGTATCCTCTCAATGTAGAATGTAGGAGAATGTAAATAATCAAAACTGATAATATATTAATCATGGTTTATTGTAGCTTATCATAGGATGACAATAATTTGAGAAATACGTAACAAAACGCAACATCCACCACTTTGGAACAAATTCAACATAAAAATCTTAAACCCACTGTGGTCATCATTTACACTTAGATGTTTATATTAAAATGATTATCATCTTCAATTCATTTACGTCAATATCTTAAACTACATAAAACCAAGGACAGAAATTAGAGGAACAGTCTAATTTTAGTTTAGTACTCTTCACAAATTAAAGTAAAACAAACAATAATTAATTTTCGCTATAATAATTTCTCATCAGTTTATAAAAAAATATGAGTTCCCCTTTTAGTCATAAAATACTTAATATTCAAGATGAAAAAAAATAAGCGAGCGATACTTATTAAACTCCACAGCCTTTAGATAATAATAATAATAGATGTTGAGACATAATATACCCAAGATAGTAATAATAATCGGGTCGCAATCGATTCCTAAACACGATAAAACAAAGGTTGAGATATTTTTACATAGTTTCGCTAGCAAATTTATCTTGATCCTGTATTTTGTTTTTCCATTCTCGCAACACTACAATAAAATGAGAAAGTATTAGTGTAAACCGTTTATTCAAGTAAACAGTCATTGCATTGTGACTTAACGAATAAATTGTCTTATATTTAACATTTCCACAATAAAATTAATTCAATGTTTCTATACGGGACACTCACGGCTCTGTGAAAGCAAACATTTATTACCACTACACAACGATATATTGAAGTTGTAGCTGTACAAGAATCTTTTGGCGCGTGACAAAACTCGGAACTAACTTCTTGTAAATATACAAATCATTTTCACGAAACAATTTCACAAACGTTTACCAACAAAGCCCCTCTTTCAGTGAAGAAGAAATACAGAGGAAAAACATTTATTTAGCGCTTAAAACGAGACATATTCATTGTCATTCAAACGTTAAAAGATTCTTCCAAACAACATTGATAATTACATCAAACTTATTCTCAGTTATTACAACATTCAGATAATTTAAAACGGCTAATGTAATCTTAAACTTGGCTAGTACAACATTGAAGTTCAAAATGTCATACAAGTTTTGCTGGGCCAGTAATGAGCTTTCAATAGTACATACAATGCGATACTCGTCCTGTATTCTTAGCTATTACTATGAATATTGATTAAAACATTTGCACATAAGGTATATGAGTAGTTGTTTAGTTTAAAGAGAATAGCTGTCATAGGTACCTGAGACTTATTTAACAGGCTAACACACTGATACTTTTCGACGCTGCGCAAGAGTTGATTTAGCGACGATCTGTATTACCAAAGTAAGGTGTTTATTGTAAGGTAGCTATTCTCTCTATACTGTCATAAAATATTAATATTAAACAAGCGCTGATTCAAAACAACGCTTTAAAGTCCAACACATCTCTAATTACTGGGGACACTACGTCACGGGCACACGATTGTCACTTTTGTATTAAAGTCCATATTCGCACACAGAAAGATACAAATGAGAATTCTTGGTATGAAAAGAACTAGATAGAAAATTCGATAAAAAAATTAGAAGAACATTGATGTAGCGAGAAGATATTGGTCATTCGATATTTTATTCACAAAATTATTAGGAATATAAATATTTATTTAGATTGCAACCTTTAATAGCCGAAATTATGATATTAGTTTCAATAAAAACTCAAGATTTTTCTTTTTTTAATCATAATGAGTAAATTTAATCAAACATACCCTGTGAATTTCCTTGATTTTAAATGCACAAATCACGATTTTTTAACCGAATACATGAACCCAATTTCAATCTAAATGATATCGTCAAACATGGTTTGATGACCTAAGAATAATTAAGATTAATTTGATAGACGAATAAAGTAACTTTTACAGAATATATTGTAACGTCGTAATTATTTCTTCTTGTCGTTATATGTAACATTATCTTCAAGATGAGTTCAACAGACTTATTTCATTGATATAGACACTTGTTCTTTAGTATCACTGCTAGGCAAAGTGATTCATAGCATTTAACATATTATATACATATACGTTGTTTATTTCGGCTACTTCGTCATAGTCATTTTTAATTAACAAATTTCTACGAACAACACTGCTCCCTCTCAGAGAGAGGCACACAGGCCAAACAGAGGGAACATTATACGCCGATCTCATGTATCTTCCATAAAAGTTACTCCAATTACAAAAACAAAAGATATAATCATAAGTTATTCTGTTGCCTCCATTATAATAGCGGTATCGCCAACGTTAGCAGTGACAGCATTATCACTATCGTCGATATCGACGTCACCATCGGTAGCGATAACAATAACGGTCTCCGTAGCTTCTTCGTTAGCGTCATCGGTAGCGTCAACATTATGAACAACATTGGAAATGGAAATTAGAGGTCTATCATCGCTATCGGTGGACGCACTGCCGATATCGCCATCGTAAGCCATGGAATCATCGCCAACATTCGACGTGCTCGCTATATCGCTAAAGTTGGAAGTGCTGGTGGTATCACCAACATTTAAAAAAGTGACCATATCGCCAGTTTGGAAAAGTGGACGCTTATCGCCATGAGGGTAATTAGTAATAGCGCCGATTTTGTATGTGGCAACGTCGCCAGCACTGGAAGTATTGGCAATATCGGCATAGACCTTTTTGTTATCTGTAACTTTGGAATTGGTGGCTCTATCGAACTTGGAAGTTTTTGCAATAACGCCCGTAACAACTTTTTTATGTCCAACATTGGAAGTGGTGGGTATACCGCTAGCATCTGTAGTGGTAGTGGGATTCAAGGCCTCGTTAGTGTCAGAAGCGTTGGGTCCCTCGAGGGTTAGGGATCAGAACCGCGCGCGGATGTAGACGGCGGCGACGTCGTGGTTGGCGTAGCCGAGCCGCTTGGCGTGCTTGAAGATCTCGTTAGTGGTCGCCGTCAGCGGCAGCGACTGCTCCAGCGCGTCGCCCAGCCCCAGCGCCAGCTTCAGGTCCTTCTGCATGTGCATGAGGGGCTGGTGCGTGGAGTACGACGATTCTATCATTGCTGGAATGAGACGAAGGTTTGGTTAGTTTTTGTTAGGTTTAACAAATTAAATGTTACATTTAATGTACTGAAATAGTTTTATTTTATATTTTTTGACTGACGCGCCAGTTCTAGTAGTAAAATGTTTTATTTTGTCAAAAAATATGAATGAGAATAGGATCGTCCTTAAATACGGTCACGTGCCTTTCGTATCGCTTTTTGCCACTCTTAGAAGTTCTATCTGCTGTTGAATAATCATGGAACACACACACAGCGTCCTGTGTGAGAATGACTTCTTGAGCCTGATAACTTTAATTTCTAATTTTGCTGATGTCCAAGTAAACTTAAGTAAAAGCTGCGATACGTCCACCTCGGTGTTAGGCGCGTGGCAGTGACTCGCATGTATTTCATGGTTTTAGGTTAAGTGATTAGAATAGGAACACTAACATAGGGGTACGGAATATTGTTAGTAAGACGCGTCGGGTACATACCGCGGCCCTTGAGGATGAGGTGCGGCGAGGCCAGCGGCGTGAGCGCGAGCACGTCCAGCAGGTCGGCCTGGCTCAGCCCCGCGCGCGCCGCCAGCGCCAGCCCCTCCGCCAGCGCCGCCAGCGACACGCCGCCCACCACCTGCAGCACCGAGTTCATCTTCGACGCGTTGCCGATGTCGCCTGCGGACGGGGACTCTCTTGAGACATGCCACGCTACGGACATACTGACTACAACTCCTTGTATTATATTTTTTGTAATATATTATGTGTAATAATTGTCGGTTCTTCTGAATAACTAAAATAAAAGTAATAGAAATATGAAGGCCTTAGTGCGCGATCCACGTGAGAGCGTGTGCAACACTTTTTTTACCATCAAAAATTGGCCACAGACAGCAATACACAGAGATTGAGATTCTGTGGAAGAAAGGAAGAGAGTCCTATGCCCTGCAGTCAGACAGTCAACCTCCTCTTTATTAAAATTGGCTAAAAAAAAAATACAAGTTTCCGATAATTCAGTCCGACCATAGTCCATAACTTAAAGCTCCTGGCAAGAGTATATTTGGATCAGATAATATGAAAGATTTTGTGGAAATTACTACTACATTATTTATTTGGGCCACCAAGCAGTATTATTATTGTGTTCTGCTGTGATGAGGTATGGATACCGGTACATTACAGGCATATTACGCTTGACAACAATATCTAAGCTTCCAGTGTTTTATAAACCCATAATATTCCCGAATACAGGCTAAAACTTGCAGTTTAATCATGGGGAGAGTTATTTTTCTTCTAAAAATCTACAAGTCACTCTCATACCAAACGGTACTCGCTGTCTACCTGTAAAAAAACTCAAAACATTATTTGTTAGTGAATTAATGTTTCGAAATGAATGTTAGAAATTATGAAATGTGTGTTTTCTTTTGGTGAATTTTATGATGGCAGCATTATCATTAGTGATACTAAGAAAATGGCTATTTGCAAAGATGACTTCACAGCAAGCATTTACGGAGTAAAATACACTGAAATAACATGAATTCAAACCTTCACCAGAATTAGCAATGAAGTGACTGTGCTTACTAAATTATTATGACTAACTTATTTTCTAAAAGGACGCTCAGATTAAGACGTTGACAGTTAACCAAAAATAAAATCGAATAAAGAACATGAATAAACATGCAAAATAAAATTAATAACTAAATAAGCCCGCGATGTCATTCTCAACGGTTGAGTGAATTAAATAAAAATGTTTAAAAAAACAAATATATTCGATCGTCGGAGCAGAGGTGTTTTTAAAGTGGTCAATTTAGGTATGGCTGTAGAGATAATATCTTTTTCGCAGCCCCCTGATTATATCTGAAACCGTTAGGTTTGGTGACGACAACTACCGAGGAGTTCGGCACGTGTTCCCCACTCCTACCCCCGCGCTGATACACTCTGGACCCAGGTTGGTTGCAGCAAGGAAAACCTGCTCAGGTGGAGATTCATTAATGACTCTGCCCTGGACTGTAAACGTGGTGCTGTTCCACAAACGATAGGGCACTTAACATCGTGCCCTGCGTGTCCTGCTGCTTGTTCACTACAGGAACTGATGGACACTACTGAAGGCGCCAAACAATTGGCTCAATTCTGGGCCAACACAATTTAGATTGCCATCGACACGCTGAGAAGACCCCACCGCGGGCCATAATAAACATAAATGTCAACGTCCAAGGTTCTGTGCGTCCGCAACCGGAGCAGCTGACTACTACCAAGGTAAAACGAGTTCTTGCTCATGGCCTTGAAGCACGACTGGCAGTCGTCGAACAGCGAGCGGTCGCCCGCCGCCAGGATGATCAGGGTGCCTTCCTCGGCTTGTGTTTTTGAGCCTTGGATCTGGAAATTGAGACAGACAAAAATTATTATTATTTCGTTTTTTTTTTTTTGTTAGCCTGAACTGTCTCGCTCCTGGGCAAAGGCCTCCCCCCATTCCTTCCATTATGTAGTTACACGTTAAAAAATCTAACAAAACAATGTTATAAGTTTTGAGTACTTATTACATTTTTTTTCCTCCAGTCAATAATGTGATGTGTGTTTCATTCAATAATGTGATTTTGGAAATCACGCTGCTACAGTTATGTGTCGTGACAGATGACAGGAGGATTTCTAAAAGAAATAGCGTCCATTTTCTATCTACGTTACCAATCATGCGGAATTGTGGCGTTCGACAATATGCACCATGATTTGAAGGGATCAAATTATCATTTTCACATTAGCCTTTGTAACAAAGCGCATAAAAACATATTACAAGGTTTGTTATATGCTTTTGGGAATTATTTCTTGTACTATTTAATTTGGAATAATTACTCAAAGGGGCAAACTGAATTTAAAACGAAATAGTCTTGGAGGTCTGGACTTCCTGCTACATTAAGTGATGGGTGGTAGCTCCATGATGTTAAAATGAACAGCCCTAAGAGCTTTAAATTGCTTTTGCGGTTGGAACAAAAGTGCAAAGGTTGTGTCCAGACCCAAGCTCCAATTAATCATAACAATAAAAGTTTTATGGCTACACTAAAACTTAATGAAAAGACATCAACCGAATGCCGACGTTTTGAGTGTGACATTCAATTCTTATGCTGCTTTCCCCAGAAAGAATAAAATAAAATCAGTTGAATTAAATATTTCAAGGTGAGTGTTTTTACCAGCAAGCGCCCATTTTGGCAGGAAGAAGGTGTAAGAAATACGTAGAGACCTACGGCCACCACAGCTGTTTTAGAAAATTTGTGGTATCATAAACACAATGCCGTTTTAAAACCGTATCTTTCAATCTTTGTTTCGTATAAGCTGTAACCACATACCTTTCTGATGGCGTTTTCTAATGCAAGTAGCTACTACCTTTAAAGTATATTCAACAGAGCAGACATAGAGGATTTTCATTCAACAAAATTATCATCTCCACTCGACTGAGCATACTCACGAGCACTAATAGAATACGCGAAATCAACTTTTAAAAGCGACTTTTTTACGACGAAATATTTATAGAATTTTTCTAAGCGTTTACATATGAGTGATCATGAGTGTACTGCGGGTAACTTGTCTCACCTGTGCCTCCAGATATCGTCCGCCCTTCCCGCTGATAGCCTCGACGATGTCGTGCGACGTGTCCGAGTCTATCGACGTCATCTCCACGTAGCCCTTCGACTCCAGGGAGGGACAGTGCAGCACCCCGCAGTTGCCGAACACCATCTGGACATTTACAGGAACATTTTGAAATTAAAAGAAACGAATACGATAAAGTGAAAGGTATTTAAATACTTTTTATATATTTTTGTACCCTATCAGAATGTTGTCCAACCCAAAGGTTAACTAGAAGATAATGCCTTGTAACGTTGAGTCCGCCTATGTACCACTCTACATGAATTTAATAAATAATAGAGCAGTAGGAATGTAGCAGGACACACCTACTTAATGGATATAGAATTTACTTATTGAATTTTCTACTTTCGACATGATTATATTTAATTATTAGAGGTTGCTTTTTTAGGTACTTTCTAACGATTTCTTCTTCGATTTTAAGGACATAACAGATTGTCATGAAAATTTAGTTTATTACTTGAAATTGACACTAGATATCAGTGTAGCGCTAATGATAGTGCCTGTTTTCTCCAAAGAAAATTAGCCCTATTTAGAGAAACACGCGTGATGTAGTATAAGGTTAGAAGTGTATAGTACGCCCACATATCACCTCTACCATTTAAGTGTGACCGCGCCAGGTAATTGCTATTTTTCCCTCACGCTAATCCTACAATAAAGGACTCCCGGAGTAACCTTTGTTTTACTGTTAACCTTCCCATACACGTAGGTTTGTGAGTGGGGACATCATATGAACATACATAACATTAATTTTGTTAACATACGAGTACCTACACAGTGTAAGTGTGATATGAACCGCAAAACCGTTGCTACGGAACACAATGGGATGTGAGGCATTTTAATACGAGAACTGTACCATTGTTGATGTTCCTTACAATGGAGATAGTAGTGTGGTGAACCACGGCTGGTTAAGAAATCGGTGTTTTTGCCAGAAAAACAGTAACCTACTGTTACTGTTTATACCTTTTTTTGCTTACTATTCATTCATTCATTTTTTTTTCATGTTCTTTTCAAAATCTTATTTTCATTCGTAGTATGAAGAATTTTATAAAAATACATACTAAATCCAAATACGTATCTTTCTTGACCAATAAAAACAGTATCTTTGTGAAATGTAGATTTCACGCAATTATTTTTGACTAAAGTTCGATCAAACCGGTGTGTACTAATTGCGGACGCTTCTCTGACAGATAATGCATGAAATATCTTTCGCAGTCCGTCCACAATTCAACCGTGTCTTATTAAGACTAAATATAAAAGCGATAACACAAGACTCAACAACCTTCAGAACACTAGAGATTTTCTCAAGGGCGTATTCTTCAAAACAACATAGCAACAAGCTAACAGATACATACAAGCCGTCTCAACATGGAATATTCCCTTCCCAAACTTCGCAGCACAGTAACGAAAATCTTGTCCACGCATTTGAGCAATCCCTTCCGGTTCGGTTCCCCGTCCACCCCTCCGTGACGCATAAAGATCCCCAGTAAAGGTCGGATCAGGGTCCTGACCCTGACTCCGGCCTGACCTTTGTGCAAACACATCTAACCGTGAAATCTACTTTTTATTTATATTATGATATCATGCTTTTTTTTGATACTGCTCAGTTCTTCATCATTAATTATTTTAAAATAATAAAAGTTTATTTCAGGTTTTTGTTTGTAGTAAATATAGCAACTTTCTGGCATAAACCTAAAATAAATATCAGCAATTTGAGCCTGTAAGCAAACAAGAAGAAGAATGCATGGAAAGCATTTTGTTCCAACCCTTGTCACGGCCACACGACCCCAAGAAGAGTTAAACCTCTTTCCAAGTAGGTATTTAAAAAAAATAGATTAGCAGTGTTTGTTTACCTCTTTAGCTGCTTGAGGGTCAGCGACGCAAGAGAAGGTGATGTCCGCCTCCTCCACCACGTCGCAAGGTGTAACCGCCAGGGTCGCTCCGACCTTCTCGAAATCTTTGCACTGGAGACAACAAACATAATAAGTACAATTAATACATTATTTAGTAATTGTTAAATATTGTAATAAAGTGGCAACATTTATATTTTAATAATTAAATTTAGAGTAAGGCAACTCCTCCCTTCTTCCAACGCCGGTCAAGGCGGTGTGTCCATTTTTTTGTACTGTGCCTAATAATAAAATTAAACAACGTTTATTCCTTATCCAAGACGTTTTATTTCGCTCCATCCACTGCCGATAATAACTGTAAAAGGTTATGGGCCCAGGCATCCGGAGCGAAATAAAGGAATATTGACTTAAAAGCTGTGGTAAAGCGGCGCGTGGTCCTGCGGTCAAGCAGAGGCAAAGGCGGAACAAGATGGACGGCGAGGGCTATATTTTTGGAGCTTCAAATAATCGCATGTTATTAGAAGATGTCGGTAATTGGCATACATGGAAATTTCAAGTAAAAGTCATATTGAAGGCGGTAAATGTCTTTGACTTGGTGGATGGCTCATCAAAATGCCCTGAAAATGAAGATGAAAAATTAACCACATGGAAGAGGTTAGATGCAAAAGCCCAAGGAATCATCGTAGCAAGACTGGGTAACACGGCTATGCTGCATGTTCAAAATTGCGAAACAGCCAAAGAAATGTGGGACAAATTAAATACAGTTTATGAACAAAAATCTGATATGTCACTCCACATATTACAGCAGCGCTTCTTCGAAGAGAAACTTAACAGTTCGGAAGATGTATCTACGTTCATAGCTAAAATAGAAGCCATTGTGACTCAAATAAGGCAAGCAAAGGGCGAAGTTGCCGAAAACATGATTGTTACAAAAATCATAAGTTCGCTAGGTGAAAAGTTCAGACACTTTGTCTCTGCATGGGACTCTGTGCCATTAGAAAAGCGAAATCTTTCGGAGTTGACAGCCAGGCTCATCATAGAAGAACAAAGAAACAAACTGTACCAAAACAGTGAAAACAGTAGTTCCACAGCGTTCAAAACGAACACAAACTCAAGAAAATGCTTTAACTGCGGTAAAGTGGGGCATTATAAAAAGGACTGTAAGGTAAAGAAGCACAAAAGTGATAAAACTGAAAACATCCTATTTTGTAAGCAATGTAAAAAGCGAGGACATACAAAAGAAAAGTGTTGGTATAACAAAGACAATAAACAACAAAGTGAAGATAAAAAACAAAACGCATTTGTCATGTCAGTGCTGTGTGGACTTATGTCAAAAAGTAAATATAATGAGTGGTTCTTAGATAGTGGTGCTTCTGAGCATATGTGCTTTACAGTGGACAGTTTCATAAACTATAAAAAGTTATTAGTGCCTAAAGACATTGTTATTGGGGATGGGACAATAATAAAAGCATTAGGTTATGGTGACATTAACCTAGAGGCATATGATGGTGAAAATTGGATTAAAACATCAATAGGCAGTGTGTTACATGTGCCAAGCCTCAAGGCAAACTTATTTTCCATGAGTGCTGCTCTGGATAAAGGTTACAAACTGGAGTCGACTGCTAACGAGTGCCAGTTTATCAAAAACAACAGTGTGTGTGCAGTAGCCCAGAGAAATGGTAAAATGTACACAATGTTATTCAGACAGTATGAGAATAATGCCATGGTTGGAAAAGTAATGTCAAATCTGAGGGAATGGCATACCAAACTAGGTCACCAAGACATAAACCAAGTGAAAAGCATCTTGATGAAGCAAGACATTAAGTTCGAAAATAGTGAAGAAGAAACCTGTTTGCCATGTTTGAAAGGAAAACAACATAAGTTTCCCTTCCCATCCAGTACCCATAGGGCAACGAAACCAGGAGAGGTTATCCATATTGACATTGGAGGTCCAGTAGAACAAACTTCACTAGGAGGGGCAAGGTTCTTTCTGCTCATCAAGGATGATTATTCCAAATTTAGAAAGGTGTATTTTCTGAAGAATAAAGGTCAGTCTGTAGAATATTTAAAACAGTATCTGAAAGAAATAAAAGTTAATCCTGGTCACATAGTGAAATACATAAGAAGTGATAATGCAAAGGAATTTATCGGTAAAGAAATGGAAAACTTGCTGAAATCACATGGGATACAACACCAAAGAAGTGTAACATATACTTCACAACAGAATGGTTGTGTAGAGCGTGAGATGAGGACGGTGGTTGAGTCGGCACGAACTATGCTTCTGGAGAGCGGCCTAAACAAAAATATGTGGGCTGAAGCTCTCAACACCGCTGTCTACATAATTAACAGAACAGGTCCTAGTCGTGTGAAAGACAAAACACCATATCAACTTTGGTGGAACAAAGATTTTGATGTCAACGGCCTTCAAGTCTTCGGTAGTCAAGTATCTGTACATATTCCTGATCAAAAACGGTTAAAGTTTGATAGCAAGGCTGAATTAGGCTATTTCATAGGATATGGAGAAAATACAAAAGGATACAGAATATATTTTCCAGAGGAAGACAAAGTAGACATCAAAAGAGACATAGTATTTATAAAACAGTCTATAGAAAACAAAGATAGAGACAGAAGACAAGAAAAGGAGTATCACATAGTTTCTGACACTCAAGAAGAGACAGAACAAGTTTCAGAGGAAGAAGAAAGCCAGTATGAGGATATTGAAAACCCTGAAACAATAGAAAGTGAAAATGAACAGGATTCCATTCATTCTTTTCATGAGAAATCAATACTAGAAGAAGAGGTAGAGGAAGAAATAGAAGAAGAACAGGAAAACTCACAGGAAACTTCAGGACAGACAGAAGAGGCAACAGAAAGATCCAGAAGAGTAAGGAAAAAGCCAAGCTGGTTGAAAGACTATGTACAAGAAGACGAAAACATGTTCCTGAGCTACTGCTGTGATGAACCTGTTTCCTACCAAGAAGCTATGAAAAGACCAGATAAAACTAAATGGGAGGAAGCCATAAATAAAGAGTTGAAGACACTGGAGGAAAATAATACCTGGGAGGAGGTGACAGAAGTTCCTGATGGAGAAAACATAGTGAGTAGCAAGTGGGTATTTAAAATCAAGGAGGCAGAAGGAAAATCTCTGTATAAAGCTCGCTTAGTAGCCAGAGGATTTGAACAGAAGAACTGCGACAATCAAACATACTCACCTGTCGCCAAGTTAACAACCTTCAAAGCTATGATGGCTGTAGCTACCCAGAAAAGGCAGCCAGTGTATCAAATGGATGTCACGGGAGCATTCCTTTATGGAGACATCAATGAGACAGTTTATATGAGATTACCTAGTAATAAGGTATGTAAACTAAAGAAGTCAATCTATGGTCTTAAAAAATCTCCTAAATACTGGAATGAAAAGTTTAATAATTTTATGTTGAATGAAAATTTTCTAAGATCAAAGAATGACCCATGTTTATATTTCAAACAAATAGGAAATGACTACATTTATGTGTTATTATTTGTAGATGATCTGTTGTATTTTGGTAGTAATAAAAACCAAGTAAGTGACTTTAAAAGTTCCATATGTAAAAACTTTAAAATGAAAGATTTGGGTCTAGCCAGTAATTATCTAGGAATAAATATTAAACAGGATCTTGTTAATTGTGTAACTATAATAAATCAGAAAAGATATTTGTTAAAGTTGTTAGATTTATATCAGATGTCAAATTGTAAAACTGTATCTACTCCAATAGAACAGAATTTAAATTTTGAATTGTTACAGAAAGATAAAAGTGAAAATTTTGAAATAGAAAAAGCCTGTAGAAGTTTAGTTGGCAGTCTTTTGTATGCTACTTGCACTAGACCAGATTTATGTGTAGCAGTAGGATTTCTTAGTAGATATGTGCACTGTGCTAGTGTAGCTTTATTTAAATGTTTAAAGAGGATATTAAGATACATAAAGGGTACTATAGATTTGTCTCTAATATATAAATATGAGGAAAGTAGAAATGTATGTAAACTGCAAGGCTATAGTGATGCAGACTGGGCCGGTGATGTTGCAGACCGGAAGTCAACATCTGGTCAAATTTTTTATATTTTTAACTGTCCAGTTTCTTGGTACAGCAAGAAACAGTCTTGTGTATCATTATCGTCTTGTGAAGCTGAATATGTAGCTCTTAGCATGAGTATTATGGAAGGTTCTTTTTTAAAAATGTTACTCAAAGATTTTGGATATAATAATGTTGATTTTGAAATACTTGAAGACAACCAAAGTGTGATTAATATAGCAAAAAACAATGACAGTAACAAAAGGTTAAAACATATAGATATAAAATATCAGTATATTGTGGAAAATGTATCAACAGGTTCAGTTAAAATAAAGTTTGTTTGTAGTAATAACAATATAGCTGATTTGTTTACCAAACCTTTGGGGAAAATACTTTTTGTTAAACTTAGAGATATGATATTGTCATAAGTTTGTTAAAGCAAGTAGGCACGTACATAGTGTTGAGTTTATAACATTGTTTAAGGTATCTTGTGTATGTAAAGGTTGTTAGGTATTTCTAGATTTAAGGGCTCTGCATATTTGTTTAGAAGTTTAAGGGGAAGCATCTCAGAATTTTTTCTTAAGGGGGTGTTAAGAATAAATGTTTTGAATTGTTAAATTAAAGGGTTGTCTGGGAATTAAAATATAATGTTGAGGGGGTGTGTTAAATATTGTAATAAAGTGGCAACATTTATATTTTAATAATTAACTTTCGAGTATGGCAACTCCCCCCTTCTTCCAACGCCGGTCAAGGCGGTGTGTCCATTTTTTTGTACTGTGCCTAATAATAAAATTAAACAACGTTTATTCCTTCTCCAAGCCGTTTTATTTCGCTCCATCCACTGCCGATAATAACTGTAAAAGTAATTAAATGAGGAACTAGGACTAAAATTTACGTATGTATCACAATCTTTAAAACCAAATATAATTATATTATTATGCAGGTCTTTTGGCCTGTGAAAACCTAGCTATACTTAAAGGGTATTAATATATTTCATCTTTTTATTATTACTTAGTTATCCCAGGCAGTTAGAAAAAAAATAAGAAAAACTATTTCCCTCCATAAAACTTCAGACTACTAGCGCCATCTATCATTAAAATTGAGCTATAACTTTCCGCAATCCGCTACTAGATGTCGCTGTACGTCGACAAGCCGGTACCTAAACGCAATCAATACCCGCGCCACGCCACCGACCGGGCCGCGTCAACGACCGCGGCGCGCAATGGCCGACGCCACGCGCCGCCATTTTGACGGCGATAACGGCGCCTATCTAGCCACCGCGCATGCAGCGACACCGGCGAACACCGTGACGAGTGTCAAACGAAAGTCTTGGCCGATTCATTCTATAAACACGACACTGTGTCCGTTTTACGAGTTACTGGAAAACGGAGAACGCATCAATGCCTTTTTATCAAAAGCAAATCCGCGGCTTATCTGCAACTTTTTGGCAATAAATAATTGAAAAAGCAATTTGAGCAATAGATTATCTTATTCATTATTTGTTTACAGAAAAAAGAAACGGCGATGCTCCTTATTTTTAGGTGACCTCCCAGGCATTGACAAAAAAAGCATTTAAAAATAGTTCACAATATTTAGGCTGTGATATCTCGAAAAGAAAAGAGGTCAGGCAGTACTCAGTGTGCGCCTACTTTAAAATGTAGCAGATATTGATTCAGAAGGGAACGTAGGTACCTACATATATGCATAATAGTTAGCTGAAGAAAAAGGGCAGACTAAAGTCCCTGTCGGTGAGAATTCCAACTTTCAATGCGAGAACAAGAGGCATTGAATTCAATAGGAACTATTGATTTTCACTACAGAAAGAACTGAACAGGTGACCAGAATAATAAAAGATGTGACGCTGGCGTAAAAACATCGATTTCCAAATTCAATCTTATGTTTATAGCTATCATCAAAGCGTCAAGTGTTTATAATAAAACGTTCGGAAAGTATTGATGGTTCGCGACAAACAACTGTAGCTGCGAAGGTCAATATCAATGTTTGCACAGATGGCGCCAGTTTCGCATCCCGGCTACATACATTCGCTAGTATAGGACAACACCCACGCGGACAGATATCTATACGACCTACATACATAGTAGCTACAGATAAATGAACAAGCGTTCCTTCCCAAAAATGAAACTGAAGTTATAATAAGTTTAATAAACAATGGAGATATGAATGGGTCAGAATAGGTCGTTTAGAACGTATTTAGTTTTTCCGTGACGTCAGATTTTTGCTATTAAACAATGATTATGAAGGAAACCTTTGACACCATATCTTATTTAAAATATATGTAAATTACAACAATATTTTGCTTGGTGATAAAAAAAACGCTACTTTTGAATCCTTTATGCAATATCCGCATCGGAGAAACATTCTCTTCCGCAATCGTTTTAATATTGAGATGATAGTGGATTTGGCACAAGTGCTACTTGGCTTCATAATCTGAATCACAGGGCATCTGCTAACGGAAATTAATGGCTTATCTCTTGGATCTTCTGTAGCTTTAGTATAAACTGTTTCGTTTATTTTTGGGATCCCGTTGGGGTCTTATGGGTGCATCGTGCGTGCGAACTGTAAATGACCGGTCTACGGGCTTCCCCGCAATAATGTCATTCACAGTTGCTGCTGTAGCTCCGCTGGTATTTCAAAGCGGTATTTCAACAATTCCCTTCGAGACCCGCTCGTAATTGCTTTTACAGAATGCATTTGTACCGTATTGATACTGTCTGGGTACATGTATGCAGTAAGATGTTGAACTTAAAGATAAGAGAGTGCATACGTGATAAGATTATTAGTTGTGTAACTTTCTTTAGATGTTAATATAAAATGGAGAACCTAAAATGTGTGCATTTGACATGAGCTATCTAAAAGTAACATCAACAAAAGCGTTAGCCACGCTAAATAAATACCACACATTTAACCTTTCTTTACACTTTGTAGAAACGTACTTTCATCTGCAGATTTCGTTTCTTAGTTCCCACCCACGATGAACATATTTTCTCAAGAAAAGCGATTACTCCGGTTACCTAACGCTTTCATTAAAGTGGGAGGTCGTTTTAAAAGGAATAAGTTTAGAAGAGTGCAATTAATAATCTAGTGAAGGCACTAGATTATTAATTGTTTAATTAATTTCCTTTGTCAGACAAAGGTTAAAATCTATTCATTCGTAGAATTCTTAGTTTTAGTTATTACGATGAAGGCGTCTAATGTTTGTCAATAAATACCGTCCATGACCTATCTTATTTCAAAACAATATAATATAATAATTATAATAATTAATGTATTGGAGTTCCAACTCCAGTACATGAATTTCCACGAAAGTAAAAACCCTACTCAACATTTTTACAATATCAAAACAAAAACTCCATCAACTGGATTAAATTATTGTACCAAACTTCGTTAATACCACTTGTTATCTGTGTTCAATTCTATTTTAAGCCTTATCGCTTTTACCGTGAGTGTAAATTAGTTTGTTGTATACAAACCTATTAGTATGTCTGTCTGTGTCTGTGGCAATGTCTGTATTAGGTATACCACAGCCTAGAAAGAAGGTGTTCAGTAAAACAGATATGTATGTGCTGTGAAGACAGGTCGATACTTTTATAACAAACGGAGCCCCTCAATCTATCAGTAAAGGAAAATTCTTCGAACTGTTTATCGGTGGGTAAACATTTTCGGTCAAGGTCTTCCATTCCACTTTCAAGATGCCTTTCGCTTCCTTGGGCGATAAATTCTCGCAGTTTGAAAGCTGGAAAAGTGTTTGTTGTAAAGTTTCAAATTGCTGGATTGAATTCGTTAATCTGTTTGCCGAGTGCTCTTGGCTGGGAATCGATACTTTCATAACAGTTCTTATTATTAGAAAGATGAGTATCTACAGCCACCATATGGATGTTTTGAAACAGCGTGTGGTCACTAACAGGTCTGGCAAGAGATGTGTTGTAGTACAGCGTAGTCCTTTCCTGTTTCACTCAAGCTTGAGATGATCCAATGGAAACCATAAGCTGCCATAATTGCTACAATTAATAATTGTGTATTATACATAATGGACTAAAGTTTGTGACCAGATCTGTCCAGGAATTTTGTCAATTATGTTTCTCAAACTAAACTTGTACAGTTTGGTTTGGACCAGTTTAGCCGTACTCGTCGAAATCAATATAATTTGCTCCGCCACTGAGAATAATTCATCCACTTACGTCTAATTTGTGTTGTTCTAGCTATCCGTATTATGGTTCTTCGTAACAGTTGTGCGCTTCCTACATTTATATTTTTTATTAAATTTGAATAAGATCATAGGTACGTAACCTCTGCCCTACTGGCACGGCCATTATCATGGTCAGCCAAACACAGTGTGCTGCTAAACATAAACAGCGTATAACTTTCCCACTGCTCAGCGGGAACAGCGGGCACAGGCCTGCTCTCTGTGGAGTGAGTTTATTGCTTGATATATGCAATCCCAGAGCATTTCTGTCGCTTCTTGGCTGTACAACCAGCTGCTACCAAGAACCCTGCAAAGACCGTAGCTACGCCTAGCCTGAGAGCGTTCTACATACTTGATTTTTTCCGTTGCATTTGCCGATTCGCGGGTCTTCACGCAAGAACATCGTTTCCATTGGGTCAACCAATATTCTGTAGACTGTATCGCAATGATGATAATCAAAATCTCAAAATGTCGGACGGAACCGTTTCGTCGCCGTCGGTTATTTAGTAGGTCGTACGTGCTCTTTCACCGTGCTGTCTAAGGTTGCCAAACAATATTATATCATAATACTCTGTGAGTCATGTAATTGAGTATCGAGTGTTCAATGTTGGTGAGCTGACATTATTACGTATCTGTGCTTATATTTATATAAATCAGTTCAAGCTGAGCTACAAAATTAATCACAGACGGGTGTAAACACATGGATAAGTGGAGAAGGAAAGGTTTTACGTTTTCTGCGGTGAAACACAAAAATATAAAATCTATTCATGCTAGGGTCCGTCCTTTAATCACGTGAGGTTTTTTAAGCCACTTTTATAGCCCCCCTCCCCCTTGGTGATACTTCGTGAGCTTTACGGCTACCCCTCCTACCCCCTCCCAGTATCACGTTTATTTTTTATTACTGAAAAGACAGATACATAGTTTCAAAAATTGTTTTAACAAAAAAATAATAATAAAGGGTTTTTTTGAGAAAAATTCGCTTGCTCGGGTTTTTAGAACAAATATCGCTTGCTCGGGTAAAAATTAAATAAAGATAAAAAAAATTACACGTCACACCACAAATATATTCATATTTTTCGTCCATCGAAAAACTACACGTGATTGTCACATTTTACCCCCCCCCCCCATCGTGATTAATCGTGATTTTTGTCTAACCCCCTCCCCCCTGTTCATACCTCACGTGATTAAAGGACGACCCCTTACTGGTAGATAATTTTACCAGGATAGGTAGATACCTATAAAAGGTAGATACCTGTAAATTTTATTTGGTAAGCCAAGTAGATACTTGGCTTACCAAATAAAATTTACAACCATGTAAATACTTATTTATGTATTTCTTTTTCTATGCGTTGAGTACATTTCATTTCCTCATAGTTGAGGATAATTTGTTTAAGTCATAATAAGGAAACGCTGACTGCAGGAATAATAAGAAAATATTATTTGATTTTTCAATCATTTATTGTAGTAAAGAATCTAGGTATATATTTTTATTTCTGAATCCATTGTTATTATTGATTGTTTGATTGCGATAGGCGACTTTACTACTACATTATATTAGTAAGGTCTGGCTACTAAAATGCTTTTATATACCATCTCAGAAACGATATACACAGAAGTGAGCAACCCTACTACTATAACCGAAACGAATGACTAAACAATGGCACGACGCAATGCAACAGACAGAATATTACAAGTACTAGAACAAGTCACACTCAATAGGATTGTAATATAATTTCCGAAGTGAATTGGATTTGGTGTCAAACGCTAGAATGCTGTTTGCACTCCAAACACCTAACAAAGATAAAAAATCAATAAGAGGGATTAAATCATTTGAAAGAGCAATCACTGTGACTCTCCACTAATATCCTTCTCCTTCAATCTTGTCGTTGGCACGGCAGTACCCAATAACATATCAATATAGGTATGATTTTGATAGCAATTGGCTCAAAAATGCCAACAACTCTTCTAAAGATATACATAGAATGAATAAAGTTAATATCAGTAGGTGACAAAAATTTTTTCATTCGGTTGAAAACTGCATGTGTGACAGTGAAAAACGAGTGAGGGTTAAGGCTAGCAATTGTGTCAAACTGATATAGGAGAATACTATCAAACAGAGAATAGATAGCGGCCCTAAATATCCATGAAATAAATACTGATATAATGTGAGTAACACTAAACACTAGCAAACAGCTCAGTATCAACCGATACACCTAAAAGCCGCCATAGCAAACTAAACGATATCAGTTATCTATCAACCAAGGCCATAGTCAAATAACATATTAGATTTGAAGTACGGACACCTATCGGACGCACAACACGCGTCAGAAGACCCGGACAGAATAATAAACTTCCCAATGAGATCGCACTAAATTATCTCAATCTGAGGACACTTGCACCGAATTTTTTGGCGACAGTCCATAGAAAGAGGAAATTATTGCTTTGGAGACAGGTGGTGAAGCTGGAAGCATCGAAGGAGGAGATATTTTAAGACCTAACTATTTTTAAGTAGCTGTGCCAAAACTAAAAGAATGGGTAATTAATTTTGATGCAAATTATGTTCAAGACGAAACGAAGGAGTTAACGATTTTAAAACCAAATGAAATCATAAACAAGAATAGAGAATCGTATTTCATGTGTGCGAATACAATTGTTATGGTTAATGGCCCAGCCATTGTCTTAGACATAAACAATGAATAACCAGGTGGGTAAGAATTTGTTTCTCATAAAATGAGCATTGTCAGCCATGGTTTCTAGTTAGTTGTATTAAGATGGAAAATTGAGCTGAAAATGTAACAAAAATCCTAATTAAGATACTGTAGCAAACTAGATCGAATTAAAAACTCCAATACAGAATGTATGTGAAAAGCGCTATACTACAAACAGACAACGCTAACTAAACAAACACTGTGCCACGTTCCACGAGGCGCCCTTTGAAGATTAGCGTTGTAAAAGAGCAAAATCGTAGCGATGCACGTTATAAAAATTCGCTACACATACACATGCTCACCACTCAGCCGGAACCCTTTTTATGATAAACTCGATCTTAAAATAAAATCGCGAATCCCTTCAAGTTATTTTCATGTGTGACCCTTTGGTAAATTCAAAAGCAAGATTCAAAATAAATGATTCACAACAAAAATTTATAAAACATTACACAGACAATGAACACGTCACAGTTAGATAGTAATTACAAATGGATGATTTAAGGAAGTGTTCTAGTGACCTTTACAGTAATTTGGTTACGGTTTAAAACCTTGAAATCTATGTCTAGGTGGGCAACTCAAACTCAAAGCGATCATTTCAAATAAACCCGTTACAGGTACTTTTGACAAATCAAAAACAAACTACCCACAGACTGTAGGTAGCTTGTTTTTAACTTTTCTTCCCAGGCATAGGATGGTTCTTACAGATTTTTTTTGCAGAATAAATATGGAATCAATATCTGCAGCCCATCCCTATAGCAGAATACCCTAAGACAGTGGTCCAGAAGTAACTAAAATAGACTTATCTCGCGGTAATTATGTATGTCTGTTAAATGCTGGATTTTGCGGACAGCGTAAGCAGCTTAACATAGCCGGCCTGCAAGTGCTTTTTCCTTTATCGGATGGTTAGTGCCTAACCTGGTGTCACAGTTTTTATGCCGCCCATGGGCGACTTAGCTTTACATGCCATCGAGATATATCTCTCAGGCCTGCTGGTTTCCTCACGATGTTTATTTGCATGTGCTGTTAAGTAACACTCAAGCGACTCAAGCGTAATCCCAAGGAAAATAGTATTTTTGACGAATTCTTGGATCTCCTATATTATTCTATTGGATATTGGAAACTAATTTCTTCTCTTTTAACAGTAGAATTATTCAAACACTGTTATAAGCTTTCACGGTTTATAACTAAACTTTCACTATCACTTATGGGATATTTTCCGCGATTAATGTTTATATTGAGCTCCCGATATTTTTTTTTTCAAACACTGATGTTAGACAGATTTGTCTGCGCCTAACAAGTTTTTACCACCCACCCGCATTCTCCAGTCATCTCGTGATCATGGCATTTGCAACAGTGTCGAAATATCGGGAGCTCTGAGAATTATTTACATTAAACTAGTTTTGAATCCTGTTTGACGTTATTCACATTGTTAAGCTCCTGTCCACGTCTGCTAACCTTAAAATTTAGTGCAGTAATGTGTCAAAAGCAAAGAACACTATATGAGGTCAGCTTTTCAGTACTTAACCGAGGTAAATCATGTATAAATACTAGAAAGAAAAGGGCCAATATTAAGCCTTGCGGTAACCCCGTTTTTACTTTTAAACCGAATGAATTTATTACACTCATTTGTATTTGCTGCATTCTATCATTCAAAGATTATACGAAGCTTAATGCTTGTTTACCCAGTCCGTAATGCTCAAGTTTAAAGAGTAGTGTTTCATGATTCAAGCAATCAAATGCCACGGAGATGTCGCAAAATATGCCTATTGTTTCTTGTTTCTCACTTGTTACTATTTATTATACTAACATACAATGTAACAGTATCGAAACCGGAATCTGCTATAAATGTGATAGCATCGCAAATAGCTAACTATGTTATTGAAAACTAAGCATGAACTCATTCGTTAATATTTACAGTTACATGCATCAATTTTATGCCACGCACACTTTCTATTAGTTATTGTAGTATGCCGAAATTGATATGCTAAAAATGTAAATTGTTATAGTAATAGTTGATCATTCAACTGGCTGCTCTTTGATAAAGTGAGAATAGTTAGGCCGCAATAAACACAGCGAGTACAATAGATAACAGCAGGAATTTGAGCAGACAATTTTCTATTGTTACAGTAAATAAGACTATGAGGATTGTAATATAATGGAGCGGCTGCACAAAGTTTTAGCGCTGGCAATCATTTGTGCAGCGGTGAGGGCACAAGACTGCCCCCAGCCTGCTCCTGCAACAGCACCCGCCTGGCCTGCGACACCGCCGCCGCGCCGCAGGACCGCCTCCCGATAGACAACCTACGGCAATCTACAGCAAACTGCTCCAGGACATCTCCTGGACCAATTCCAAAGTCAACACCCTAGAAATCCACGTCTTTGACGGACTCCAGGTCTTGGAGTATATGGATTTCAATCAATCAATCAATCGTTTATTTTTATAAAAAGGTGCACAGTTACAATAAAATATCACAACAATTAAAATAGAGCACAGTTGCTTATTTGCCTGAACTAGGTTGAACCTGCAGCATGCTGTCTTGTTTATTTGAGCAGAAACAAAATCAGAAGAACCGAACACGGCCTGTTCGGCGGACTGAGCCGGCTCAAATCACTCGAACAAACAACTCTCAAAGGATTGGCCTACAATCGCACTAGATCGCGAAAAGTGGAAGGAGGTAGAAATAAAAGAGTATTACAATTTTAAAAATAAACCATCTTCCACAAATAAAGACCATTTGTACTTATGTTAACATAATACCTATATACAGAAACAAGTATTTTATTTGTGGGAGACTAGCGCCTAAACGAAACCGAGGCCTGTATTTTAGGACACCAGATAGGTTACCATGATCTGTTATCTGCAGGAATGTTTTAGTATTATTCAGCAGCAGCAACAGATCATGGTAACCCCCCTAAGGTAGAGTAGAAGAGCAAACGAGTGTGTGATTGTGTGTCAGTGTATGAACTTGTGTTCATGTAAGAGTACTGTGTGTGGTGATTGTGTGTTATATGATGATGTGTTACAAATACTACTTAACTGTGTGCCCGCGGCTTCGCACACGTGGTGCGAAGCCGCGGGCACAGCTAGTTAAAAATAAATTTCTAAATATTTTAACTTGTTAAAAACGTAAAATGCTTAATAATAACCAATCTTGGATTTAGATCAGAACCGGCAAATGCAGTCCTAACCCTCACATCAAAATGGACGTCGTACCTCGACAATGGTGACAGATGCTTAGGCATCTTCTTGGATCTCCGTCCGTACGTTTACTTCTAACGGTTGGAGAACGTTGAGAGAGATAAGAGGGGCTATAAAATGGTTTAGGGATTATTTGTCGGACAGATCACAGTCTGTAAGATTGGCAGAGTGAAAGTAACAGGTCTGGTTGTAAGCATGGTGTTCCTCAAGGCCCCAAGTTATTTCTCTTAGAGGGTGTAACACAAAAAGCGCAATACCTTTTATGTGGTGATTCAGACCATCAAACTTGACAACTTACCCTAATTTGCTACCCTCTATGTAAGGTTACTTGCAGCTAGCATGGGAGGTTACTTCTTCCTAACAAACCATTCAAGCTTATACACACACATACTCGCGCGTAAACACACCTACATCCACACAAAAAGTACTCACGCATACAAATACACTCGTGCATGCACACACGCACACACGCGCACTGCTCTCTCACACACTAATACAAACTTACACGAAATAATTCACTCTTACACTAAATAACTCACGCCCACTAAATCACACTCACACTCACCAATTCACACACACACCCATTAATTGACACTCACACCCACTAAATGCAGACATACAGACACACTACAAACTTATAACACCCCCTTTTTGGTTGAGTTTCAAAAAGTGCATAACAGAAGCAGTGCACGTTACAAAAATTTGCTCCACACGTTCACAACACAACTAAGCTAGAACACTTTTTAAGATAAGGACGATCTTAAAATAAAAATCGCGCATCCCTTCGAGTTATTTTCAAGAGCGTGACCAGAGGTTCAAAATAAACGATTTGATATACCCCGGCATCGTCTCCAGACCAATCTAATAAGCGAGCAGGAAAAGCGGGAAATTCCGGCAGATCATATCCGTTCCCTCAGACTCCGACACCGATTAGTGGTTCATCGATCACTGCTATTAGAACCCACGTAACATCAGTTTATACATCCTACAGCTATCTGTCGGATAAAAATAAAATGATTACATCCATCATTAGCAGATTGTGGTATTCCACGTAACGAGGCTTCCCAGACCTTGGCGTGTATCGATAATTGAGCTATTTAGCTTCATCACACTATGTTTGTCAGAACAACCCGGTTATGAGACGTCTTGGCAATATTCCTGCAAGTCTTCGTTGTTCCGAATCTTAAAATCATACTCAAATAATTCGTAACACTGAGGTTTTTTTACTCAGTGATCAGTCTTTAATAAATGATCAAGGTTAAGCTCGGGAAATTAACAAGGTGTCTTTAAAGTATGACGTCTATAACGTACGACATTTCAAGGATTTTGTTCAACATTTTAATGAAGTTTGTTTCTGTCAGATGAAAAGATTTGACATAATGAGAAGTTGAATAGGCATGTAAGCGAGATGATTATGTACAAAGAAACAAAAAGTTAGGTACGTACACATAACAAAATGAGTCCAATAGAGATTATAAAGAGGTGTAAAGTGTCGTTAGTGAGGATTTGAGTATAGGTCCGACCGTGCTGAGTGGTGGGCGTCAAACGTCGCGTGTGGAATCATCGCCACGTGAAAGGAAACACCCGCCATTAAATGAAAAGCTTTTTTGTTTTATTAATGGGACCGGAACGTGTCTTGCGTAACTGACTGTTCTCATAAATACGGAAGACTGGAGTAGCAGTCACTGTTAAGAATTTGCTTTAAATGGGCAAACATTACAAAATGGAGGTCGAATAAAAGTGAATAATTAATGTACAGTTTGGGTTCGTCGAATCGTTCATGAATTTTAACACTGGGAAAATAACAATGAGGTTTTATTACACTTAATTCTACACGTCCAAACCATTCAAAAATGTAATAAATCATTTCATTTTCATGCAAATGTAATCGTTCTATGATATTATAAACACGATAACTGGTAATCGTAAATACCGAATGTAAATATTTTGATAAGGAATCCTGAAATAACATGTTTTATTTAGCAATATTTTCCCTATAGAGCGGAAAACGTGTCTATGCCAGAGACGGCAATAAAGCGGTCAGAGACTAGAAAATCCGGTCGCGGTCTACATAAACGAAAATGTATACGCATGAGTATTACGAAAGTATCGCATAAAACGTACAAAGAAGGTTTACTGCTGAACTTGGCCTTTCATACAAACCTCCATATAATTAACACTGACGTAAAAGCATTATCATCAAGCTGGACGAAAAGATTGGTCACAAATAAGTAGCAAACGCAGAATGCATAGTCCGGAATGGAAAATAAATACCAAACTAGCTTGAGACTTCTGCATCAATTCTCGTAGTACAAAACGTAAGTATAAGCAGAATTCATATACGCACGGAGTTGCAGACAGGATGGGCTATAAATATAGAACACCTGGGCATCGGAATGAAGCAAGCAGGTCACCCCGTGACTACGGAGAAACCGCAGCGGTAACACTACTGTTTATAGAAATGCAGGTTTCCGGACATTCGCGAAAATATGGCACAAAATATATTTCGAAGAATGTTTCAACTTTGCATTTTGTTTCATAATTATACAATGGAAGAAAACATGATCTAAATATGACTGACCCGTTGAATCTATTGTTCAGATTCATTATTAATTTCAACCTTTGTTATCCCCACCAAAATGCATTAATTTCCGTCAAATAATTTTCGCATGATTCATCCGTATACATTTCTCGATCTTTCCAAATCTATTTGCAAATCCTAAAGAAATACGCGTGCACATTTCGCAATGCTTTTAAACCGTCATCATCAAGAGGCTGGAATCCGGAGGCGTACTAAGCTCTCTTGCGAACAATAAGGCTGCAACTACACAATGGCGCCAAGGGCAGGTACAAGACTGGAGCCCCTTACAAGCAACAGATCGTGTATACCGCCTCGTAAATGTACATTTTGTAAAGGATATGAACAGTAAGCTGCGCGATTGTACGTTGACTCATTAAAAGTGCTAATGGTTATCCCGATATGGTGACAACATCTGAAAGACAATGGTAAGCCGTCCAACACTGAGTAGTTAACGTCAAAAGATGGTTGATCATAAACGTTAGCTGATATGGTTGGCCACACTGCTAAATTGTCAGCCCGACTATATTTTGGCCATCCGTCGTCAAAAAGCAGGACAAACTGTATCTCTGTTTCATATGGAAAATCATCGCAATGATAAAAATGTTTAAGCACTTTGGGTTAATTGATGCGAATTGCTTTGCGTCATCAGTGAAAAATTCGCGGCGCGTGCGCTGTGCGTGTCTTTGTTCTTGAGTCTTGACATAGTGTTCGATTCATGCACTTGTGTTCGAGACAGACACCTGGATGTAGGAGCATTCCGTCTTATAAATGATCTTGCTACAGTTTCTACGTAATTTAGAAACAGTAAAGAAAACTTACGCCATTATAAAATGTTTAAACATCAATTGAAGTAGTAGTCGTAAAGTCTAACTTTACAATTACTGAAACTGCTCTGTTTTATAATGAAACGAAATGAAAAAATGGCTGGCAATGCTCCGCATTTTTGCTTTGATACGTACGTATGTTTGTTTTGGCCGCTCCGTTTCAACTTGCGAATGAAAAACTAAACATGGCGATTTATACGACTTATAAACAGCCGTACCCTATCCCTACCTATTTGTACCCTATCACAATGTTGTCCAATTTAACCCAAAGGTTGACTGGTAGAGAATGCCTTGTGGCATTAAGTCCGCCTATGTACCACTATTGTACATGAAGTTTAATAAATAAACAAAACTAGGTACATCTTAAGCAAACTTTTCAGAAAGATTCCAGAATGTTCCAGATTACACGTTTCAATAAGTTGTGACATCGCAATCAAGGCTTGGTTTATGACCCGAATCCGAGGAGCATACTGTGAAACATTTGACAATAATTGACGTGCGGCAGCATACATTTATTACATGTCTCAACTGTCGTTGGAGTATAATTTTAAAGACACGTATGACTACAACGATCGGACGACGGACATAGATAGTGAAGCTAACAAAAAACAGAAACGTAACTGCTAAAAAGTGCAGGTGACGATATAAAACGGTAAACAATCAAAGGTCAAACGCTATGAACCGTGCAGAAGGCTTTGACGTGAAAAGAAGAGTATGTACGATTCGGTGATGGAATTATAGGATAAGTTCTTTCGATCGGAACGGGGCATTCGGATCAGACTTCAGTAACACTATAACACGATTACCCAATTTGTTACAGAGATGTAGGTATTGATTGAGAATATTGGTTGTTAGTAATTGACTTTGAGAGCCTATATTAAGACTTGATCGATATGCTCACGATGGAGACCCTAAGAAGGAGGCTGATATTGGAGTATTGAGAAGTCATATGTTAGTCTCAGATATTAGATAGTATTTCACTCAATATATCATGTTCATGATTTTCACATTCAATTCAAGCCTCCATCTCACCTTTGAATAGATCATCTAAATCTTTCTGTAGTTTGGCATGAATTCATTTTTCAATTTGATTGATAGTGCAATAGTTTATCACCTTGGCATTTTGAAATGTCTGGCGTATTTTATGAAGATTCACGCGAATATTAATATCATGAATGGAAGGGAAAGTTATGAAATTGATCAGCTGTTATAGGTTTTTATAACTCAAGGCTTCTAAAGATTTCAGTTTCAAGATGAAACTATTAAAGACCATAAGTGATTAGAATATAATTGATAGTAGTTATATCATGTGACGAAGATAGAAAATACCGGTTATATCAACAAGGCTAAAGTTCAACATCGTATCCGCAATTAGTTGAGTTATTCTTAGATTCTAAGTGGAAATTAAGGTATACACACATTTGTTGGAGACGAATTATACAAGTATCATCTTCATCATACTGTTTTAGCGAACACAATTAAATCAAAACAAGGAAGGGTATTTTCAATTAATAGTGGCTAGCAGTCGACCACAAATTAATCATAATTATTATAAAAGAAATATTCATTCGTAAAGTATCAAATCAATGGCGAATTCAATAATACTTGTTTATTTTTCTAAAAGCAATAAATAATATGGAAACGCTTGGAATTTCATAACTATTAGAAGGACGAGGGATGGTATAAGAGATTCTTGAAAATAAGTTCAGGTCTACCAAATATATTTTTTCATCAACTGGGTTTTCTTTTAATATAATTTTCGTTTCCCAAAACATGAGAATGTAAAACTGAAGATGACTGAATGGAGTGTACGTTTCTAAAAGAGCCATTCACAGCCTTGGCAACCAGAAACAGTTCCAAACCAGCAATACTCGCTTTATTATTCATTTCTTAAGGAGGAAAGCTCATAAAATCTCCCAAGTCACCATAAAACGTTATGGTTTGAATGGCGTCTATTTTGTCCATAGATGCTGGTCGTAATCTGAGCAGTATCGCTATAACCGAGCCCAGACCGCCTGCCTTGCCGGCCGTGACCTTCTGGAACAAACTGTCTGATAACGTTATGTATAGACACGTTTCCCCTAAAATAAGCGGCGATCAATCCTATGTGTACCGTTTTCTTTTGATATCTGTAAATTATAATATTTTTGATGAGCATGAGTCGTTAGTAACTGACGTTTTCAAAACAATGACGTAGAATAGATGACAGACGAAGGTTAGTGTAGAGATCATAATCAAGCTGTAGTTGATAAAGAAGATGAGCAATTGAGCGTCTATTCGTAGTAGAATCGACTAATATTGTTAAAAAAGTGAAAGCCAAATGATTTATCATATCTAATGATCGAATAATTTTGTGGATACAATTTATCCACATAATAAAAATCCAAAAACCGTTCCACATCGATCACTTCTGGCGTTATTCATAAGTTATTGTCATAATTTATCATCAAGGCGTCTGGTACGATTAATTCTATCGCGCCGAACTCCAAGGGTACTTCTATACACATGTAGGTCAGGTTGGCAGCCTGTATCGCGAAGCAAAGGAAACCTTGTTTCCAGCCAGTTCTCGCGCTTCCTTTCATTATCTGTTTCATTTGCAAATACTTCGGCGCGTTTTCCGTTCGGTAATTCCAATTTCGAGAAATTCGAGTTTGATAACGTTGTTTTGGGTAAATTCGCTTTTGGATATATTCCTCTGCGTAGCATGTTTTCCATCAAAAAAATGTTGTGATGGATTGTTAGAAGTTATTACTGATATTCTGCTTTTGATAGAATATTCGACGATTCCCAAGTGGTTTAAATATTCGCACTTGAATAAAGTGGGACTCCTTTGTTTACACATTCTGGTATAAATCAAATCATTTTCCCTGTTTCATATTATTTGTGTGTAACGAACAAAAAGTATGAAAACGGGCTAAGTACCTACTACCCATTGACGTCATCGGGCATACTAAGACTGTTTTATTTCAATAACATCCAAAATCGTCAGTCATCGGCCTTCGTAGAAAAAGTTGGTGCTCATACTTCGGATTACTATCTATTCCGTGTTTTAGAACCGGGCCAAGGAGAATCTGAGAAACAAAGGTACAACTAGTTCGCTCTCTTATATACCTACAGCAGAAGTCTGAAGTGATGAATGAAATGGTATAGAGCGTCCTAACTTCAAAAGTCACGTTGCCAAGTCAACAATCAGCAACTGACAGATGATTGGGGCCATCTTATTACATTATCCACTTCTAGTACCCCCCAGCCACGTGAGTGTTTGACCACCTAATCGCCTTTAATGCAGACAGGCATCCGTCTCTCCATCGATCTTGCCACGTTTACGTCTCGAACATTCTCTGTAAGATTCCTGCGGATCTCATCCGTCCTTGTCGTAGTATTTCGTCTTTTTTATTTAGGAAACGAATTTGGGCACTTTATTGCTCTTTGAATTTGGTCGAAATTCATTTGAATTCGTCCCCAAATTCCTGCGATAAACCATCATGTCTTTACTCCAACCCTAAAATCGTTATGCGCACCACTTTAGCAACTTTGCATTTTTTATTACGAGACGGGGGCCTATAAATATGGTCTCGTAAGTTTATTTTAGCCGTGTGACGTTTGCGAGGGTTTACTTTGCTAAGTTATTATTTACTTAATTATTAATAGCTATACCAGTCTGTATTTAGCTTATTCATAAACGTCTACAGGATTTAGTAGTTTTTTCCCTTCATTCTTGGTATTTTATTCCCTCTACTCAGTCACTCCAACGTAGTTACAAAGTTTCGATAAAGTGTTCTTCGGTTAATTAATTACTTGCCTGTGAATCTGTAGAACCTGTTGGAAAACATGACTTTCAAAAGATTTTACGGTGTATTTATAACACGCGCCGAACATGATTTCTTGCTAAACTTGTTTATAGAGTGAATATCATAAAACATTATAATTTGTTTATGAAACTATTGCCAACTTAATATAACATCCTATCGGGTATCACTATCATCGTCGTGGAACGTGGGTATTACAATAATCCAATTTTTGTTATTACAGTGCCGTTTACACGCTTAAAGCCTACCTCAGACTAGGCATTCGGTATTGTATTGGGTGTGTGCCTATAGGCACTAACTTATCCATGCATTCGTTCTCTTGCCCATAGTCCAATCTATTTGGGGTCGGCGCAGCATGTCTTCTTCTTCCATACTTCTTTATTACTCGTTATCTCAGCAGTCGTCTCTTGTCTACCCATATCATCCTTCACACTGTCCATCCATCGTTTAGCACTAACACGTCTGTAACTGTATTATTTTACATGGTGTAGTAATCATATAATTCTTCACCTTCTTAATAGAGAACCCTCGATTCAGTTCAACCGATGTTACTGGTTACACGTATGACATAATCAATAAGTGATGGCAATCGTCAACAATTCGATAAAACATACATCAATTAAACTAACGAGACGACATTGTAGTTATTGGTGGATTTAATAGATCAAATAAGGACCGTACTCACGTGATCAATGATCTCTTCAAATGAACATCATCTAAATATGGCCTATAAACCATCCGACACTGTGGATAGACTTATGGCCTCCAGAAAAATGGCAAGATAACTCCCAGGGTCTGAGCAAGACAAAACAAGTACATCAATGAAGGAAGTGAAGCAACATATCTATAGACAGCAAAATCAGACTATACACTACAACAGGCCCAACATCGTCACAAATGGAGGGAGAAAGTATAATCAGGCATTTGTCACGACGCTCAGCAATACAAACGAGTGAAGAAGGAATCACTAATCCGCAACTCATTAGGACAAGTATTCCGGAAACAGCATTCGCCTTTAAAATCATGCCTTTTGCGTGGTAGAACCCTATTTCAAACATTAATGTTAATTTTAAATCCTAACAATTCTAGGTGTCATGGCCGATGTATTCTAATTTGTATACCCAGCAATGAACACTAATGCGAGTTCTATTAGTATACCTTATACATATATCGTGCGATGAGGATCCTATCGGTCGGTGTGTCTGTCGGCATGGGCCGTGACGTAAGCTAGTGTGCTAGTACAGCTATGAGAATGTGCAAAAACCAAACGGCCTTGTCAAAATTTCACTACTCACACACACAGATGCAGTGAGTGTGTAGGTGTAAGTTAGGCAACGCGCGTTCGATATAATCCTTTAGGCTTTTGTAACTATGTTTATAGGGTACTTTATGTATGGCTGACGGACTTATCGGGTTGGGAATTGATAGCGGTTATCAAGGAGATTATTTGATAACGAATTTTCGATTTTGATTACAGTAAACAGCTGCTTGATTAAGCCACAATAATGTTGAGAAAATAACGAGGAAAATAGCCAATTGACTAAATTGATAATGAATTGTTTTGTAAACAATCCATCGGTTATTTTTTTTTTCGCTAGATACTTAGTGTTCAATGTTTAAATAAGTTATTACCATACGTAACCACTTTATCAACTTACAAACATCATTGCCACAAGTTTTGTATAAATAAGAAAAAAATTATCACCGCTAGAGTATTTTTGTCCCACGATTTCGAGACTCACAACAATGGACTTTAGGTACCCACCCATTCGTTATTTTTGCATACACATGAGGCAAGCCTATTTGTCCAATCAATGAACGAGTACATAAGATTTACAATACATGCTAGTAGTCACAGGGTCAACACATGACCGTGAATATGTAGGTTACGATAAAATCTATAAGTACTCCAAGAAAGCTTAGCAAGTTTTCCTTTCAGCTGTTTGTTACGTTTCTATGGATTTTTTTTTTTTTTTTTTAAAACGTTGCCCCACACTAGGAATTTCTCCTGTATCGTGGGTGCGTTTACAAACATTTAAAGTCACATACACAAACAACCAGACCCGGAACAACTATCTGTAGGCCATACAAATATTTGTTCCGTGCGGGGATCGAACCCGCGACACGCAGCGCAGCAGTCAATCGCTCAGCCACTGCGCCAACCGTGCCGTCAAAAACTTTTTATTATTTGATTAAACACAGTGAAAGGCTTTTCCAAACACACACAATGAACTGCCTCTCTGGTCGTGTGGTCGCAAGCGCGACTGCCGAACATGAGGTCCTGGGTTCGATTTCCGGGTTGAGCAGAGTGTTATTGGGATTTTCCATCACGAATTTCAAAGTACGCAGCCACGGAGTCTCGATTTGTGCCTGGTTGATGGCAATAGGCTCGCCCCCTATCACATGTGGCTTAAAACATACCTGGCGAAATGTGGGTTTACTAGTAATGTAGCGTGGGTGTAGGTAGACCTCTGCCTAACCTTTCGGGGAGGCGTAGTGTTATGGAATGCAATGCTTTTCTAAAACTATCCTCTCTGCTTATTTAAAATTTGCTGTGTCCGACAGGGTGTCCATTTGTTTCTATATTTTTTTTTATTTACCACCTGTAAGTGTACATTATGAATTGCAATAAACGATTTGATTTGATCCTTAACCAAGAGGAGCTGAAATTATGTATGAAGAAATGGTCCAAAAGATTTTCGAACGAAAAGCGGATCTGAATCCGCTTTATACAAATCAGCATGCGTGTATTGCCAGCAAGCAAAAAGAATATGTGAGGCATTCCTACCTATATTAAAAAAAATACTGTTATTTCCTACAAAACCTACACAGTCCAAATGTATGGAACAGCCGCTGCTTTTTTCTAAATAACCGATTAAAAATTTCTATGTGAAGGGTTTCAGAATGATGTACTAAATATTATGTACGTGGTAACCGTTTGTGCAACAGTGTCCCTTCCACCTTGTACATATGGGGGTATACGCCTATGCGTATACCCCCATATGCCATGCATATAAACTCTTGCCTTTGCCTATGCAAAGGCAAGAGTTTAGGTATGTATGTATGATCCGCTTTCACCTAATGTTACAAAAGTAAAACTAATTTAATTACACAATAAAACATTAAAACAATTCTAGAAGCCGTCGAACCAGAAGCCCTTCAGGTGACAAGGCCAAGTTCGTTTTAGACTCACGTGTCTTTTAACTAGTTCCTCTATCTTCTTCTGTCCTAGTACGAGCAAAAGAGACAGCAATATAACAGACACGGGTCTGGGGTTACAGACTTACAGTTCAAAGCAAGCTGTAATATAGTGAGTTTTAGACGAGGAAAATGCACGTGAATTGCGGATAGTGGATTTTATTAAGTCTGGACGCATAATATGGCATTATGCGATCTTTGAACTCTGTTTTGATCGTGTTTGGCATCTTCTCTATTTATCTTACATAACATCACGCCTGTATTTCACCGAAGGGTTAGGCAAAGGTGTGCCTATTACAACCACATTTGGCCAGTCATGTTTAAGTCCTATGTTACAGGGGTCGAGTATTGTCATTTACCGGGCACAAATCGAGACCACGGGCTGCTACTGAGAAATCCCCGACAGAAAATCCCAACACTTAGCCCGGGAAATCGAAGCCAGGTGCTCATGCTCAGCGACAGCGCCTGCGACCACTAATACCAACGAGGCAGTCAGTTCTTGGACGTAGTCTTCTGATCACTTTCAGTTTTATTGGTGAAATTCGCCGTAAGGAAACATGAACCAGATGGTTTGATATTCAAGGAGTGCCTCCTTGTTCTGTTGACTCTGAAGCAGAGGGATCGTTAATACAAAGTCAGGGCCGTATTACTATTTCGAAACGTGACCAAGATTCTGCTACGGCGATTAGGGAGACAGGGAATTTATGACCGTGAACGGCCTGATTGCATGAACTAACATTAATCTTTCTCAGGAACTCTAGAATTTCTAGGTTAGCCAGATAACAAATTGCATCCGAACCTGAGAAGGAAGTCTCCTGCAATGTATTTATAGTATGAAAACTCACGTGTGGATTATTTTTAGTACAGCTAATATCAATCTGTCCCTTTCATACTTCACCTATTCGAGGGAGATGAAAAAACCACGTAAATTCAACGACCGGTTTAACTGCCGATTTTTTTCGGACAGACATTGACCCTTAATTATACTGATAGCTCAATTGCTTTGACATATATAAGAAGCCTCCTAGTAGGTAATTCACAAATGGATAAGCTTGATACTAAGTTGATGTTCTTCGTGCACGCTATGTATATTCATGATTAAATGCCACCTAAATTGGTATAGAGTTTGTTTAATAGTATCCTTATGTATTTTGCAAATCTTTTAAACATATTCATTCGAAAATAATGATAAAATGTATTAGCAGAAACTTTCCTAACATTTGTGTCGGAATTAGTTTTGCTAAAATTTTCGACGCGATATCTGACATTAAAACAATGTCTGTTTTTCATACACCCATCGAGTATATTTCCCACACTTTAGTAAAAAAAGGAGGAAAACCTATGTGTATAATTGGCTGATGATAATATTAATAATTATCGCTGGGACTGAAACACGCAGCCAATTAAATAGCCGATTTGTATAAATACTTCATCATACGCGATAAAACGTGGAGGTTGCCAAAACACTGACGTCTGTATCCTAATTCTAATTTGATTTCCCAATTTAGTTATGTCCTCTTTTATGACTTACGACATTAATGGAAACTATGTACTTCTAAAATAACATTTACATAACAAAGTAATCTCTTACTCGTCCATAAAGAGAGTAATCTCATTAAGACTTCATGCCATTCTATGATTGCCTAGTACAATTTTTCAGTCTCTTAAATATGTAATCCCAGTGTTTGGCAGATTTATGTACACATAATTCAACTGCATTAGGGCCTCATTGATACATAAGCTTATGCCAACCTCTGGCATTTATGTATCTATAGGCTTGCCAAGCAGTGGCAATCTAATAAAGACAGCCTTATTCAATAATATATTCAAGTGTATTCGTGTATATCTGTCGTATCGTAAATGGAATATGAAACTTCAGTCTTGAAGTCCCATTGTTTTGTCTAACTCAGTCCATTCACTCAGCTCCACAAGGTCGTATCCATATCCTCCGAGTTATTTACTGTTCAATACATTTACTATAGCGTTCCTAGAATAGAATTCGGAGTCTCGAGAAATGCGTGTAACTAGCTGATGAATTTTACATGACATGCGTAAATATTGGGCATTAAATATTCAAGAGTTCGCTGTAAATAAGGAATATTTCAAGTTAAATGAATGAAACCGAGTCGTCGCCGGATACTGCCTGTCGGCCGGGTAATAAATAATACTGTGAAATCCTATCCTTACCAGATCTCGTGTTCTTACATCACCTACTAACTAAGACTAAGATAAAATTATGATGAGATGTGATAAGTACATGTCTATTCCTAAGCTAAGCTATATTTGAGCCGTAAATATGGAGACTGGAAAAAGTTGAATGTTGGCGAAATGGCACCATGTCGTGACTGTGTTATATTAAAATTTCCTCATTCGTGTGAACCCATACGCGTTCACTATACCCATAGGCTTTCTATAGCTAGAAAGGAAGGTCGTCTCAGGGATATTGCCACAAGCTAGGCCAATCTTTATCGCTGAACCTCATGATGAATAGAAGGAAGCAGTAGACAGCTTTCAGACATTAACATCTAAATCGGCTTTGTCGAGTTAAGATGGCATCATCACATAATTATAAGCCGAGAACCATATGATAGGTATGAGAAAGTATCACAGGACCCAATCAAGTAGCGGGTATTCTACTGCGTCTATTTATTAGGTACAACTTTTACGACTAATTCATTGAAATGACTACCAGGTCCGCTCGATGTGCAGAACACAATACATTATTTAATTTTAATGCTCAGCGGAATCTGCGCGGATATTCATTGTAAATGCGAGCTCTTTATGAGGTTGCGTGTAATGATAAGTCTTATGTAACACAATGACTACTGTTAACTAATACTTTGAAGTAATTAATGGATGAAGCAAGGGCGAGCGTTGTTGAAGAGTGTAGAATGAAAGCCTCATAATTGAGTACTGTAAAGGTGTTCAGCAAAAGAAAAGAAGATCCTCATCATGGTGGATTTTAAACCTGACAATAGCTCGCAAGCTCGTCATCATCATTCTCCTGCCCTTATCCCAATTTATTTGGGGTCGCAGCATGCCTTCGTCTTCCATACACTATCAACTGTCACTGTCTGTGTCTATTACTTGTCATCTCATCAGACACCTCCTTTCTTGCCATATCATCCTTCACACAGATAGCTTGCAAACTGTCTAAACAAATAATCTAATGACGGACAAGGGGACCTAAATAAATCAGTCAATTTCCAGCTCGAACTCGTCCCAAAACAGCCCATTAGTGTGATAAGATAAAACGGGTGCACGCGTTGCTAATTTATATAACACTCAATCACGAAACCGCAGGAACTAACACGATACCCGCTGTTCTCGACTTCGGCCGAATCTAGTGAACGTAAATTCTGAATACAGGCGCGACATTTATGACGCACAATTCACAAATTAATAGGCGCTTACTTAAAATGATTGGCGAAACTTTTAGGAGAGGTGTACACGTGATTCGCTTGGCAACGGTTCCACACGTGACTACACACGCAAATCTTCTGCATTATAAAATTACTGTTGTGCATCAAACGCTAAGACAAATTACTCTACGGACTCGGATTATACAATGCGACATTACGTTGCGACAAAATTGTAATACAATTTGCATTTCTGGGCAATAAGGAAGACTGCTCATTAAACTTCGTATTGATAGTCTGAGCGCTGCCAATATTGTGTTTAGATCGTTTGAAACTACACAATAAATATTATGTTTACGTTTATGAACACCTAGAACAGGTCATTTGCACGTATTTGATGAACAAACACCTACGTCAAAGGTCTGTCGACTAGTAATAATTCGGCAACAGAACTATTCCAGTCTTACTGACTCAGTTATACTGCTGATTTTTCTAGAGAATGTAACCTCGGTCTGAATCAAAGGACATCAGAGGCCGCACGGAAGCAGCTCGCCACCAAAGCGGCTATCAATTTTGTAAAGTGGTACTAATCTACTGGCATACGACTACATAAGTGTGATAGCGACCTATTCTTATCAATTGAATTTTACCGGTTTAAGAAAACATGTCTGGCACTGCGGAATAAACAATTTTGGCCGGTTACGTAATACCGCCGAGCAAAATCCTTTTTGGCAGGACCCTTGCCTTTTTTCTAACGTTGCGCCATTAGGCTGTTACCAAATAAATGGCCGAAAGATATCAAACACGTGTTTGGACTGAACCTTTATCTCCATCGTCGCTAAATGATAAGGATAGCAATCATGACGCATAATTCTTAAATCTAAATCTGTCTGCACACATACATAATGAATTAAGCATGCTAAGTCGCCAGCTTTAACAAATAAAATTGTTTGATTCGCGATTACCCGACCTTCACGGAACAGCACGGATTTGAGGCGAGTCTATAACTAATTTTATAAAGTGCTCTGCGGGTTTGAGTCTAGACTAGTTACTGAGCAAAATTTGCAGAGCTAAGTTAATGCCCAATGTTTATTTAAGGTTAAAAAAGACAGAAGTAGGTACTAGTACTGTTGACCCTTGACCATAGTCTTGATAAATGATATGTCTGACTCGCTTCTCATAAACCCATGTTAGGTGCGTACACTCATGAATACACAATCAGTTTTTTTAGGCAAAGCTCACTTGGCAATAGGCCAGTACAACACCATAATAATACAGAGTTATACAATGTTATTTTGTATTCTTGTTATGTCAGCCCAAGACCGCAATAAGGGAATTCCTTCGCCTATTGACTTATAGTAACCACGCAGTACTGACGAGGTTCTGCTGGGCTCGCGTATCGAGGGCGTACTTTTAATCTTTAGCAAGTTTTTCTGACTAACCAGTCTAGTAAGATCCTTTATAGGATCTATGAAGGTGTAACTGTAATCAAAAACTACGTAAACACTTCAATCACTAATCAAGTTACGTGATGGAGCTGACTTTTATGCGGATTGGACTTCAATATTTGACATTTATCGCGACTCGGATAGTTGCGTAAGGTTATGGAAAATTCCCAGTTAATGGCCCAGTTATATTGTTTTCCCTAAACTTCAGGTTTGACAGGTATGTCATACGGCACGTGTATACACAAAAACGCCGTGTTCATGACCTCAGGCTATGCTAACGCGTGTCACTTGTTTCCTTCGCGTGCGTCGCAAGTCGCGTCGCGATAACTCATGGGCATGCTCTGAGCAGCTTCGTTCATTTATGTTGTCAAAAGGCGCTTGGCCATAACTAGGTCGTGGCAAAGCAGTAAATATTTGTTCAAAGCACGCCACTGAATTAGGAGCTGAAATTATAAACATGAATCCGCCCATGTATCGGTCACGCCTCGTTACGTAACGCTAGAAGTTTCACAATTAACGTAATTATGGTAAACACACAATGGGGCCATGAATGGAAATTGCTATTAAACGAATAGATTACCTACTATTTTAATTAAAGTCCGTTTCGCTGAACCGATTAAATCGAAAGTTGGTTGAAAACTTGAAACCCTATTACTGTTGAACCGGGTCGGTTTGTCGGACATCGGACAAGTGTCAGTGTAACCTTGGAGCGCTGAGGGAACAGTGGGTGGATAATATAGGATTACAAGCGAAGTTGTGACGTAAGCTTCGCGATCTAAGTGGAGAATTTGTCAGCGTTTTCGGGACTTATGTAAGATGACACCACGTCTATATTTCCCGAAGGAGTAAGCTGAGGAGTGTAGTAGGTAACATATATCACATAACTGCTTTATCACTTTTAGTCAGTAATGTGATTTGGCTAAAAAGGCGGTGACTACTGATTACTGAAATGACAGCCATAAAAAAAAATATCCAGGAAAGAAGAAGTAACGCTGCTCAGACCCTAAATTAATCGGGGTGAGGGCAAGGAGATGATGAATTACATCACAGTCATGCATGTTCATGTAATGGAGCACAAATCCAAACTCGGTGCTGCTGGCTGTAAACATCCTAATAGATAAAATAGGTACTTATCTCTTTAAATGTTACGCAAAATCTAGATTCTACTAGAGAGAGCAGAAGGGATGGTGCCGCCTTCTGCATCCAAGCCTGGATGTGTTGTTTGTGCACAATACATAAATATTTTTGCGTGGTCTTACGGTCATGGATTTCCGCAACGTAATTACGTAACGCCTGATTCCATAACTTATCTTTAGACTAGATTTTGAACTTCTACACGAAATCAATATCAATACTCGTATTTTCGACTATGAAGTCAGGTTACAAATTTAATATGACCGAATTTCTGATCTCCGCTTTTAATATAGACACATGTCAATATTCTATTTCCTGTGCAAAAGTTCAACCACTTTACAGATGGCTATCTTCTTAGAACACATAACAACACGCCTGTAGTTCCCCAGAGGATAGGCAGAGGTATAGAATATACTTTATTGTACACCAAAATTGAAACACAACTGCTACTGTTGTATACCTTATACGTCATCATCTGCCTATACGTATATGTATAAAGATAAAAAAAAAACCAATAACACTGCCCGACCTGGTAACCGAACCCAGTACCTCATTCTTAGCAGTAGCGCTTGCGACAAGACCAACGAGGCAGTCACTGTTCTTTGAAAAAACATAAATAAACATCGCCCAGCAACTAACATAGCTAGCTAGCCAACATCGCCTATAATCTCCAAAGGGCTAGACAGGTGTACGTAACAGTACACTGTTATTCTCTGAAATTAGTTTATGTTGCGAAACGTTGATTAAAGTATGAGTATAACTAGACCGTCACGTTATCTGAGAAGAAACTCATCTCCTGTACGCCGCTTATCTGTTCCGTGTTATAGCGAGTATACGCTTTATGGCGCCAACCTATATGTGTAGCATTAACTTTATCACCAGCATGAAGGTATTACCGCCAATAAACGACTGTCGTGGATATTTTCTCATGAAATAAAAGAGAATAGATTAAAACCTTCAAGGTGAAGTAGGTATACATAATATCTTATAAACAGCAACAGTATTTCTTCTTCTCGCGCTTTTAGGATGTGTATCATTGTCAAAATTGTTCTACAATGCTCTCTTAGTACAGTAACACCATTATTTCACAAACTTCAGTAAGCTCTCCACTATCTTCAGTGGAGATATTCTTTTCTATTTAGTTATTAGGACAAAATCCACAAAATTGGCAAGAGTTTTTCTTTTTTCTACATTCCAGCGGTAGATATAATGAATTAATGACCAAAGAGTAATATTTCAATAGAATACGGGGTAGAACGGACACCGGCGCGAAAACCAAAACAGCAAAACCACATACCTACTCAGTACATCATTCATGTATTGCACTTTTGTAGGAAACAGTAGATATTTTTTTAATAACCGCCAAAAAAGTTTATAGGTATGTGGTTGAGAATGATGTACTGAGTATGTGGTTTCCGTTTTCGCGTCGGTGTCCTTTCCACCCCGTATACTTATGGATAAATTTAGCTATTGTATGTGCCCCACGGAACCACGCCAGGCAATCAATGATGAGTACCTATGGGGATATGAGGATCCTATGCCGTGATTGTTTTCAAATCACAATGACATTAGTTCATTCATTGCTAAATGAATTAAACTGTCATTGTTTTCCGTCCACAACCATTGGTCGATGCGATATCCGCATCAATTGGGACTAATGATTTTCATATTACGAGTCTGTTCGATGAATTTTAAGCAACCTATTAATTTAACAACCAAATGCTGCACTGTTTCTATACTATCTATCATTGACTCTGTGTACAGCTACGGACGAACTGACGTCGATGATAACAAAACCAATGTAAGCTGCATCTTCTGCTGCCTCTTAATCAATTGAAATTCAGCACCTACTAGGGCAACGCCAGCCTGGCCAACTCATGGTCAGTATTACCTTACCACTGACTTGGAGTCGACTATACTCTGTTAAAAAATCCAACACAATATTATTTCACATTAAGACCGATCTGGGACTCCACTTTTATAGCAGTGAGATAAGACGTAGAGCTATACAGTTTATTCTTATTCTTTATTGCATAAAATATTAAAAGATATACCTACCTACATACTTTCAATATATAGCTTATGTACAACGGCGAGCTCACAGACGCAGAGGACGCGAAGTGACAGTTTCATATCTTTCCCATTCGGAAATACATCGGTAAATCTGCTATTAGATGTGAACTCATCACAATAATGTGGCTGACAGACACCATGCAGCAGCAAGAAGATCTTAGAGCAAGTCTCCTCACCGCATGCGAACGATATTTGTTTCTTCTTTTATTCGACGTGCCCTACTCATGACATTCGCATCGTATGATGGAACCGGTTTTCAGTAATAATTAGTAGTCTATTTGATAAAATCTCAACATTTTGCATTGTCGCCTCGTGCAAGTCGTGACCATGAGAACTTCCAAACTAGTTTTTATTTCAAGGAACATCAGATGATGAAGTTTATTCCGTACCACCGACAAAAAATGCAAATCAATCAAAACTTGTTTAGTAAAAGAAAGGATGTTAAAAATTAGCTGACCCCGTCGAATTAAACAACAAAAGTACTTATGGCCATGATTTCCTGTGATTTTTGTCAGTTCGTTTAAATGATGTAGGTACACGATTATCTGGTTGATATCACAAAGTAACCGATTTATCAACGCAATCATCATTATCTTATCGTAGCAACCAGGTACGAGGATTTCCCCACAAATTAGTAGGTACCACAGTTTTTAACTACAGAAAAATAACACCGACTCTTTTCTTTCTTAGCTCGCTTCCTATAATGAAACTGAAGGGCCTTATTCTTTTGCCCTTATGGCAATGTATTTGAGGTCGGCCGCAACACGTCTCCTAATGCCATAATTCTCTATTAGCCACCTTTCTAACTACATCATCGTTAAACGGAACTAAAACTCAACTGGCAACAAATATGGCTGTTCAAAACACCTCTGTTTACCCTTTCGGTGAGTTCATACAGGCGCGATGTTACGTTATATAATGCTCTGATCCTAGAAATAAACTGGAAAGGGAGAAATTTTCCAACATTGACATAACCAGCTTTAAATGTCATTTCTGATGTCGTAATCAAAGCCTTTGCTAATTCAGTGAATTATTTTGGTACATTGTAAAGGTTTCATTCAACGTTCATTTAGGGTGGATTTCACCAACTGAATGAGATCGCGTTTTTGCGCTTAATCGAGGATTAATTTATAATTTTGATTTCACCAACACAACGTAAACCCGTTTGACCGTAAAGGAGTTGTCATGTAAACGCCCGATTTTTGCTGTCAGTGTCATCCACAAGTGTCATCATTGTTGTGAATCATATTGTTTTATTTATTTTACTAAAAATATTGATTTTGTTGGTATTTGGCTATGCAAAATAGGAACACTGTTAATGTACTGTTAGGTACGTGAATGTTAGGATCAGGACATTCGTCGCCCAAGATCGATACGCGAGAGAAAGGAACATTTTGTTACCCTTGATGACCAGGAATTTTTTACACGGTTTCATCTCACGAAAGCAACAGTTCTGTCTGTATTGGAGTCTGTTGACGACAAAGTAGTTTCCAACAAATATGTAAGTACCTACCAAACGATTATTTATTTTAATTATATGTACCTACCTGGCGCACAAAAGGACAGCCTAAACCATTATTATTTGTGCTCCACGTTTCTACGCGACTGAGTGATATCAGATCTCTGCTGCAGATTTGCGTAGAATTAAGTACCTCTTTTGCACATAGTATTGTATACACAGTCAGTGCTGCTATCGCATCACTCCAACTAATGGTATTTTGCCCTCGAGGATCTGAGCAATATTGTTATCAATGAATCAGTAACAGTCCATTATTTTACTAACAGCAAAGAATCATTTTTAGTAATATAACAATAAGTACAGACTGTATTATTGTATCTTTTCAGATTAGCAAGATAATTTACATCAAACTACAGACTGAATTGGAGTGGCATGGAAGGAATTTTGGCCACGTAAGAATGGTACCTACCGAGGTACTTGAATTCGTCTCTTGTCACTGGCTCATTTAAAATTATATAACTGGCGAAATGTGGATGTACTTACTTAGGTTTACCCAACTCTTCAGGAACAACCGGCGTGATGTTATGTGTACCTATGTCATGTATTATTAAAGATTTTCTTTGTAACACTGATTTTTATTTCGAAACATGAGTTTATTAGTTTAGTCTTAGGGAGAACGTTGCGGTTTATAAGAAGATGTAGTGGCAACAATTTGAAAGAGTATGCTTAGATGATTTGGTCATGAGGAGAGGATGAGTGAAAGGCGACTATCAAAACGTATTTACAGGGCAGATGTGAGTGGCAACGCCAAGAGGGAATGGTGAGGTTCTTCAGACAGGTCAGGTGCGTAGCACTCGCAACCTGTGCGTCTATAACCAGATGAATGAACGTGGAGGCAGAAGGAGTATGTAAGGATCGTAGCAGGTGGCGTTCTGTGTTTTCTGCCTACCTCCATGGGAAAATGCGTGAATGTATGTATGTATGTTAGTCTCATTTCAAATAAAATGTAACCGACACACGGTGGTACAAGCGCCCTACAAGTGCGGTCATAAATACCTTACTTTATTAAATTTGTTAAATGGATTTTTTTTCTGAAGGGTAAATAATAAAAAATACTTCACAAATGTACATTAATGCTTTATTTACATAATTCAATACATAATATACAATAAACTGTACAATATGTACTGTTTATATACAAATTTTAATAGTCAATATTTGAGATTTATTGTCCCTCGTTCGGAAATACACCTGAATATAATATTAACGCTATTCATGAAGGGGTTATCATTAAATATGTATTCTTTTAAATATTATACATATTATTTACAACAAAAAGCAAAAAACTACAATTTATTTACAAACGTCATCACAACCACAACTAAGTTAAAATAGTACAACAACCAATCTAATTTCAATTTAAACTAAATTCGTAATAAATCTAAAATCTGCCTCGACATAATGCTCTTTTTCTTACGGGGAAGTTTCCGAAAACTAGTAATGAATGGGCCTGAGCTGAGTAAAAATCCGTTAGGTATGTACCTAAGTTCGTATTCGTAAGTACTTGCGACATTTTTCTCGTGTGATCCCGTCTGAAGGCCTTATAATGTTTGTTGATAATTCCCCGATAGATAATAAAGCATACTGTGCCATTTCAGCATCATAGATAAGAACTTTGTGAACGGAAGCTGGGAAATTATACCACGGATATTCTTGAATTAAAAGTCGCGCGGTTCCCAAAGCATATGCATTAATTTTATCCGAATCAATATTAAAACCCGAGGACAAGGCTTGTCAAATTGTGGAACAACGTTCAATCAAATCTTTATATAGGCCAGTAATTTCAGCTGAAACTGCAGAATTAGAGAAGAAATTTAACATCCGAGGCCAACCCGGTAAACCCACATCAGGTGAACCATGGCTGGTGAGTCGGTCGATGAAGTGATCCCAGGAGAAGACCTGATAATTAGGTAAAATGGTGACATATTTATACTTTTGGGTAGCTTATTTATCGGTAAATCATTATTATATCATTATTAGGTAATTAAATTGGGGGTAATTGATGATAAAATTATTGCATTTATGAACTAAGGCGGTACCACCGTGCGACATTGGTACAGAAAGCGTTTTCACGACCGAGGTTCTGCATAGCCCAGTTTTCATATCCATATTAATCTCCATTCACGTCAAACTGATTTCACCAGCTACATTTGGACAGCGTTTTCGAAAACCAAGATCCCATAGCATTCATCCTAGCATAGAATGTAAATGTTTTCACTAAAACGCATTGCGTTTAGTATTATAACATGCGACAGCGACCTACTGCGCTAAACCACAAAATAAGTAGATAAGGATCTTTATCGTGTGAACACTGATTGAATAATAGTATTTTTTATCACGATAAATCTCAGGATCCTCCAGACCTAAAATATGTTTGTGTTAAATTGTGTCCAAAATATTGTATTAAATCTGTATCCACAATATCTTGTATGAACCCCTCCCCAGCTGGTTTATACACTTTTATATTAAACGGTAAGATCTGTAATAACATCAATACTTTACCTGGTGATTTGGTGTAATTTACATGAGTGCAATCTATAGCAGCTATGACATACGGAATGAAGAAAGGCAGCTTGCCACACAATCTGGGGACCACATTTAGAGCTCGCGTACATTCTTAAAAATACTCTCAAAAGATAGGTCTCGGTCAAATTAAGATGAATGGTAATAACAGCATATTTTTTTCTAATTTTGGATTTGGTTAGAATAACATAATTTATAAAATACTTGTCGCGTGGGCAAAATAAGAACTAACGCCGCCATCCTATTTTGTAATACATTTGACAAATGTATTGCAAAATAGGATCACACTCTCCTGTCAACCTTAATGGACCGTCCTGGAGTGTGACTGACACTGGCATGGCCACCATCAGGGATTTTAATTTTGATTACACAAAAAAAATTGTCGGTAATTTGTAGAAATTTGTCGCCAAATATCAGAATTTTTCGGTCATTGGTTCAAAAGTTATAAGGGTTTATAGGCGGCCGTTCTGTAGAGAATCTCCCCAGCTTGACCACATTTATATACCAAACACTAGGGCACCTAGCAAAGATCTGTTTTCTCCCAAATTCCAAATATTTGTTTCTACTTTTTTTAGTTGTGCAGCTTCATTAAAACAAGATACTACATGGAAAGAAAAACCCCGTAATAGATTCATATAATGTACATACTTTCATTGGTGAACGCTTCTGAAATTAAGAGAGCCCCAAAAGATCGATCTTCTTTAATTAGCTCTCCTACGGAATCCAATTTGAGTTTGGTGGATATCATGTGGTAACTCATGAAAGTAGATGTGGCGTGGTCTGAGTGAAGCAATAACAGCATTGACTTTGTGTACAATTGTATGTGCAGTAAAGGTGCTAAATCCACATAAATCTGCAGCAGTCATCTGATAGCACCCACGTAGAAACGTAGCGCACATAGAAGTTGATTTATTGGAGATGCGCTGTTGTTGCTTAAATACAAATTATAATGAATTAGACCTGAGTAGTTGTTTTAAACATAACATAACATTCATTTATTTTCAGGCAAATTTGGCCCATAGATATATATATACCTTACAGACTAACATAATAAAAATATACAACTTGTGTTGGTAAATAGAACCTCAAAACTAAGTTAGTAACACTTCACTTGTGCAGTATGTGTGTGCATGTGGCACATGTCCGTGGAAGCGACGGAACACCACTCCCTGCAGCCAAAAGTCCTCTTCCAAGACGAGGTGCAGATAATACGTTGGTATTAGCACCACAAACGCCTTAAAGTTGACGTTGCCGCGCGACTCAAGTAGCTGCACTCTCACCACGTACTTAGCCTTCTGACGCATGTTTTTCACGATGTCCTCCGCTGTAGTGGTGTAATGAAGGCGGGAGATATACACCGGAAAGTTCGGCTTCGCAGCACGCTTCCTCCTCAAAACTGTCACGAAGCCATCATCAGCCCGAATCGGTGCCTTTTCAGGCACGGGCTTCCCAGCGGGAGCAGTTATGCCCGCGACTACGCTAGCGAAATGTCCAGGAACATGTCGATATTTTGTAGAAGCTGCAGAAACAGGCAGCAGGTCGTCTGGTCTTGCGGCGGCGATGGGAGGCGCCAGCGGGACGGGAGCGGAGCACCGGGACGCACGAGGAGCGCACTTTGCAGGCTCAGCATTCTTGGTAGTAGGTTGTCCTCAATATACTCCAACACAGATAAAACTGTTGGTTTCTTGAGTCGAAATATTTTGATAAAGTCATGGCCATCCAGGGTTTGAAAATGTTCCTCTCACTCATCGTCGTCACAGCTTTCGTCAAAAAAGAGATAAAAGTCCTTTCATTGTATATAAATAAGCTAAATATTGTTGAAAACCAATAAAATCAATACAATAATGATGACACTGACAGCTCATAATGTCGGTTTTGGCTCTTAAACGCCCACATTCGGGCGTTCGCATGACAACCTCGTTTTATCTCAAAACAGGTTTACGTTGTGTTGGTGAAATCAAATTTGAAAAATTAAACTCGGATTCCACTCGACATAATCGCGTTGTCATTCAATTGGTGAAATCCACCCCAAATTTTAAAACAACTCCATCTATTAACTATTTTACAAACTTTTTGAAGCCCCCTTTGTCAAAAATTGTAAAATCAGGAATAGTTGGGAGTTAGTTCAACGTTGTGCTACTAGATGGCTGAAAACTAGAAAATAATATACATAGTTGTCTGAATAAAATATGCTATTTATTTTAAACTTTTTATTATAAAACATATAATAATTCCTAATAAAACACAAGCGCTATCACATCGTTTGATTAGATCACATTGATTCATGTGAAATCTTCTTTTAATCCTCCCCGTTCAACCACTCAACCACGTCAAAATGTTCATCCACCAACTTTAATAGTAAGCGTCTCATTTTCGCCGGTAGCGAATTTAGAGTCCCTTTTTCATTTCCAAGACATACCATTTACAAAAACGAATAGAAATAAGCACGCAACACATACGGCGAAACGAAATAGAAATTGACACAACTGTAAAGACAGTTTTGACAACTAGCTGCGTTTTGAGATGCTGACATATTTCGTTATTAAAGTCGCAGTAGGTCGCTTTTGGATGTTACAAATCTAAACGCATTGCGTTTTTTTTCACAACATTACGTTCTATGCCATGCAAAAACGCGTACGCGATCCAAGTGTAGTTTTTGAAGTCAGTTAATAGTAATCCGATATTAATATCGACATGAGATCTGGGTTTATGCAGAATCTAGTTTCTGAAAACGCGGTCTGTAAAAAAATCGGTGAATTTCACCCTTATAGTCTTTATTTAACCATGGTTTTTATTATACAAGTAGCTGACGTATTTCATAAAAATATAATATGGCAACCATAGGCGTCATTGTAAAACTAATGACCACTGACGTATGTATTTCTTTGTCAAACATGGTCATGATTTCAAAAACTAAAAAGTAACAGAAAACTTCATGCCATAACACGCTTTATTGCTTCTACAGTAAAGAACATAGTGGCGTAGAGAAATTTGGCAACGACACTGCCTAATTTTCGGTCTCATGTCTGGGTTACAAGTAGAACGATGAATGACTCACAAAAAATCGAAATAAAAACGTTGTAAGTATGAACGTTATTGCTACGGTGCACGGCGGCGGTAGGTCGAGCATGGGTAGTACGTTATTTGACCTTTGAACTTGAAGATTTCGTAATTTACTTTTCCCAGCTGCTTAGCTACGTAATAAAATAATGGAATACGTTATCAGTCCGCGCGCGCCCTTAAAATACGCACTTTTTCCTACACCAACGTTCAATAATGTCGCTTGTTTATAGAAAAACCGTTACATTCTACTACAAATGATCAATATTTTATAACATTGCAGGTGTAAAATGAATAAGCAAGCGTTTTTACAACTGCCAGACGGATCCCTAATAAATAGATTTGTCCCCTCAGAGCCAAGAAATACTTGCAAGAATGCGTCGGTGTTCGGACACACGGCGCGCTTCCGAAAGCACTTTCGCCTACGTTCGGCATCGGTCGGCAAACTCCGCACCCCACAGCTGACTGGGCCAAGGTGGGAGCGAGAAGAGCATGCGCAGTAGACTCGCGCGCGACAAGGACCGCACGCCGCGCAACTCGCAGCGCCGCCATTTAGTTCTTTTCAGTGCTCGGCCCCCGTCGTAGTGACAGTGTATTTCTTTTATCACTAAGCGCAGAGCTTATTCGTTTTAATTGTGAAATTGATATATAAAATTGTTTACAAATGTTTGGAAACGTGTAATTTGTGAATGTGCAATGGAGTTAAAGTTAAACAGGTGAAGATACAAGCCATTCGTTCGAGCATGGCTGGCTTCATCGCATCTGTTGTCAACATAAAATAACGTGGACTATGCAAGTTGGAGTAAAATGTGGACGAGTGTTAGGTGAATTATGTGTTTTTAATACGTTAAACGTGTCAATGGCTGGATTTGTGTGAGTTTTAGTTAAAAGTGCCCCGTAGTAAAGTACACGGTACAATAGAGTTGGTGTAGGTATGTACGGCAGACGGCTGGCGACTGTGTGGAGCACGTACGTAGTGTAACTTAGTGTAAAAGACGAACACAGTGCACGCGGAGCAATTAGATTATCTCCAATTGCGATACATAACACGAGTGTAGCAATAAAGACATGCTAATGAACCGCTCATGCTCGGCTCGTGTATTTGTAACTAAAACCTTCACGAGCGCTCGGCTGGATCGTTTCCACTCGACAATGTTAGTAATTAAACTCACAAATTACAAAACATAAAGTAACTGTGTCACACAAAAAACTAAGCTGTTAAGAACATTACACACATAATGAACATGTTATTCTTGGACAGTAATTACAAATGATTTAGGGAAGTGTTTTAGTTGCCTTTACATTAAGTTGATTACGGATTAAAACCTTGAAATCTAGGTCTAGGCGGGCAACTATTTATTACACTAACATGCAATGTAACAGTATCAAAACCGGAGTCTGCTATAAATGTGATAGCACCGGTAAATACCTACCTGTTTTATTGAAAACAAAGCATGAACTCATTCGATAATATTTACAATCACGAACAATCGTGTTTATCAATTTTATGCCAACCAAGCACACTTTCTATTAGATATACTATTATGCCGAAAATTAAATGCTAAAAATGTAAATTACCTTACAGAATTTAAAGTAAGCAAAATATAATTATTCTAAGTTCATATAACTGGCTCTTTGATAAAGAGAGTATAGTTAGGCCACAATAATCACTGCGAGTACAATAGATAACAGCAGGAACTTGAGCAAACAATTTTCTATTGTTACAGTAAATAAGACTATGAGGGTTGTAATATAATGCAGCGGCTGCACAAAGTTTTAGCGCTGGCAATAATTTGCGCAGCGGTGAGGGCACAGGACTGCCCCCCAGCCTGCTCCTGCAACAGCACACGCCTGGCCTGCGACTCCGCCGCCGCGCCGCAGGACCGCCTCCCGATAGACTACTTCCAGGCAACCTACGGCAAACTGCTCCAGGACATCTCCTGGACCAACTCCAAAGTCAACACTCTAGAAATCCACGTCTTTGACGGACTCCAGGTCTTGGAGTATATGGACTTGAGCAGAAACGAAATCAGAAGAACCGAACACGGGCTGTTCGGCGGACTGAGCCTGCTCAAATCACTCAACCTGTCGCGGAACTTCATCGAGGATATTCCCCGGTACTCGTTCGCCGATTTAGAAAATCTAGAAGTCCTAGATGTGTCCCACAACCGGCTCCACGTTATACCATTCCAGGTCTTCGGGCCGATGATCAAACTCCAATATTTGGATATATCACATAATAAAATAGCTACTTTTTTAGATTACTATTTTAATCCTAATAGACAACTGAAAGCACTGTTCCTAAATAATAATAGCCTAGTCAAAATTACGTCTAATGCTCTAGTCAACCTGAAGGAATTGGAGACACTGGACATCTCGAGCAACAAACTAGAATACATACCCAAGTCTATATTCGATAAATTCGAACAACTGAGAGAGCTGAATCTTAGCTTCAACCAGTTCCTGAACATATCACAAGATGTTTACAAGAATCTTAAAAACTTAAGGTGGCTAAGCATGGGCGGCAACCGACTGCGGACATTGCCGCCGATGCTCTTCCAACATAACGAAAATCTTAAAACGCTCTACCTCGATCACACTGAACTAGCAGTTATACAAAATACTAATTTCAAAGGCTTAAGTACTCTACAGCAATTATACATAAGAAATAACGAATTTTTACGAGAAATAGAAATGTTTGTATTCCAAGACACGCCAACCATTACGCATCTGGATCTGAGTTCCAACGCGCTGCTGTCCCTACCTCAGTCTTTGACAATGTTGGACAAATTGCAAGAGCTGAGGCTGGCTAACAACCCGTGGGCGTGCGACTGCCGCATGGCGTGGTTCGCGGGCTGGGCCGACAAGAGGAAAGACATCATCAAGTCGGACTTGAGCTGCCCGCTCACCTACCCCAATGATATGATACGAATATTGAACCACACCAATTGTAAACCACCGACGTTGGTATCTAGTAGTCCTCTTACCCTGTACAGATTGCAAAGGGAGGCCCTACTAGAGTGCAAGTTCGCGGGAAACCCCATGCCGTCCATCACCTGGATCACGCCTACGAGGATGGTGTTCCACTGGAACCCCGAGCCGCAGGTCCAGGACATATTCCACAAGCACGGCGTCGCCCACGACCAGTACTACAACGCCATAGATAATTCCAAGTCGCGAGTGCGAGTGCTCGACGACGGCTCACTGTTCATAGGAGATATACATAGAGAAGACTGTGGAACTTACTTATGCTTTGCAACGAACCCCTCAGCCAACCTGACGGCGGAGGTTGTGCTCAACATAGATCCCATGACTATGTTCGAGATTAAAATGTATAGTTTATTGTGCGGGGCAATCTGTGCCGCCGGCTTCTTAGGACTTACACTACTCGTGCAGTTCTTGCGCTACATATTCTTCAGGTGAGTTTAATACTATTACTAAGATGTAAAGTTTGTGTGTGTGTGTATGTGCCTGTGTCAGTCTAACGGGATAATGTACTTTTGTTTTCAGATTTCGCCTGATGGAGACGTGCTGCAGTTGCTGCACATGCGTGAGGCACGACGCGCCGCGCTCGCGGCAAATATTCAGCATGCTGGACAACATCGAACAATACAAGAGACAACAGTTAGAGAAACTACGGGAAAATTACGCAGTTCAAGTGAGTTTGTCGCACTAATTAGTTGCCGCTCGTCACCTGGTTCACGTGTAGCCTATTCTAAGCCGGTAATATTGTTACAGGTTCATCGCATCAAAGAGAACTGTACGCAACAAATGGACTGGATACAGAACAGTTACTCCTCGCAAGCCAGCCATTTAAAAAATATTAGAGACATCGGCAGCAACCACTTGAGTGCCATGAGAGACCAGTATTACGACCAGGTATTAACAGAGATCTTTAGAGTTTTATTTTGTCATAACTACATCTGTGCTCAGTATAATTGACAACAATTATGGAATCAACTAATTTGAATTTCGTTGATTGCACAGGTGAAGCGAGTTCGGGAGTACTCGACGTGCCAGCTGAACTGGGTGCGCGAGAACTACGTGTTCCAGCGGAACAAGATCCGCAAGTTCAGCGCGCACCAGGTGCTGCGGCTGCGCGAGAGCTACAAATACCAGCAGCAGACGCTCAACAAAGTGCTCGAGAACCTGCCCAGCCTGTACTTCGAGAACTGTCGGAGCGGCTCCTGCGGCAGGAGTGATTCTATGGCTTTCGACCCCGACGTCGAGGTCATCGACATGTACCTCAAGACGAAGATCGAGAAACTCTCGAATCTGCCCAACCCGATATTCGACGAGGAGAGCAAGATCTCCGTGTACTACACGCCGACTGAGCGTTCGGTGAACTCGCGGAGGAACTCGCCAATCCCGGAGGGCATCCACATCAATATGATCGAGAAGGGTCCGCCGCGAATGCTGCCGATGGAGCCGCTGGGGCTGGGGCTGGGGCTGGAGCTACCGCCGGAGCTGGCGCTTCCGCCGGAGCTGGGGCTGCCGCCGGAGCTGGGGCTGCCGCCGGAGTTGGGGTTGCCGCCGGAGCTGGCGCTTCCGCCGGAGCTGGGGCTGCCGCCCGAGCTGGCGGGCTCGCCGTCGCCCACCACGAGCAAGGCGGCTGCGTCGGGCCGGCACCGGTCGCGGCGCGCGCGGCCCGAGGAGCCCAAGCCGGCCAGCGAGCCGCTGCTGGGGCGCGACGCGGTGTCGTACGAGCGCTCGCGGCGGCGCGTGACGCTGCCGGCCAGCGCGTCGTCGCCGGAGCTGGCGCGCGCGGCGGACGCGCACGCGGCGGCGCGGGTGCTGCTGGCGCTGGAGCTGGCGCCGGTGTGCGGCGAGTGCGCGGCGCGGCCCTTGTAGTACCGGCTGCTGAGGCGCGTGCTCAACATCTACGCCGTCTCCCGCCCGAGGGCGCAGCGCGCCGGCGACGTGCCACTCTGTGATTTAAGCGGCGAATCCCCTTCCTTCGTATGATAGTGTTCGTGAATCGGAACATATCTTGCCGGATGTCAATAATAATGTAAGGTTAGCCTAGTGCGGAGGGACCGTTCGGACTCGGGTGACGCCGCTGCCGATGCCGCTTGTACTTCTAAGTAAGCTGTGATAGACTAGATTTGAATTTAGCGACAATTTAATTTCGTACTGTCTCTATAGTGGTAGGCGATAAGGAGTATACTGAAACGATCTGTTCTCAATCGTTCGTAGTAGTGAATCGAATGAACCTGTTTAATTAAGCATTCTGTGGGTATTAGAACTTGTAAATAACTTTCGTTTGTTTCAATATGTTTTCCATTTTGATGTATGGTTAGGGTAAACTCTTAGAGTTATGCATTTTATATTGTTCAACTTAAAGTGAGGTATAAGAGAGTTGTTACTGTATTGTTGTAATTGTTGCGCGGTCATTGTACATGGTGTATCTGCTCGGGAGGCGAACCTGTGACCCTCTGATCTCAACTCACTGCACATACCATCGTCACACTTCACATCGTCTGTTACATAAATGCGTGTCAACAAATTAATCTGTCTGTAATTATTAACTATTCCTTATGATATTTATATATTTTGTGACTGTCCTACAGAATGTATAGCAGAGTCTTGCAGTGATATGCCAAAAATACAATCCAACAATGATTATTATATAACGTTTCTTAATATAAAATATACAAATATTGTTGAAATTTTTCTAAATATATAATAACAAGAGTAAAACCGCTAATCATGGAGAATAAATTATTTTTCAATGTACACTTTTAGTCTTATTTGTGTGGCATTAAAATGGCAGTAACAATACTGAGCAATCCCAAAATACACTAGAAACCACCGAATTTGTTAATAATACTATATCTGATGGCATGTTATTTGATATTATCTTGCGCATCCATCAGAATATCAGTCACAATCTACACAAAAACTATAATATTGACCAGTAATGCTTTACAGACTAATAACTTTTCCATTAAATTATTTATTCGACTCTTTTTCAAATACCTAACACTAATGTAATTTTAAAAACTTCATTACACAACAATTACAAAGTACTTTTTCTTTCTTTAGATTTGCTATTTACTAATTGCTATATTTAAACTTGTGGAGTGTGCCTAATCATTTAAACTATCCGGGTAATCGATTGGTATTCTCTTTGAATTGACAAACAAAGTGTGTTTCTGTAGGTATAAAACTAAGATATAATGGCCAACAAAGCGCCATTTTGTGAACTTTCATAACGACATGAATGCTCTTATAAATAGAATTGTGACAGCACATCATTTCAGTTATGACCTACAAGACACCTACAAATTCGTGTACATGAAGTAGAAGCACACAAAATTAAAATGTCAATGACCGCATTATTGCAGTAAGTTCAAAATGGCGGAGAGCGCGAATGCGAATATATTGAAGCCGTACAAATAAAACACTTTGTTCACATATCAAAGTTTATTTGACACGACGAATTTTGCATAACAAAAGCAATCTTTTTGCTAAAATATTTATACACAAATTTACATAATAAAGTAATGATATGGAAACTGACAAACAGCTAGATAAATAAAGAAATAGCTTCAATTATAAAGAAAAACATGAAGAATATCAATAGTAATCAACTGAAACTTTATTTTGTATCATCACGCGACGTTTGCCTTTCTAAAAAATATCTTAAGTAAATAAAGATTATATTCCTTTACACAGAAACTAGATGATATAAGGGCTATTATGGCCTGGCTACTATGCTAAGAATTACCTGTCGCGCATCATCGACGATAGTTCAATACAATATGCCTACATCATGAATTAATAAACTATTACCACTTAGATAGTTACTATTGAATATTTATTAATATGTCTTTGATATTATGTAATACAATTTTAGGTACTTTCCTAAGATATTTTCTTTATAAAAGTATTGGCGTATTTCTTAATTAGACCTATTCTAGCTTGGTGTTAATATTTTTCATTATCTGTGACTTTAATATGACTTTAATAGAGACTTTAATATAAATTTTCAAAGGTTATGCGGCGAAGCCGAACTTTAAATAATATAGGAGAATCACAATAACGTTCCCACAGTTGGGACCCAGTCCTACTCTCTGTGAACGCAAGTGCGAGTTGGTGGAAAAACATAGCGATTCTGCTAAACGTTTATCTAACTAAACAATGCATACTCTTAGACCTAACAATCCGTTTTACTATGTTATTTACATACCACCTAGTATCAAAATAAAGTAGATTTATAAAATAACAACTGTCGTAACTCGTGCCTTTTTTCCCCGAAGGGGTAGGCAGAAACTACCTAATGCTACATACAACGACCATGCCATACTACTCGCTTACTGTGCCATATCCTAGTCAAACTTGAAACTTTATTTAACCCGGCGGTACTCGCTAGGTGTTTACATGCACGAATACTCGCTACCGGGTAAAAAATACCACATAATTTAAATGACATTATCTCGGAAAATAAGTTTGCATTACAGACTTTAATGGTGTATTTAGTTTATCAATACTATTGTGTAATAAATAAAAGAAAATTAAAAGTTTGAATTATTATTTATTTCAAATTATAGCTTATCCTAAAAAAAATACAAAATTTAACAAAAATTCTTCATAGTCTTAGAAAAATCAACAAAAAAAAATGTTTTCTTAGGTATCACGTAAAATTGAGATCAAAAATTATAAATCGATCTTATACTCTACCAAAACAACAAAAAATAAAATACTGTTAACATTAAATGAACATCGAGAAAATAATCGTCAAACATTAGGTTTCAAAAAACTTGTACCTAATCTATCTATTTTGCTTTGACATACATAGTGGCTATACAGACGTCGGAACCACTTCCATCTTTTTCCCAGAGATCTTTTGTGTTCAGGTGACCACTTCGCAATCTTCCGCAGAAATAAAGTAATCCAAAAAGAGCTCTAAGTTCAACGATATCTGTTCTTTTACAATCGCGTTCTCTTGAGAATTTAGACTTTAGCTCTTCTATATAAATGTTAGTATACTGGACTATCTTTAGTAAACACGTTTCCGGAAAAATAAGATTCCAGGCTTCTAACATAGACGAACAAGATCTGCCTTCGCCAATCGGTCCCGGCAAATGATATATAATGTTATGGGATCTTGTTCGTACACGTCGCGGCGGCTCACGAACTTGCCAGCGAGTTCTTTTGTCTTTTCCAGTAAAACGACCTCGCCTCAAGTACTTAAGGTACATCCTCTAAATATTCTTCATCTTCAGTATTCTCAATATGTAAATTCGAAGGAAAACTCTCTTCCGACACTGAAGACCCATCTGAATCACTTGCTTCTTGCTCTGTTCCGCTTTCATGATCACTATGCTCTTCAAAATCTTCTATTTCTGACACATTTTCTTCTTCACTATCTTCTTGTTCTAGACATTCTTCTATAATTTGATTCGTCACTAGGGAACTCATCATGAACCAGCTCTAAAACAAAATAAAATAACCAATAACATAAAAAAAATGTAACAAGAACCATCGCTACCGGGTATTTTTTACCCATACTCACTTTACACGTCCGTTGTCGCCATTCACCGCGCGCGAACTGGCCGCCCGGTGTCGCACGCGCTTATTAACTATTGGCCAGAAGGTACTTAAAGTCGTGAGTTGCCACAATGTTTAGTAATAAAAATATCACGTGTTTTAGGTACTCTGTGGTATTTTTTACCCAGTAGCGAGTGCCGCCGGGTTAAAAAAAGGCTAATCTGAACACAAACAACACTGGTGTGCTCAGTGCAGTGCAAACAAGTGAAAGCTGACACCGGGACACAGCAGAAATCGCGGCGCGTGTCACTGGCATCTAGTTACACTGCATCACCTAAATCATCGGATTACTTCAACTTTAATGCGTAATAATAAGAACACTGTATTCTGAGTTTTGTTAGACAAAGACATCTGCATTCATCCGTCATCTTCAGTAGAGCAGTCACAAGTCCGACAGTCTGACAACTAGACTTACCAAGGAATAGGCAAAATAGTAGTATTCAAATGCATCCGGTTAGTTTGGAAGTCAATCCCAACGTAATTGGGAAAACGCTAAGCAGATTTGACTAAGAATACAGTGACATGATTAACATAACATCATGCCTATCCTATATTACCCGAAGGGTTAGGCAGAGGTGTATCTATAATCCAATCACAGTTTGGATATTAGGTGAGGAGCCTATTGACATCAACAAGGCACAAATCCGGACTGTGCTGCTACTGAGAAATTCCTATGTAAAAGGGGATAAGCCTGGATTTCCAAGCTTTCTAATATAAATAATTAATATTTGTATGGTGTCCTATATCCAAGGACCCAGTAGCTTTCTACTATTGATTGTCCTACCAGGATTGGCAAATAGGCTATCCTATAGATGACGAGTGACGGCTACGCAATGACCTGCTATCCTATCTGGGGAGTTTGTTCGACCACTTCTTCTCCACATCTAGAACACTATTAAGATATTTTGGGGACTGCCTATGCTGGATAAATAACTTTAGATTTCTCCTTTCCTGAAAGAACTTATCTAATAGTCAATTACCAACCTGAATACCACAAGGTTGCTAATGGTATATGCTAACACCAATGCGATGTCGAAAGCAATCTTCTAGTCACAGATGTAGGGGGCTAGTGGCTACATCATCAGTACGGAATTCTACAACATATTCTTAACTTGGCTGATAGGTTATTGAGAAGTATCATTGTCATAAACATGACATAAACTCATACCTTTTCGACAATTCTTACATGTTTCTATTGAATCATACAAATTCTATATCTGGTCACACCAGTTTCAAGTCCTACGCACCTGACCATTCTGAAGAAAAACTCAACAAGGCCAGGCACCCTCTTCACCCTACGTTACTACTAATACGTAATAATGTTTATCTCCTATTAAATCTTATTGAAATTGATCGCTTGAAGAGTTCTCTGATCCTTAAAATATACTTTTTCAATCCTGTAGGAAGCATCATTAACTTAATGCCATTAAATATGATCAGTTTATTACACTTCCAAAATAACATTATGTACAGACATGTATCAAAAGAATTAAAGGCCGACTAATAAGTTCGTCCGCGTCGCTGTCAACCGGGTAAGTGCACAGAAGGCTGGCAGCATTACCACGTTGGATGGCAATGCTAATTCTTTGGCCAAGAAATAGGCCAGCCCTCTGGTCACGAGAAAGTCGACCAACCGCTTGGCGATGTCCCGAAATACTAGGTGGGCGTTCAGAACCCATGTTTTATTGAAATTAAATAAGTTAATAACGTAAGAATTTTAGTAATAAGTAATTAAGTCATTATCTAATTAAGAAAAGTAATTATTAATGTTCTCGTGTGACGAGGGCATTACCTATAGATGTAATTATCGCTTTAATATTTCCTATGACGAATATTTTTAACAAGAAATGTATAATAATTAGATCTAAATTTCAATTACATGGTAATTTAACTGTTCCATGGATAAAAACTATCTAGTTATATCAATGTACGTCATTATTGTCATGGTGTCATACAAAAATTGTTCAAAATTATGCAATAAACACAATTCTTCAAAAATATTAATGGCTCAATTTTTAGTAATTGCCGTCTTGAATATTTCCTATGTCGAATATATTTAAGAATAAATGCATATTATTTAGGTCTAAATTACGTGGTATTTGAACTGTTCCATAAAACCACCTAGGTAATCAATGTACGTCATGATTTCCATTTTGTATGATGAACATTATTCTACATTATACAATAAACACTGAACAATGGCTGATTTTTAAAAGTCATCACCTCAACCATTCCGATAAGAGCTGTAGTCTCTGTAAGCTTGATCAATTCTATGAGCTGTAGTAAGTCAGCTCATCTCTAGTTGGCTGTTCCAACTGATTTTCTCATAACAACAATCAAACAGTGAACTATGAGTTTTCACATACAAAATTCAATATAAATAGCTCTCCATCACATCAGGTGAAGAAGACTATCATAGAAATTCTATGTAGGTATAGTTCTATTCAGTATTAAGTATCCCCCTATCAAAATAGCCCTCGACGATTCTAGCCAGGATCGCTAATGTGTTGCTGTTCCACAAACAAATTAGCACCAAATATCGAGTCCTACGTGCCCTGATGCCTGCAAAGCACAGGAGGCGATGGACACTAGTGATAGCGCCAAACTCATACCTAAGTTCTGGTTTGACGACTGTATACAAATTGTTATCAACACGCTATGAAGAACCCTAACCACAACAACCAAAAAAAAAAAACGATTCGAATCCTACAATTTCTTTTGACAATTCAAAAGTCCCTGTAAATGCTTAAGAAGCTCATTCAAGTGACACCAAGCATCCCACTTACCTTGGCCGCAGTTCTGTTCCAGATGACGACCTTATGGCCGGAGTTCAGCAGGTTCTTCACTACGCCGCTACCCATGATTCCCAGCCCGAGGAAGCCGAACTTCATCTGGCTGGCCTGGATGTTCTTCTCCAGGAGAGTCTCCGAGACGTTCTCGAGGTCCAGCGGGGGTGTGTCCTGCGGAAGGGGGGAAAGAGGGGTTATAGAATGGGTTTCACTTTTTTCATTAAAGCATCATTAACAAATTCATTGTGATATTTTCCCAGATGCCAGGATAGGGATAGGGTGTAAAAGTGTATAGTACATCTAGATTTGTGTTTGTTTGTTTTTAATATTTTTCCTTTCAAGTAGGTATTATTGTTACGTTATAGCTATGCGTAGATGGTACGCCGGTCAAGTGAGGGCACATAAAGGAGCAGCATACTTAAGCTCTCTACCACCTTAAAAACTCAACGAATTACATTACATTGCAGCCAAAATCGGCTATGTGGCATTATCAGTTTTTTCGTTGATAAAGATTTGTTAGGCGCGGGAATCGAACCCGCGAAGACGATTGCTTGCTTCATTGTTGCCCGGATGCTAATGATTCAATTATGACTGGCAAATATCGATAAGACATTTCCAATGTTCTTTTATTGAGTCTTGTCCCAGAAATATCGGGACAGCGTCCACCACACCTTGGAGACGTGGACTTAAGGCAGACACAAATTTGGCGTAATTCGTTTATATTCAGTCGCGTATAAACGCATCTTCGCTCGAATATTTATGGTGAGAGATGAATGAATAGGTACAACTAGGTATTTGTACCGGTGTTAGTCTATTGTCTAGCATTGGAACAATGACAGTCAATTAAAATTAAGAATTCGTCACATCCTGGGAGACAAAACCAACTAATCTTATTGACTGGTTCTAGTATTTTTGCTAAGTCTACACACGTCTAGGTTTCTCTATAAAGCATTAGCTACCTATTCAATATTATGTCACCCAATAGGCGATGAGTAAATACTATAGTAAACTTAGTATCAGCATCGGCCAAATAGATGAGAGACACCGTCTAAAGTTAAAGAGTGAGATTGAATTTCGCATACGAATTTTCTTCTCACCTGGGAGTACCCCAGTTGCTATAAAATTAGTCTTTAACTACAAAAAAACTATCATACTGGCTCTCCATTCTATTTCGCTCTACTCGTACCAGTACGGACTTAATAGGCTCCACTGGCGCTGAGTAAAAACATCATCAGGAAGGTGGCAGATTGACCACGGGTGCTTCGAAAAAAGGTAGGTATGTGGGTCGCACTTGGTGATGGGGCCCCCTGGCGGGCTGATACCAGTCGGGGGTGCGCGCGAATATACTTGTATCTCTCGGGCCCCCGGCACATGGTAGTAGTAGGAATAGTGGGTTTTTAGTCGGTTTGAGTCCCACATAACCCTCCGTTGGCCCCAGACGGAGGGGTATTCATGAGGATTTTCCCACTCAAAAACAAAAAAAGGTATGTGTATGGGTAAGTACCGATATTCTCGTGGAGGCATTAATAATTCAGCATTACACACTAATTAAAAACTAATAACAGTTAACAAGCCTTAACAAGCTTTCCAGTATTTCCCGGTAACTTATTTCCTTGAAATTGGAATACCGCAGAATAAAGTTTATAACAAGGGTACTGCACGTTTCACAATGTTTATAATTATCCAGACCAATGCAGACTGCGAACTTGAGATGTATCGACTAGTAGCTGACTGTCCGACCATATTTGTAGTCGGCAAAAAGTTCCGATTGAAATTAAATTATAACCTTTATTGGACTGTGTGAAGGATGATCGCAAGAAAGGAGGTGACTGATAAGATGACGAGTAACAGAGAAGTATGGAAGAAGACATGCTGCGCCGACCCCAAATAAATTGGGATAAGGGCAGGAGAATAATGATGTAAATCATTTTTATTTCATCTGCTTATGAGTTCACCTTCCAGTTTGTAATAATGAGTGTCCCACAATTTACACAAGATTTTAAATTTGCTGCAATTTTTGCGGTAAAGGGGTGGCAATTGTCAACCAAAAAATACCGACAGCTGACAGTTTAGGGTTAGTGAAAATGGAGCACTACACGAGAGAACAACGCCATACAGCCCGTAAAATAATTCAATAACTGCATATGATATTTCTTGGTACTCTCTCGTTACGGTGATCAGATTGCCCCCATAGATCATGTGATTTAACACCATGGGGTCATTTGAAGTCAAAAGTCTATGCTAACAAGCCACAACCACCCCTGCATTGAAGTAAGAGATTCAACACTGCATCAAAGAAGTTCAGCCACATTTGTCCGAAATGGTCGTGGAAAACGACAAAAGAGTGCGTATGTGCCAGCAAAGTCGAGGAGGGGAAGCCATTTGCCCGATGTGCTATTTCGTCCATAACTACTCTATGTACTATAAGGAGCAACAAATAAAATTTTATTTTATAAAAAAAGAACGTGTTTTCTATTTAGTTCAAATATTGCGTACATTTTGCGACACTTTATTAATCTGGGAATCGGAACTCATCCTAATGTAGTCAATTATTGAATTTCAACTTCACACAGAAAAATAATTTAGAATTTTTATAACCGCAAAGCGGGTGCGAGCAAGTGCGTTGTATGATGTACTCAATGCATGCGACTCAGCTGTACATGAAACGCCCTGAACATTACAAATGCCCCGTGAACTCCACCGAAAGCAATGATCGGCTTGGATGACTAGATATCCTTTTTGTAACCGACTAGTCGAGTATTCGGCCCATCTCTACTGCGAACCAACGGTATGTAACACAAACAATAAAACTACACACCACCCGCTTCGACGAAAAGCCTTTATTAATTGGCGAGCGTAACAATATTGTCCTACAAATGCAACCCGAAAAAATTGTTTAACAATTAATATTCAAACCTAAAATCAAACGATACGGTTGAAATTCGTGTATGATGGATACAAATACAAAGGTAGGAGAGGAGTGCGGAGGACGGGTAGGGGGAGGGGTTGGAGTGCGGATTGAAAGTGTACACTGTATGTAGGTACATAATTATATTATGTAATGCACTCTCCCTCTGGAATTGAGATTCAATAATCAATACCTCAGTCTACTCGGACATGCAACAACACTGTCAGAATCACGACGTAGCAATTGTGTATTTTGATCGACTACTACGTGTATTGTCATTTTGGTATCTCTACGGTTTGATGTTACCGATGTTAAGTATAGGGGTGATTAGTGAAAACCGATGCGCTATAATGATGCGTTAGAATGTCAATGTTACAAAAGAGTTTTTGAATCATTGCAAACACGCATAATACGCGTCTTGGATGTTGAGTTGCGGACACCAGCCCGATATACAATACAAGATGCTACCTAAGCTATTTTATATAGCTTTTGCTAGCGGCTTAGCTCCTGTTATGTACGGAAATTAACCCACAGGAACGTTTTAAATGTAGCCTATGACATATATTGTAGCTTCCCAATGTTGAAAGAATTTTCGGAATCGGATCACTAGTTCCGAAGATTACCCCTAAATACAAACAAATTTTAATATTTGTATAGATGGTATGTAAGCTATAATCGTAGTCCAAATGATGTAGGGTTGTTTAGAGGAAACCGGTAGATTAGGAACTAATTTTCATGTTGAACTGTTTTGCTACTTTAAAAATTGACTGATTTTGGTAACCTAGCAATGAGTATTTTTACCTATCTATCACACAGCACAAGTGCTTATATTGAGTCCCTGTAAATATAAGTAAGATCTCAACAGCTTAGTTGAAGAGGTCTAGTCCTGAGGCAATCGGCATTGGGGAGGAACCAGATTATTTGTTAGCTCTTTTTATTTATTCGTCATGCGTGTGACTAGATGTAGGAATCTGGACGAAGCAAAAGGATCATGTAAGGATCGTAGCAGGTGCCGTTCTGTATTTTCTGCCTACCCCCATAAGAAAAAGGCGTGAGTTTATGTATGTACAAATTATGTTTATTTATTTAATTTTAACATCACGGTCTCTTCTTCTTAGCGTATGGATGGCAAATAAATTCAAATATTATGTTGAGCCCAAAACTAAACATCACGGTTCCATTGAAATTCTTAATGAAAATTAAAGTTTTGCCGAGGTCAGTACGAAGGTTTAAAAGTGTACTAGGTCAAGAGGGCCAAAATAACCACGATGTGAAGCCCTGACATAGCCAGAAGGCGACGCGGTAGACCTCGCAGGAGATGGCGGGACGAGCTGGACAGAATCAACGATCATGATCGTTGGTTCTGTCCAGGGCTAAGGGCTAAGGTCTAAGCCCTGGATCGAGGAATTTGGAAGTCATGGGGAGAGGCCTTTGCCCAGCAGTGTGATGATACAGGCTAACAGTAACAGGTCAAGAGGGATATTTCAGGAAACAGCATTCTGCGAATCCGTAAATAAAAAGGTCGAAAGATAGGTCTCTCACCACTACTATTACATCATTACAATATTTCTATTATAGAATATAATTATAAAATACAGTAATGGCATTTCAGGTTATAAGTTTTTTAAAAACCCACTGGAAATTATTAGGATTTTTCTATGAAAATGACGCCCTTTAACTCTGGTCTGCTTTTGATACATTACTTATTATATTATTGAAGGTCTGTTATAGTTAATAATGAATGTCTATATTATTAGGTTTTTTTTTAAACAATGCAGTTCTTATCAAAATTATTTCCAGAATCATGTATCAAACCCTAACAAAGATCGTAAAAAAACTTTTTTGCAAAAAAAAACCGACTTCCAAAAAAAACACTAAAAAAGTAGAAAATTATTAATAATTAATATTGTTTGTTTCATTGACTTTTTTGCCACCGACTTCCGAAAGTAAAGTTATTTTCTACTTTTTAACCGACTTCAAAAAAAGGAGGAGGTTCTCAATTCGGTTGTATTTTTTTTGTGTTTGTTACCTTATATCGATGCGATAACTAAAAACGGTTTTTTTTTTTGTAAAAAAAAGTTTTTATTTTACCCTTTTTAGTTGTCGCATCACACACAAATCCTTGTCAAGTATCAATTTCGCAATTTCTTTTACTTGGATGACATATTTTTTCCAGCTATTTTGATTTCAAAACCAAACTGCAGAACCGATTTTGATGAAATTTCTATGGGACCAATCGGGAAGTAGATCCATTCAGACAAAAGAAGAATTTTTCAAATCGGTTCATAAATGACGGAGATATGAGGTAACAAACACAAAAAAAAACATACAACCGAATTGAGAACCTCCTCCTTTTTTTGAAGTCGGTTAAAAACTAGTACTGATTACATAAATCAGATTGCATTCTTAAATTCAGCTTTAAAGTATTTCATTCCTTATTGACAAAGTTTGTCAGATTTCTATCTGCAAGAGAGGATCTTAGAGAGCTCGAGATAAATATGTACGAAGTTTTTATGTTCCATCATATTTTGTCGACACCTAGCTCCAGAGCTGCATATATGTAGTTTAATTAAGTTCGTATTATTACTTTTTACTTTATAAGGTCCGATGGGACTGGCATATACATTTGTATAAAAGTCCCTTATAATAAATAAAATGAAAAAATAAATAAAAGTATTTCATCCTACATTTGCATCTTTAGAATTTTTTGAGTCAGTAGGGTGCAACATAATAGGTAAATAACGTTCACAAGTGAAGCTATGAATAGTAGGTACGTCTAGCTAGAGCACCCTGTCTGCAGCTGCTGGCTGCTGCCTGTTCTCGTAGTTTAATAGTCCTACTATGATGGAAGAACAATTCTTGTTTCAATTTAAAAAAATCATATTTTAATCCTTAATGTCATATTGCATCAGCTAAACTAAATACTACCTACGTATAAATTTCATTCAACTATTCTTACAAATTCGGCTTTTTGTCTCTAAATTATCTCGTCATCCACTGGTTATGCGGTCAGCACTAAGCGTAAAGGTTTTGCCAAACGCGCAACTTCCAAGAGAGAACTGGGGTTACATACCTAATAAATAAAACGCAGGATTACAAAGAAATCTATGATTTATTTGTAAATAAAATATGATAATTTACAAATGCATTATTATTCATGTGTTTGAGACAGAAACACCACATCCAATGGTTGTACAGTGGGCAACTTAAGTCCAACACCATTATTTCCACACATCATATAAATAGACACATAATTCGATACACTGCTTTTCATGTAGGTAATAGCTAAGAGATTAATTTTATACATAAGTTCTTTTTTAACCGACTTCTAAAAAAGGAGGAGGTTCTCAATTCGGTTGTATGTTTTTTTTTTTTTTAAATATTGTACTCAATACTTATGTACTTAAAAGTGTGAATAGACTTTCGTCACTGACCGTACAAACTTACTTAATTTTTACTTACATAAATAGAATTCCAAAATCTTTGGTACACTTAAGAATGACATGATTTAGAATCTAATACAAACCACACAATATGATGAAAGGACTAAACACTTACCTTACTTCGCCTTTCGGCAATCAGAGAAGACAATTTGTCTTTGACATTTACATTCTTACACTGCACATTAGCTTTACATGAATCTTTTGGCGCGTGGCCTTTATTGGAACTAACTCCGCCACCATCTTGGTATTTTTTTTCAATACAATTGTACAAATGTTTACCAACCTCCTAGCGCCCTTCTGTCAGTATCGTTGAGGCGCCAAAAGAACCATGCAGCGCAGTTACTGCGGATTTCACCAAGAAACCGAACGCGATCAATACATCTGAGCGGCGTTCAAGAGCTGTCATTGCCAATATTTCATAGCAATTATAACACTGGACAGCTTTTGAATAAGGTTTAGATTTCGTGTGAAATCTCATTTGTACGCACAGATCCGCGTTTTCGGGTACCTCTATCTCATTCTGTCACGTAGAAACGTCATTTGGGGGAGCGAGAAGTCCGGCCGCATTCATCCGCATCGGAAACACTAACGTGCGATTGGACCCCTCACTTTAGCGATTTGCAATAAAATTTTAAGTGACAGAAAGGGTAAAAGATGCAAGAAAATGCTGATCTATGCGTGTAAATGTGATTTCACGCTTACGCTGATCGCGTTCTATTTTATTGGTGAAATTCGCTGAAATACTTTAGGTATTTATTTAAAAAACGCGCGCGCACGACTCGCCCGAGTGTTACGCGTGGGGACCGTTTTGGTGTGTGAGCGCTTGGGCTTGCGGCCCGCTGCCGCCTGTGTCTTGGCCGCGTCGCCGGGCGGGTGGCGTTTAACGCGAGTGCTTGACCGAGTGGATGCCTGGTGCAAAAGAAACTGTATTCGCAACTCTTCTTTACTAAACGGTGGCTTTAAATGCCAAATTGTACTATACCAAAAATAATAGTGTTTTATAGCAGGCAAAATACCCGTATATAAAAATAGAATAAAGAAAAAAATGGAGTTTTCTAAAAACATTATAAAGTCTATCTTATTTTTTTTTGGCTCTCGTTTATGACAACAGAAATTCATTGTAGAAATATGGGACTGCTAGCACGTGATGCACAAAATGCTACCCTCAAACTGGAACGTCTCAAACTTTGCCACAAGACGCAACCCTCAACCTCATGATGGCGTGAAAGTCCGCTGATAGTCAATTTTCTTAGTAGCCTTTAAAAAATATCTAGGTGAGCGTTTAACTAAAAATAAAAAATAACTAATAACAATATAAAAAGGTACTTACTGGACGTAGAATGTTGGACGGGCGATGCAGCAGACTGGACTTCTTGGAGAACGAGTGGTTCAGCATAGACGGCTTCTCATTGGCCGTGTCGATGTCCGTGTAAGAGCGAGACGACACGCCCTTGCTCTTCTTACGCGATGTGGACTTGCCCGCCGACGACGACCGTTTTATAGGCTTCACCTTTGAAATGCCCAAACGTATCTATAAATATTGAGAATGGTCATTTGTGAAGTGGTGAGGTTGCCGATATGCCAAAACCAACATGCTTTACCTTTTGAATAATGCATGCTTTATCAGCTCATTTTCCCACACCCCCTCTATCTACCTATGCCCTATGAGAGGGAGTGGGCTGTAATCACCACACCAGAGCCGTTACCATTGCTCCCTTTTACAACGTTTATAATCATTCCTTGATGATCTCCAAGAAATGTTAGGTTATCAGATTATATTACTAAAGCTGGGACTCAGGCCTGCTCTATATGAGGAGTGAGCTGTAATCTACCACGCCGCCGGGGCCATTACCAACGTTCCCTTTAACCAAGCATATAGGTAGTCCTTCTTTGATGATATCCAAGAAATGATCCACAATAAACCTGTGAGGTTACCACTGCTGTAACTTAGCCCTCGTCTCTTTGAGAAGAATGTTAAGCAGTCCCAATAGATTAACATGGGGTCCATGTGGGTTGGTAACGAATTAATGGGGGCATGCAATGAAGATGAGTCCTGAGGAGTTGAGATGTCTATATTTAGTGTGAAATATAGAGGATTTCAAACAGATTTGTCTACCAGATTCTGACCATCAATTTATTCTGTGACAACAGTTTAGTTAACAAGACATTGATTGGGCTTTGGAAGCACTTCACTTCGCATTTTGAGCGATCCTCTCAGAGAACAGGCCTTACTACAAACCATTTTATTACATCCATTAGTAAAGAAAGAAAGGATTAGTCAGTCAAAACTGTATCTTATCGTTCTCACCTTAGGAGTGGAGCTCTTTTTCTTAGAAGTGGTAGGCTCAGCAGAAGCAGGTCCAGCCTCTTCCTCATCAGCCGGCTTCTCATCCTGGCTCTCCACTTCCTCCGTCACGTCCTTCAATTTGTCGAAGTCTTCCTCTGTATTACGGACGTGGTCGTCCAGGTCAGGGAATTTCTGAACAGAGATTTTGGTTAAAAAATCAAGTCATATAAATAAATTAAGCTGGAAAATAGAACTTTTTGAAGCCCACTCATCGCCACTTCCTAGTATTTCAGCTGGGTAGAAGTGGAGGAACAAACTCCCCAACATATTCCCAAGTTAGTAAGGTTTGCTTTGTCGATGAATTCCAGGAAAAGAAATGCTGGACCAAGTAAGCTGGTAGTAAGCAGATTGGCTGTACACTGGAGTTGTTGCTGTTGGTAAGTTTTTTTTATGACTGCAGGGAAAATGTCTCAGCCACAGCCAAGCGATGATAAATCCTTCATGAACTGTGTGCGTGATATTTTTACTCATGTTTTAAGTTCACATAACATCTAATCCGCGTTCTAGAGCTGCCAGTATCAACATTCCAAAGCAATGATCATACTGACAGCTCTTGAACTCAATAAGCTGATCGCGTTCACTTTTCTAGGGGAGATTCTCGAGCAGTTCGGTAACAGGTGCAGGAGTTGGCTCAGTTATTATAATGGGGACTAAATGAATTGAGAGCTACTACATTAGAAACTATGTCGATTTTTAGTCCATTAATTGTAACAAAACTCGATCACGGAAGATATACAGTAAATGACAGTGAAAGTTTAAAACTCGTACATTTCATAATTTTTAAAAGCTTCTAAGACACCCTTTTCAAGTGTTCATGGTGTACCTGTTGACGTAAACGGTGGCTGGGTCACTGTCTCGCATGTCATAGCATTAAGCTGAGCGATGACCGTTTAATGTGGATGTGACGTATACTACATGTTCCCTACATGTTCTATTTTGACTTTTAGTGCTAATTAATGTTACTTCTTTCCTTCTTTATTATTGGAAACCTGTTTATGCAAACTAGTTGACCAAAGAATCGTGAACCTACCTCCGGGTGGACAATAAATTCTTCTATCTGCGCGACGGCCTCCTTGAAGGCAGCAGTCTTGCAGGACTTGATCAGCTGCTCCTTATACTCCTGGTAAGGCTTGATGTTGTTGTCCTCGATCCAGGCGCTGTTGACAAGAAGGCCTCATCAGTTTCTAGGTCTACCAAAATCATTGGCAGGACAGTTGATCAGCACGGTTACGGAAGGAATTAATAAAACACATAGCAGATTTAATTATACTATATTTTTGCTACAATTATTTTTCTGCCTGGTTGATTTAGTGGTCGCAAACAGGTCTTGGGTTTGATTCCCAAGATGACAAGCGCGGGGTTGCCCTTGAGAACGCTCGTCGCCGCAAGAAGCGCGCGCGGCGAAGTGTTTTTGAAGTTTTCCATCAGGAATTTCTCAGTAACAGCCCGCAATTAGGATTTGTGCCCGGTTGATGGCAATAGATTCGCCCCGTTTTACATGGGAATTAAATATAACTGGCGAAAGATCGGTGTACTAAAAGTACTACCCTGCACAACCCATCGGGGAAATACAGGCGTGAGGTTATGTTAATCGTTCTTCTCAGGATATTTGGAAGAAAGTACAAACTCTAACTATAGAGATTTAATATAATACTGATTCCCACCCTCTCGTACTAAGATCGATTACTATCAACCACCAAGGTATAGCCGATCAACGGAAGTAGGAACGAGCATGACTCATTCAGCGACATACATAATATGTAAGAGAGGTGTAGCTACTACACCTATGTACTTATACCTATGTTTGTGTAGTAGCTTTGATACGACCCTTTACATTGTAGTGGCTTGCATCATACACCCTATAGAACCCTAGGTGTAGCGCCCTACCACACATCCGTTTCACTGATTTGTCGTTTTGAAACTCATATCTCGTCGTCAAAATACTATAAGTGTGAAAGTGAGTTTCTTCATCGCGCTTTAGCAGCTGAATGGATTATTGTATAGGAAATTGAATACTTTTCTGCCCGGCAGGATGTTCCCGTGAGATAATGTCAGACTACCACGCGAGCAAAGCCAAAGCTAATTTCGTGATCAATTCAGTAGAATTAAATAAAAGCGATTAATTTTACTCGAATCGTACAATTTTCCTATGAAACTACTTTACTGGCATGCAGGCTTCAATGTATATCCGTTACTGGAAAACAACATTTCCCGCAATATTGAATTCGAATTCAGAGTATTCCTCTTCAAAAGGATTCCCGGATTAATTTGCCAATAACAAACAGTAGGTTCTAGGTATTTCATATTCGAAAGTTACTTCACAAACATAATATTGGCTTTATTTTTCGCAAAATATAATTCAGTTCACAATATTGCTCTTCAAAAGGATTCCTGTATTAATTTCCAATACCCGCCAATACTAGGTACATCATGTTCAAAGCTAGGCGACCTGCAAAGCGTGGAAACTGGAACGAGGAATACAATATTAGTTCCACTACCTCTCAGTTCCCAGAAATGCAGCTTCATATTTCAGGCTCCCTAGAATGGGACGCACCGGGGATGAATCCAACCCCCCATATATCTCTACATATCACGCTGCATAGCAACGAAGATCCAATTACGCGTTCGTCGGAACCCGGTCGATTCTGTGCAGGACACGCGATCCTTGGGATAGTATACATATGGGGTAGAGGGGACAGTACATCATTTTGATCTCGAAGCGTTGTGACACAGAAATTTTTCGTCGGTTATTAAAAAAATAATCAGCTGTTTTTATTTCGAATTCGATTACGGAAAGTCGTATGTCTATTTCGCTCGTTTTCGTAATGCCAAAAAAAGATAGACATACGACTTACCGAAATCGAATCGAAGCGTTGTGAATACGGGGGCAGAATGATGCACTGAGTATGTGGTTTCCGTTTTCGCGTCGGTGTCCCTTCCACCCCGTATATTTTAAAACTAGGGTTTACTTTGCGAACGATAAATTCATCGGCAGGCATGACCGTCAAGCTAATTAGTTTAAAGAGATAATTTTATCGAGTATAGTTCACTACGAAAGCCGTCCTTACTGTTACGGTATAAAAGCCTGGTCACGCGTAGCGGCGAATAGCGAGACCTGGTAGGATTAGTACATTCCCATACTTTCGTTTTAGGAATCTTCGCTGCATAGAATTTCCCGTGGTCAGGGTGCTGTGACTCTATCGACGAATAAAACCAATGCTTTTTACTACGACGGTCGAACTCGAAGAAAAACGGAAACCAATGCAGTGAGCGATTGAGTTAAGTCAGTATCAAATTATGGGCTCAAAAAAGCTCTACTACAACTTCAAAGTTCTTAACTAAAATTCCCTTTCCAGCAGTCCGATGCGGTTGGTGACATCATATCTGAGACAGAACTAATGTAACTTACACGTGAAAAACATGCTGTCGCGCAGTCGCTAATGAGCCTCTGATTTTCTGATTTCCAACAGTTTTCTTTAAGAACCTAACATTGTGTAGGGATATTGTCGTTGATGGCACACACAACTCGAAGACCTCGGAGGTCCATTAATTCGATTATCCTCTCAGTATCGTGTTAAAACAGAGGCCAACAAAAGATTGGCACAAATTGCCAGTAAATTGAAGGGGAGATTGCTAAGTGCATGATGCATTTCGTAACTAGTCTTGTGACTCGATACTTATGAAATAATACACGGTGTGATGGGACCTCGACGCTCAAACTGTTATCTAGAATTCAGCATAATTGATCCTAGACACCCTGGCGTAGAATTTTTAATCCTGGTGGGTCTATCGCCGTATCATCATCTGCCTAGCCTATTCCCAACTATAATGGGGTCGGCTTCCAGTCTAACCGGATGCCGCTGAATACCAGTATTTTAGATGGAACAACTGCCTATCTGACCTCCACAACCCAGTTAATACTGGGTAATACGATACCCCTTGGACTGACCCTAGACTGGCTATCGTACTTTCGGGCCACTGACTGCCTGTAACGACTGTCAAAGATCTACAAATGACAGCCGGGACCACCAGATTGCTTTCCGAGGCACGGAGGAATCTCGGTATGTAATGAGTGGTCACCCATCCACGGTCCAACCTAGGCAAGCGTGGCTTAACCTGAAGATCGACCTGAGCGGCTATTGTTATTTAGCCTCGAACTTCTCTATCGCCGTATCATGTACAGAATTCATGGTTACAGTTAGCGCGTTGTATACTGAGTAGAAGCGGGGGCATCGACGCACAAACGGTGACATACCGAATGCATGGTAATCGTTTATAATCGATGTCCCTCTCCCTATACAATTCTTCGAAATATAGGTTCGGTCCATGGTAAACATTTGTACAGACTGGTCAACGATGTTGTGATTACTTAAGCGATGCCCTTCTTCATAAGAAGAGTACCTACACGTTTGGAAGTCTATCAGCGATTACGATGATGGAAAAGTCACAAACGTATTGGATTGGCATTAGCTTGCGAAAAGTGTATTTCAATGCGATTGCCACCTGTTACCTGGGCTAACAAATGATTGGACAACACGAAAGGTTCAGTTCTTTTGGCATGTGGCTTTACCTTTACTTCCATACACAATTTCACAAATCTTTACCAACCGCCCTGGCAATGTCAATTAAGCACCAAAAGAACCACGCACAACTATAAGTCTGAAACGCATGCGCTTTTAACCGTCGATGCACGTGGACGACAAAAGTAACGTAAAATGACGTAACGGGGCTTTAGAAACAGTTTTGCGCTGCACGACTGTATAACGTTTTAGTCGCCTAATATTCGCGATTGCAACGTAAGATAGAACAACAGTTAATTATATTGATATTGTTATGTTAAATATGTTATAATTATTGACTTTTTTGGCACCGACTTCCGAAAGTAAAGTTATTTTCCACTTTTTTTTTACGGTTTTTTTTGGAAATCGGTATTTTTTTGCAAAAATGTTTTTATTTTACACACAAATCCTTGTCAAGTATCAATTTCGCAATTTCTTTTACTTGGATGACATATTTTTTCCAGCTATTTTGATTTAAAACCAAACTGCTTAATTTTGATGAAATTTCTATGGGACCAATCGGGAAGTAGATCCATTCAGATTAAAGAAGAATTTTTCAAATCGGTTCATAAATGACGAAGATATGAGGAAACAAACACAAAAAAACTTGAGAGGTGTCAAGGGACACCCGGATGGAACGAAGTTCCTTTCGATTAATTAGTGAAGGAATTGTAATATTTTTTTTTTTTAAGTTATAATAATATTTTTTTATTATTAACAAATATAATTAATATATATTATATATTAATAAAAATGAAAAAAAAATAGAAATGAAAATATCTGGCTTGCTTTCTATAAGAGAGAGAGAGACAGACAGAGAAACATGCGACGCCGCACAGCTTACAATAGCTTAGCAAAAGGTGTCGTGACAACTTTTCGTAAGAATTTTTTCCGTCTAGCCCCCTTTCACAACGCGCGATAAGGAACTTCGTTCCAAAAACACGAATTGAGAATCTCCTCCTTTTTTTGAAGTCGGTTAATAAGGAAAGGATCACTATAGATGAGAGTATTGATTTTTACTAGAGTTTTGTACCTAGAGGATGCTGCAACCAGTTTCATTAAGGGGTATCGTATATTTACACCTTAAATAAATGGGTTGTGGAGGTCAGATAAGCAGTCGCTCCATGTAGAAGAATGGTATTCAGCTGCATCAGGTTAGACTGGAAGGCGACTCCAACATAGTTGGGATATGCCAGGCAAATGATGACTTAGAAGATGTTGAAGATGCTGCATCCCGTACGATGCCTTCAACCACTTTGTATACGGCACAGACCCCAACTGGTCTATCAAATGACTATTTAAAACTAGAGCGATAGCGCGATTGGGAGCGTTGGAAACTGTTGTTTTGCTTTCTTATGAAGTTTTTTCTTTCTTTCAATGTATATTAGTAGAACGATGGCTTCGAAAGCATGTTGCCCCTCCCCGCTTATCATCACTATGTAAGGTGCGCGTATTTAATGCTAGATTATTTGCAAGTATTTGGTTCAATGCACATGGCGTCATGGTTTGGACTTTTAGACTTCTTACCACAGCAGCATTGATGTTTAAATTTTGTATGTTTTGCATAACATAATATATAATCTACCTTCATTGTTCCCACAGCTGGGACACGGACCACCTGTCTATACGAGGGTGTAGGCTGTTAGCCACCATGCAGGCCAATGCAAGGCGCCGTTTGTAAATTAATTCCCGTTGAAATATTGCTAGTCGTATTGAGTAAATTATTTCAATGTTACAATTACACTCACAGGCACAATTAACCGCCCACTTTGTATTTCTTTCAATTTGCAGAAATCTTCAAATTTATGTTGAAAGCTATAAGGTAAAAAAAAAAACAAAAGTCGTATATTAAAAGATGCATACCAAAAATCGATTTTGTGAAAATTTTCGATGAAAATCTAACAAATTTTATTTTGAAAAAAAAAAAAAAAATAGTACGTTTAAAAAAAAAAAGAAATTATAATGCGTGTTGCCGCCTCAGGCCCATATGACTTCTTGAAGCCGGTTTGGCAATCCATCCATGATATCTTGGATATCCGATTGGGAGATATTGTGCCACTCCTCTACCACAGCCGTCTTGAGCTCTCCTAGAGTCGCAGGGGCTGGTAATCTTGCTCGGACACGTCTTTTGAGGTTGTCCACAATATGCTCAATTGGGTTAAGATTGGGACTGCGTGCCGGCCATGGTAAAATTTGAGTCCCGACCTCATTAAGGTACTCAGTGACGGATCTTGCGGTATGGCAACGTGCATTGTCATGCATTAATCTAAAGTTGTCACCAATAAATGGTGCGAAAGATATGACATGGTCTTGAAGAACTTCCTCCACGTATCTTTGAGCGTTCAGGCTGCCTCTATCGAACATAACAAGATCAGTACGAGCCTCGTAAGAGATACCTCCCCAAACCATTATGGACCCTCCCTGGTAACCCACTGTTTCGGTTATAGCGCATGGAGCAAAACCTTTCATTTCGTCTTCTATAGACACGCTGACGTTCATCTGGCCCTCTTAAGGCTATTCTGCTCTCATCTGAGAACAGTACGTCCTTCCATTCCTCCATAGTCCGGTCAGCATATTCTCGCGCAAAAGCAAGTCCACTACGGTGTTGTGGGAGCAGGTGTGGGGCGTGACGAGAAGCCCTCAGATTTCTTGCTGCCAGTCTTTTTCTAATGGTACGTTCACTCACACTGACATTTCTCACCTCAAAGAGACGCGTACGAGCTTCAGTAGCGGTGTAAAAGCGATTTCTCAACAAGTTGCTGACAACGAAACGGTCATCTCGAGTTGAAGTGCATGGATGTCGCCCTTGACCTGGCCTTTGGGTGTATGAGCCTGTCTCCCGAAGTCGTCTAATGGCATCCCGTACCGTGGTTCGAGGTACACTGAGTGTACGAGCGATGCGACGTTGGCTGTACCCAGCGTCAGCTAAAGCCACTGCCCTAACTGCACCTGTTGCATCCAGTGGCCTTTTTTACAATCACTATCAATAAGCGAACACTACAAACTCAATTTAAACAATATTCACACACTATGGCAGAAAAGAACAGGAAATGTTAACACGGTAACGCAACGGCAACAATGTCAAACGACGACTAAATTCCAAAAACCCGTCGGTGACGCTAATTTAGGAAACGAAATAAGGGTATGTGTTTAATTTATTGCTAGATTACCCACTTGACAAAAAATAAAATAGCTGATAAGCCATAGTCAACGTAAACAAACAGGGCGACGAATGATATAGGTGGGCGGTTAATTGTGCCTGTGAGTGTATATAAAATAATTTCAAACTCAACCTTACCCTCTTTTCAGGTTCGCCGCAGTCGGGTTTTTGAACCCGACAAACAAACACAAAGAGAGCGTTTCAGGTTTCACTTGCTTTACAAAAATAAAATACAAAACAACAATGAGCAAGAACGACTCCATAGCTGACAGCTTTTCCCCGAAGCCAGATCAATACAAAAATCACCCATAACAACATAGTACGTTCTAGGTTTTATAAAATGGGGCCGATCCCAGCGCGTAGTTTTATCTAACGGTTGTTATCTCTATATCTATTGAGTTTAGAAGGTATGGGGATATGCCAGGAACCATGGCTGGATTATGACAAATAAGATAATATGGTCAAAATGAGGTGGCAAAACTGGCAAAAAGAGATGACGGCGGAAAAACATGTTGCGCTGATTCGACCCCAAATTCAATGGTATACAGGCAGGAAGATGATGCTGAGCTCAGTAAAAAGAGGAGAAATAAAGTGGAGCCTTTAGCAGGAGAGTTTAAGAGAATAGGACAAAGGAGAGCAAGGCCTGGGGCAAAATGGGTCGACGAAATAGTTTTTTTTTGGCGGAAATATCGGCGGAAAACAAAGTAGCTCCATGTATTATGATTTATATTCGTGTAACTTGACAAAATATTGGAAAAAGCTGGTTTTTTGTAGATTTTTTGTCTAAAAATTCGTTAGCTTACCAACGTAAATAATGCTATGGATGAATAAATATTGTTGAACTGTCAAAACGAAAGGCGTTGCAATAAAAAGGGTATGTACGTAATTACCGCACCGCGAGGGTTGGTTATATGGAAGTAACTGGCAGGATTTGAGAGGCCTTTGCGCAGTGGATAGTAACCAAACTAAGAACGATACTATAGCCACGTATGGCATTTCCAGAATATAGTTTTTTTTTTACAGTTATTTTTAACTGTTAGTAGCTAACCAGCGGTTAATTTCTGGGCGTGGACCTTCTCCTTATACGTTTCAATTAAAAAATATGGAATTGCGGGCATATCTAACAGTGTACGTTCACGAGAAATTAAATGGTAAAATCTGGATACGAATATCTGCTTATACAAAAATCTTAAATTGACTGACGTGACGGTTAAGGCGCAGCCTAAAGGATGTGCGCCACTCTGTACAGCCTAAACTGCTGGGTTGCTAATAATGAACAAAAGATGTACATACATACAAAGGTGAGCACTGTGGAAAGATTTTTCATAATTCATCCCCTATGTGGGTTAAATAGGGATGGGAAGTCGTTTTTGAATTTGGTAAATCATTATGCGCATGGCTTATTTAAGAAATAAAACTAATAAAATGGATGACAGATTAAATCTGCACGTCTTGAATTGATTTTTTTACAAAAATCTCCCATCTTTGTCGTGCACGAGATGGTGTTTACTTATGCACGGTGAGTGACGTCAGCATAGATATCTCTATCTAGCAAACAATTACAAAATACCCATTACTGAACGAAATACATTCTCAAATATTTAATTCATTTCTTCGCTTATCATTCCTCAAATTAGAGACATTTTATTTTAACCGGGCACAAATCCAGATTCCGTGGCTGCTACTGACAAATTCCTAATGGAAAAACCCAATAACACTTTGGCCGACCTGGAAATCGAACCCAGGACCCAGCTCAGCAGTTGCGCTTGCGTTACCACGTGATCAGTACCTACATCATTCCGAACACCGGACATAGAAAATTTTAATCGCTAATTTAAAAAAAGAACGGTTCCATAGATTTTGATGGTGCAGGTTGCACTTTTGTAGGAAACAGCTTTAAAAATTACCGATGAAACATTTTTATGTGGGGGGTTCGGGAAGATGTATTAAACATGGTATGATGGTATCCGTTTGTGCGTCAAATCATAATTAAGTGTGGCTTGTACAATAAACATTATGTAAAATTAATTATAGAATTTAATTCTGTAGCTAAGATTCAACATTATTAATTTTCACTTTGGGTACATATTTGACCCTGTAGAATATGTCACAAAATTGTTGTAATAATCATTAATTGCAGTATCATAAAGATTATTTTTTCATTCGCAAAACAAAATATATTTTCTTTAAGACAAAACCTTCCAAACATTTTATTTTGGCTGGACTAACACTAAACTTCGAACTAAGAAATAACTAACACACATGTAATTATATCACATGAGACGTCACAATTAAGTTTATCATTAAAATTAAATAACTAATAGGAAATTCAAATAAAATTGCGAGTCGCGACTTCGCAGCATGATGTGAATTGGAGATTTGTCCGAATTGGTAACTAATGGTCGAACAAACATAATTATAGTCGCACTTGGGTTCCGTACACAATGAAAACAATGTTGAGCAACAATCGCGTCACATTGTTGCTAGCCACATATTGTGCTAAGGTGGTGGGACCTGTACCTGCCTGCCTTTATGAATTTTTCTTACGTTTACTTTTTATAATTTTGTTTTATTGATAATTTAAACCATTTTGATTTGTCCTGCGCGAGACAAATAAATACTTTTCTTTTTATACTTTTGTTGAAAGTGTAACAAATTAAGCCGTTCAAAAGGGTCACCCATATCGTATGAGTTTTGCTTAACTGCATAAAAAAACCCTATCGAAAACCCTACGAATGCGTAACCAGACACCTTTTACATAGATACGTGCATTTTCAACCGACTTCAAAAAAAGGAGGAGGTTCTCAATTCGGTTGTATGTTTTTTTTTTGTGTTTGTTACCTCATATCTCCGTCATTTATGAACCGATTTGAAAAATTCTTCTTTTATCTGAATGGATCTACTTCTCGATTGGTCCCATAGAAATTTCATCAAAATCGGTTCAGCAGTTTGGTTTTGAAATCAAAATAGCTGGAAAAATGTCATCCAAGTAAAAGAAATTGCGAAATTGATACTTGACAAGGATTTGTGTGTGATACTATAACTAAAAAGGGTAAAATAAAAACTTTTTTGCAAAAAAAAAACCGACTTCCAAAAAAAACACAAAAAAGTGGAAAATAACATTACTTTCGGAAGTCGGTGCCAAAAAAGTCAATGAAACAAACCATATGTGAACCATAGTCACCGACTTCCGAAAGTAATGTTATTTTCCACTTTTTTGTGTTTTTTTTTGGAAGTCGGTTTTTTTTGTGTATGAACCATCTTACGCCCCAGACCCTCATAGCAAGGAGGATCCCGGTCAGGAGTGGATAACATACAAATTCCAAATCTAAATCTGTCTGAAACAATCGCTGCGTAGCTAAGTGGCCCGACGTGCTTTAGCGAATTTTTGCAATGCGGCGCGCTGCGGCCCGCTGTGGTTCTAATATGCACAGGCAGGTTTTGGGGTCAAAATAAATACAGCCTTATATGTTTGACGGACGTTTTCACCTTTGGGCTAGGGAACACTAATAAACACTCAATTATTCGCATGAGTGGTTCCAGTAATAAGTACACTATTGGACAGACAGACAGAAACGGTGCGTTTTATAAGGGGTGAGGTCGAGCCAGCGTAATTTTATTATTTTGTGGGGCGCGTATTCTGTTTATACGAATACAAATTGCAAAATCGAAAATGTTGCTTAGACTCAACTTGAGTAAATTATAGAATATAGCCAGGAAGACACAATATTAAGTTGCACTAAAGCATGCAAGTAGCTTGCGTGCCATTGCGACCTTGCTATCAGCAATTAGAAGTTGCCATAGCTCGATAACGTGCAGAATAAGCAAACAGAAGTGGCGCAGTGGGCCGGCCATGTCTCATGGACCAATGGCCGATGGAGCAGGCGAGTCCTGGAGTGGAGACCGCAGATTGGCAAACGCGGTGTTGGAAATCCCACAGCTAGATGACCTGACGGCCTTAAAAACGTGGCAGGGGCTGAGTAGATGCGGAAGACAGAGGACAGGGTGTTGTGGCATAGCTTGGGACAAGCCTAAGTCCAGCTGTGGACTGCGATTGGCTGAGTTGATTGGATGGCGTGCAACCTACTTGTAGGTATATTTTTGAGGAAATTACTGGCATGTCTATTACTACCATATTATCTGAAGCATGCATATTATTTGCGAAAAATGTATGCTACGTATGAAACTATAAACAAAAAAATCAATAACAGAAATAAAATGCGCACCTGTATTATTAGCATAGGATCGCTTCACCTTTGATTTTGTATCCACGCCAAAATCGAAGTGCTCCTTATTTTTGTTGCAATAAAGTTGCTCGTGAGTTGCTGCTGAAACTGTAGCAGCAACTCACGAGAGGTAAAATATCTGTCAAGGGACTGTAGCTTGAATTAGTTGTGCGTACTCGTCTGTCAACGCTTGCTCGCGTTAGAACTAGCCATACTAGAACTTACGAATTACGGAGGGAGAGCGCAGAGTTGCCATATTGCAGTTTGGAACATAATAAAATTATACATATTAGATGGAGAGTCGGAACACCACAGAAAAGTTGACCACAGATGGATGGTTTGTGTGAGGAATGATATGAAAGAAAAAAAAACCGGTCAAGTGCGAGTTGGACTCGCGCACCGAGGGTTCCGTACAAACCTGTGGGTATATAACTTTTTTTTATATGACGAAACTAAAAATTTACGGTTTTCGTAATTTTTCCTATATCTGTACTATAAGACGTGACTTCGTACAAAATTTCAAGATTCTAAGTTCACGGGAAGTACCCTGTAGGTTTTGATTCCCGTGCGAGTTTCGAAAATTTGCGGAAATTTGCGGCCTAAGTGGCTGTATCTTTTGATTGCGTTGACTTAGAAGGTTGATTTTTCTACAGCTTCCAGGGACAGTAGAACTAAGTATCATATTTCAGTTTGATACCTCCACGCGTTCCTGAGAAAAACGGTCTTGACAGACGGACGGACGGACGGACAACAAAGTGATCTTATAAGGGTTCCGTTTTTTCCTTTTGAGGTACGGAACCCTAAAAATGGAGTAAATGATGCCGTGACGGCTAACAGAGGAGAGAATAGATGGAAAAAATCTGTTGCGCCGACCCCAAAAATCATGGGACAAGAGAAGGAAGATGAAGATTGGTTAGAAAGTCGGAATACGGGTTAGCATCTCTAAAACGGAGGTGGACAAGACACTTGGCTAGACGTCATAATGGCAGGTGGAGTAGAGTGCTCACGGAATGGTTGCCATGAGACTTTGGAAGAAGTGTTGGCAGACCAACATTCAAAACTTTTAGAAGATAGCGAGCATGACCTGGTTGAGACTCATACAAACCGAGGGAAGCATGGCAGAAAAGGTAGGAGGCCTACACTAGCACCATGCTGATATAGGGGCCTTTTGGCCTCGTACAACACCAATTTTAGAATAGTGTATGTCTTATTAAGATCTTCTTATTTTTTAAGTTTTTCTTATGTTTAGTTTCAATTATTTTGTTTTAATTTTAATCATTTAACTTTGTCCTGTGCCAGACAAGTAAATACTTTCATTCTTTCTTTTAGTGGGTGGAACAAGGCTACCAAATATAAATGATGATGAAAGAGAACTTTTGAAAAAGTTAAACCATATTAGTATAAATAACCTATCTTGCTTAAATGTAAGTACCTATTGTAAGGTCAGCAATAAATAAACAAATTCATTGTGGGTTTCTTTTTTCATATTTACAACAATTCAATTTTTTATGGAGAAGAAATTAATATTTTAGTGCACTATAGAACAATTTCATAATGTCATGTAGTAATATTGAATGAATAATCAAAATTGCGAAATATTAGAGTTATTTGTAAATTGCCATCAAAACAAAGACCTTTTCTGTTCATACAAATTTTAAGTGAGATAGATCAAACTGGGTGTGGTCTCGGCTTTTCTGGCATCGTGCATTTAAAAAACAATGAATGTTTCAGATCAGTGTTTCTTTACTTAATGCTTAAGTACCGACGTGTGGTCTGACAGACACCTCGACCCCTTTTTTTCCGGATGGGAAATCATCAAATAACTTCTCCCGCTCTCTGGGCGGAGCGGGAGGGAGTGTCAGACTTTTACTGACTAAAACCCACCCATGTTCCTTCATCGTCCTTTGTGTTCCGGGACCGCGGTATCTCTTTCGAACAACCCGCAGACACCTCGACCCCTCAAGTTTGAAGTTTTTATGTTAGCGTAAACATATAGCCCCGTGTGTCTGTAGGTCTGTACCCTCGAGCATTCGCCCAGCATATATGGTGGTGCTGTAGCGTGCCTTAACAGTAAGTTATGACTATTGTAAGATCGTGTGTGGTGTCACAGACTAGTTGGTACTTATGTTATAGTTTTAACATTTTAACTGTTGAATATTTATATACGCTTTTCTTCATTATACTTAGAGGTAGACTGGTAGAAAATGCCCAAGGCTTTAAGTCCGCCTTTGTGCATAAAGTTTTAATAAAAAAATAAATACTTGCCCATAAATTGCAAAGTAAAAAAGATATTTAATGTGACGTATGCATGAAACATGTATGCCTCTAGATAAAGATATATTTATTGCATAACTGTGTACAATTAGATCTTATTATAAACATAACATTTTTAGGGTCAGCAGTATTTAGTGAAATCACTTACAAATATTATTATTTTTTATCAAAAAACCCATGCAGATTATGAAATACATTATCAATATTAACATTCAGAAAACCTGTGTGTAAAGCATGATTGTAAAATTCAAATTAGTTCCTAAGTTGGTTAGTGCTTTGCAGATTCTAAGAAAAAGACTGATTGTTGGTTTTGTAAATTTTATTTTTATTATTAGTTTGATACCTTTAATTTTCATTAGTTTAATTTAATTTTTCAGAAGTTAAATTAACAAAACATTTTTTACCAAAAGATAATTTTACTTGCCAAATATTACAACTTATGTGATTATTTGTGATCTAATTAATAAAAGTACTAGAAAATATTATTAAATTTCATTTCTTCATTTCTGGAGTCATACATTTTCGTTTTTATGTTAAAAACATAGCAATTGAAAGAATTTTATAAAATTGTGCCTTTTTAAACTTCCTCAATAATTATAATTTGGTGGTCTGTCAGACCATCAGTGGTAACTTATGTGAGTAAAATGGCACCTAGGTTAGGAACAATGCAACAGTTTTGCGTCTGTTAAAGACTCAGAAATGTTGCGTTTTTTTGTCATTTCACAGTACCAAGTTATAAACTTCCCTACAAATTTTCTTACCCTATTTAACTTCTCTAGGGTATAAACTATTGAAAATTCTCTTAGTGCCCCCCTACAATACTAATAAAAAATTTGAAGCTTCTAGACCAAGCAGTTAACTCATCGAGTGAAAGAATTAATTTTAGATTTTATTAAGTTGATGATTTTAAGTATGTTACATAATATGGAGTTTAAGATGCAAACGTTTTTAGAAAATATATAGTATTCTTACCGCTGCAAAAAATATTGTCTTATGTCTCTCTACTCTGTTCATTTGAAGGCCTTTCACTAAGATATTGTTGTTCTGTTCCATTAAAATAAAATCAGCTGTTCCACACATTTTGACCATGTAGGTATTGCACTTTTGTAGGAAAAGGCTGATTTTTTTGTGATAACCAATTAAAAAATTTCAATGTTTGGGGGTTCAGAATGATTTACAGAGTATGTGGTTTCCGTTTTCACGTTGGTGTCCCTTCCACCGCATACATTGCAGAATGGATAGTGATCCCTTAACTAGATGTTTGTCTGTATCTTGGCAATCCAAGTAGTGAATTCAAACAAAGCATTGCCTATTGGAACATTGTCTTATGTTTGGGGTAGAAGTATCCGTATATTTTTGCTAAAATTTGTAATAACCAAGCCAAATAAATTGCTTGGGATGGCTTGGTGCAGCTTGGGAATGAATCTTTAGTTCTGTAGAACTTCAGTAAATGAATCTAGAATTATTCAGGAATCATTTAATAAAAAAAATTGGCAACATTCAGTTGTGTGTTATCTGTGCAGTTTTTCTATTTCATTGTAATATATATTTTGTCCACTAGGAATCTAATTACTTATGGAAATATGATTTTCATATAGTTCATTACCTGCTACCTGCTTAGTCTAAGTTACTAATGGGTGTTGCTACTGAAAAAATAATCTCAAACACTAAATTTAAAAAAAGTCACTACATGATAAAACAAATAACAAAAGCATTTGTGTGGTTAAGTGGGATCATATGAACCATTTTTTTTTAACACGAGTTAGACAAGACTGAAGATAATGCCAACCCAGCAGGTGAAACCTTATCAATTATTGTTGTTTACATAAAGAAAATGTAGTACTTACTAGTTATTAGTGCCGAAGAAGTAAATGCATTGTACATTCATCGCTTTCTTGGGAGGCTTTAGCTCCGGAGTAGGGATGGCTACCTGAAAACCATCACAAACCAGAATTAGGGTCAATGTTTTCTTTCACTATTATGACATTTCTCAACTTGTTTATCAACTCTGACAGCTTTGATTATTATGCTGTGAGATATTTAGAGTGTTTCTCCGGCCTTTTACCCCAGCCACGCAGCATTAAAGCCAAGCACTCCTAATTATCAGGAAATTTTCCCGCCCATAATTGCGTGAATCTAATCTGTCAATTTAATCAACAAACGCTCCAACAGTTGTTTACCATTTTTATTTATGTTATTTACTGATAGAAAGCGAGTGTTTTATTATTTTTAACTTCAAAAGTAGTAATGAAGGCGTCTTACCCGGCCGGGCCAAGGGCTGAATCCCTTCATTTTGGCCCTGAAACAAACATAAGTCATGTATTACCAACACTGCAATGGAGTCAACAGCACAAAAACTTTCAAATAGCTCCACAATTCAATACATACCACACAAGATCACCAAGTTTAAAACTCTCGGACATCGTACACGTCTGCTCTGTTCAGCTTTCCACGACGAACTAACCAAAGAGAAAATGTATCCATCATAGAATAGAGCAGCCTTCCGCGTCTTTTGGTTTGGCTATGGTCGTTGCGAAAATCGTTATTTTCCGATAAAACATTGAATTTATTAAGCCGGTTCCACACTTGTTACTTGCCGCAAAATTACCAACACATAAACGAGTACATGCATCTGTTTTCTGTTATTTATCTACAATACTGACACTCGATGAAACGAAAGTGCTTGCAAGCCAGACATTTCACAACACGTTTTAATTTGTGATAGTTTATAAAATTTTCTAAAATAAGCCCAGCATAGCTATTCACAAACAATCGAATCGAAACCGAATCGAATATGACTCTTTTTCAACTGTTTGGTTTTTGAACCGAAGAACGAGCCAAACGCTATTCACAGATCCGATCGGCATGGTAGACGAACAGAAATGAATAAATGGAAATAAAATAAAATTACTGTAGGATATAAATAATCATTAATGAGTTTTTCTATAAGTTTTACTGTAGAATAGACTGAATATCCATCGAGTAACTATAAATATATTTAAAAACAATTAACAATGAGATTATTAGTAAATGGATCCATGGATCCGCAACGATTCTTGTTTATGGTATAGTACAAGACGGTGTCGTAGTTCCGACTATGGCCACGCGCCATAACATCCACGGTGTAGTATTTGTTGAAGAGACAAATTCTCCTTCTTCTGTTGATATGCTGTCCCTGGATGGCAGAGCTAGTACACCATCTACTCAAATAATTTAAATCACAGACTTGTACTAATATGTAAGGGTTACATATGTATGTAAACACAAATATTTGTGCAGTGGTCAAAACAATAGTAAAACTTTACTTGCAATACGTATACGTACATACTTCAGACAAAGCCTAAATTTGTTAAAAGTACTTTATTTTTGGTTAGACTGCACTTCCGACAGCAAATAGCTGTCGGCAGGATTGATGTCTTCATATCGAATCACAATCGAATCGAACACTCGATTTCGGTTTGGTGAATAGTGATTAGAGGATTTTTTGGATAGGACTGTCGATCAATTGGATATGACAGCTATGAGCTAATCGAGTGTTTGTGAATTAATATATTTAGTAAGCGCCAGATAAACGAGGAATAACGGTCACCCACATACATTTATTGACATACTTAGTTCCGAATACAATAATAATGACATAAAGCTGTCCTGAATCGACATCTCTCGCGATCCTTTACTTTTTGTACTAATGAGACATAATTTATTGTCCGCGTACCTACGCAGAGAAATTAAGGAAAGGGCAATGAACTTTATTCCACATTTATCTGGCGCTTACTATAGCAATGCTGATTCACACGGCTGATGTTTCTCAGAGCTTGAAAGACCGTGTTCCGTTTTCAGATTTATTTTTTTATACAATTGACAGTTTCACATATTTTTATCTGTATTTTGCTATTTTCGTATTCAGTTAGCTTCTTTGGCGCACGTACCGCCAAAATTAAATTTTTACATTGTTTTGGAATGAATTTTGTATAAAAAATGTCCAAAAGATTTTATCCGCAACATCTAGGAGAACGAAAGAAAGCCAAACTCGATATCAGCATATCTGATCACAACTTTCCATTGAGTCAAAACAATGAATTTAATAAAGGTAAACTTCGCCAAACTGCATAATTGCTGTATATTCTTTAATTATTTAAGTGTTATACAGCAAAACTAAGTTGTTAAAGTGTCTCACAATAGGTAATTACTGCAAAACACAATGTATAATATCTCAAGTTAGGTTATGTATAAACTTTTTTGCCATAGAACCTAACATCGATGACAACTGGGGAGACGAAAATGATGACGAAATCCTACTCCTCGCTAGCCAGGCTTGCGAGCAGGCCTACAACACCAGTGAAATCAGTCTACTGGCCGACTACAGTATGTGCATGAAACCAGGGTCTACAAGCACTCAGCTGACTTTCGAACCTACACCTAGCACTAGCTCGTCCAAAACCGAATTCACGTTCAAAAAACCGTCATTCCACTCACCCACCGCCATATCAACCCATCTCAAAGAAAAATGCCACCGAATATCATCACCATTACCTGGAATCTCATCAAAAGTTATACCAAAGACTAACGGACAAGTCAACATGCCAGATGACTTAATATTTAGTGACAAGGTGTTCAAAACTCATGATTCGGACCAAGTGTATAGGCAACTACTTCAGATGCAAGAGGAGAATGCTAAACTGAAGTCAGAAAATGGGAAATTGTTAGAGAAATGTGTGACGAAGGAAGGTGAGGCCTCTATACTGCGGACGCAGCTGAAGAGTTGTCAGTCAGCAGTGGATAATGCCAGGCTAGAGAAGATAAAGGCCCAGGAGAAAGTTCAGATCGAATGGCAAGAGAAACTCAGTGCTGCTAACAGTCAGATGCATGATCTGAGGACACAGCTGGATTTCAAGGTTAATGTTTATTTCTACTGAAAACTACTATTTAAATCACTCAATACATCAATCAATACTATTCAAATTATGATCTTAGTATGTAATTAAATTAGAGGTCTTGTGTATGTTATAAGAAAGTTTCAGAACATCAAATAATATTTTTTCGTTATAATAAACTTCCAATTATCTTCAGTGAATTCCAAGAGCATCCTATCAATTAGTTAGTTAATTTGGTCATAAAATTGATAGAATCTTAGTAAATATTTTTTTTTACGTCATATTTATTCATGTGTATATTTATTTCAGAATCTCGAAATAATAAGTGTTAAGGAAAAATTTAAGAAACTGGAGTCTTCAAAAGTGAGACTAACACAAGTTACTGTTGGAGGAAATGACATATCACAAAGGTATGAAAACATATTAACATAATACAAAGCCCTATGCCACCCCCATTCTATTTATTTATTGGGGAAAAGAAACAGTGACACATTTTATTAATAAAAAAAAAACAAGTATGAGCAAATGTGTTACTTGCCAACAACATTTTCTATGGAATACATACAAAAAATACAAGCTTTCAATGTCAGGATATACTGGAAAGTCTACACTATACTAGAATATGTTGATGATCCATTGGAGTATTGGAAGTTTCACCGAAGCTGCTGTTTATTACTACAATAATTTATCTAGCAGTACAATACAGCAGTAGCAGTGTCTAGCAGTATTTATTTATTTAATGCGTTCAATCCTGAACCAGGATTTTAATGTAAAAACATTTTTATACAAAACAACTACATAGCTGTTACCCGCGACTTCTTACGCGTTAGGTTCGGGAGTTGCCTAAAATAAGATATTTTGTCAGGAGGTTCTTAACTAAATTTTTTTGCTTGTGTTTGTTACCTGTTATCTCTAGTAGTCCATGCAAACCTTAACCCTACTTGAGGGTGAAATTTCCACAAATTGTTTCTTAGTACCTACCGTATTAAGAAGTTTAAGAACTTACTTGCCAGATTTCAAGTTTCTAAGTTTAATAGTTCTATAAATAGTTCTAGATAGATATTTTGATTTTCATAAATCCAACTAAAAGGTATAACTAAAAAAGTTAAAGTATGCTATGTCCTAATCCAGATCATGACCTGTGACCTGACTTAGTCCAGCCTGTCACAAAATTCTTTCTTAGCTAATGTCTCCTCCCCTACTCATAAACTGAATTCCAGGTTGTTAGTACAAAAAAAAAAACAGAACTTTCATACAAACTTGCGGGAGTGCTTAGACCTCTTTAATCCGGCCCTGTCGCAAAATCCGTTCTTAGCTCACCTTTACTAACTATAAAATACCTACCTGCCACTTCATCTTTATATGTCAAGCGATTTTCGATATTTCGTGATGAGTGGGTCAGTGACCTTTCGCTTTTATATAGTTAGATAGATAGATTGTTATTTTTAAATACTGACCCTGTAACTCTGTCCTCGTTACAGACATTACAACAACTCACTACAGAATGAGTCAAATCAAAGTAAGAGAGTGAAGACAGCATCCAATGCAGTACAAACTGATGACAAGGCTCACATGCTGAAACTGAACAAGACATGCCGATCAGGTAGAGACACTTATTTTAACAAGAAGAACAAGGTTCTGTTTATAGTTTACAGGTAGAACTTGTTTTCTTTGTTTACTAGCTTGTTACATGGGTCTTGGGAATATGCAATATGGCATACCAGTCAGAAAAATTGTGTCGTTGGGCCATACTTGTCAGAGGCTAAATAGTTTCTACAGCCAAGTTAAATCCGATGTTGCAAATAAAAAACCCAGAATGGATTTAGCTATGCCCACAGAAACAGCAAAAACACGGCATTGTTTTGATAACTGGTTTATCTTCCCTTACAGAACCAACCACCAACCCCTCAATCCTCCCCTGCTTTCTAGAAACCTGCACAAACCACCAACACTCCATACTAGACTACAACGAGAAATTGCAGAAGACCACAGATCTTTCCCAGAACAAATGCAGGATATACAGCACATTCCACCGTCTACCCACCACACCTGTGCCTAAGGAGACGGGCAAGAACAAAGTGGTGATGAGCTCTGTTTATGAAGATGTTACCAGTGTGTTAACGGGAGATCGGGATAGGGTTGCGGAGAGGTATTTTAATGTAAGTATGGCTGCCTTCATCAGAATAATTTTGTAGCTAACAGGCTAAGTCGAGCTCGTAATATGAGGTGGCAGGTAATCCCAAAACAATCAAGCAAGCCACTGCAAGCCAGCTCGTGTCTTTAAGACCTTCATGCTTCCCACTTTTGGCTCGTAACTGCATGGTTAAGGCACGGCGTGACGTTGTAGTTGTGGTGATTTGCTAGGCATCATATTCTAAATAGTACATACATATGTATTTGTATAATTTTGCCAATACAAAACACACCTTATGAACATTTTATAAAGTTCATTATATATTAATAGAGAAGTTACGTCAATATTTGTGTCATAAGACTTTATTCTGAACTTCACTAACAAATCTTCTTTTACAATTAACATAAAACTCAACAATTCAAACATCACATTCCAGATCTTCAGCTCTATAAAGTCCATACTGTTGGAAACTCGCAGTCGACTGGAGACGGTGTGCCAGCGCGTGACGACGTCTTTCCAGAAGGAGATGGACGAGAAGTACATGGAGGTCAGCGCTAGTTACCAGTATGTCAGCAGGGAGGAACTGTTGAGAGGCAGGTTGGTATCAACAACTTTTTTCAATTTTTATTTTTAACTAGCTGTAACTGGCATGTGTTACAATGCACTTTTCCCTACCTAGTACTACCTTCTTGTATTTTTACTACTCGACCCACGTATCTACTACCTCCCCTACCTAAAACCTTAGGAAGGCGTAGTTAGAGCAACTGCAAAATTTCATAAAAATCGGTTCCATAGTTAAGGAGTGTAGATTTCAAACAGACGAACTGACATTGTCTTTTATATAGTAGATAATTACAATATTTAACATAAAACAAAATAAAGTTCAGTTTGGGAAGACCGATAGCATATCAGATGTTTCTTGTGGTGAATAAGAAAAAAAATTCTATTATTTTTTTTCAGGGCACTATACAAGGAAGAACAAGAGATCCTATCCAGAAGAATGGTGGCGACACTATCGTATGTTCTGGACTCATCTAGAGGTATCTGCTGGTTCTTCAAACATGAACAAATACCTGACGAGGGTACAGAGAAGAGCGGGCAGTTCCTTGACATTATGTACAGGATATGTGTGCTACTTGACAATGCTGTAAGTTGCCTACCATACTTATATTTGCATTATAAATAAGTACTTATTTTATGCTTTCATTAAACCGAATTGCACAAAGTGACATGACAGTCCTCTGCCGCTGACAGAAGCTACCTAACAAGCGTTATTGTAATGCTAGTAATGATTACTGTTATTTTGCGGTGGTGCATAGTTAAAGGTAAGATAATTGCCAAAGGACTGTACTAAAATCCTAGTCTTATCCTTTTGCTGCAATGGACTCAAAAGAAAGAGACTAAGTCGACAAACATCATCATCTCCCTGCCCTTGTCCCATATTACTTGGTGGGTCAGTGCGTCACTTTTTTTTCTTCTATTCTCTCCTGTCAACTGAGAAGACTTTTATTGTAGACTGACAGCCGTATCTATAGACAAGTCAAAGTGTTTACTTGAGTAAATGTCATTTTTTAAGATACGATTTTTATTATGTAGTTTAGTAATTATTGCTTGAAGTTAGAACTGTAAAAAGTTAGAATTCTTAGCTTTGCTTTCTTTGACGGTTTTTACTTCGTTTAAACTCATTTCTGCATAAAAAAAATGCAATAAGTTCAAGTAATTATTATAACTTGACTATAGATACGGGTGTCAGTCTACAATAAAAGATTAAATAATATGAGTATTTGTGGCCATACTTACTTATATTATTATAATAAAGATTTCATATTTGAAAAGGTTCAAACCCGCCGCGTTACCAACCCATGCTCAAAGAGGCTTCACATGTGCTAAAAATACCAATAAAAAGTAAAATTTATTTACGGAAAATCCCTAACATTGGCTTTAACTTTCCAGTCCTGCGCCACACTTTACAGTGGTCTCCTGTTATCAATAACATCCCTCATCGAAGCCCTAAGTTCATCAGAAATTAACAAATCGAAAGTCCTTGACATAATAAGGACAATACTGACATCTAGGCCAATGCCCTTCGTGGTCACTCAAGTACTAAACTTATTGAAGTCCGTGGCGCTGTGGGATGGTTTCATGAAGACTTTCTGCCCTGGAAATGGGACGGGGAACCTGAAAACTGATTATGATCAAGGTGTGCTGTTGTATAAGAGAGGTAAGTCGATTTTTGGCATGCCAGTGAGATTCAGGAATCTTTTAAAGCTTCAATTACATTAGCAGGAGGTTTCTGTGGTTAATTTGAGAATTTATTTTTTAGGGTTCCGTACCTCAAAAGGAAAAAACGGAACCCTTATAAGATCACTTTGTTGTCCGTCCGTCCGTCCGTCTGTCAAGACCGTTTTTCTCAGGAACGCGTGGAGGTATCAAACTGAAATTTCTATATGATACTTAGTTCTACTGTCCCTGGAAGCTGTAGAAAAATCAACCTTCTAAGTCAACGCAATCAAAAGATACAGCCACTTAGGCCGCAAATTTCCGCAAATTTTCGAAACTCGCACGGGAATCAAAACCTACAGGGTACTTCCCGTGAACTTAGAATCTTGAAATTTTGTACGAAGTCACGTCTTATAGTACAGATATAGGAAAAATTACGAAAACCGTAAATTTTTAGTTTCGTCATATAAAAAAAAGTTATATACCCACAGGGTTGTACGGAACCCTCGGTGCGCGAGTCCAACTCGCACTTGACCGGTTTTTTTAATTTTTGAAACTGCCTGGTTTGTTTAGTGGACGCCAGCGTAACTGCTGAGCATGTGGTCCTGCGTTCGCTTCCCGGGACGGGCAAAGTGTTATTGTGTTTTTCCATCAGGAATATCTCGATAGCAGCCATGGAGTCTGGATTTGTGCCTGGTTGATGGCAATAGGCTGGTGCCCTATTACATGGGACTTAGACATAACTGGCGAAATGTGGGTGTACTATTAGGTACACCTCTGCGTAACCCTTCGGGAATGAGAGGCATGTTATGTTGAGTTCTAAAAAAATTTTTAATTTATTTTTCAGACTCATGTTTCATACAAGTGCTTCTAAAGCAAATAGAAGCATGTCTGAAATGTATGGAGAAACAGATGCTAGCAGACAAGGCGGCGGAAACCACACAAAACCTCATCATATTGTATAGCAACATTAGTGACAATACTACTAGCAGCTTGGCAAGAGAAGCATCTAGGTAGTGGAGCATTTTTTATTTTTTAGCGTGTTGGCAAACTGCGAGTGGCCAAGTAAAAAAAAATCTTTCTTGTGAACTTGATCACGTATTCTTATACATAGACAAAGGATTACTTCATAGATGGATCACGACGTTGCCAACAATGAAAAATAAGTTATAGAATCAGGCGTTACTTTGCGGAAATCCATGACATTAAATGTTATGCAAATTATGTAATTTTAATTCTGCGAAAAAGATCCAGGCCTGGATGCAGGATGCAGCACCGCCCTCCCGCTCGCAAAAATATGGAAAACCATAAAAATTTGCATGCCATGCACCCAAACCCATAATCAAAATAGCAATAACCAATGACAAAAAAAAACAAATATTAATAATGAAAATGTTGAATACAACCCAAGATTTTGGCTAAATAATGAAGCAATAATTATATTGTTCCAGATGTGATTGCCACCTCATTCTAGTCCAAGTAATAGTCTACGCTCTACGAATATGTGCTGTGATGCTGGAGAGTTATAAACATAGTTTTATGGGTAAGTTACAAATTACACGTGGACATGTCTAGTCGAGGCGATCTTTTATTATTCTCGGCAATTTAAACCTTATATACATGCAAAGGGATCAACAAGGGACTGTCTGTCTGAACCAGATCAATGGCCTGGTACTGTAATTCAGTTCATTTTATTGCAGGTAGTAAACTAACAAACAAGTCATCATTACTATCAGTGTGTCGCTGCGGCATACAAGTGCTGTACCAGTGCGCCGTCCGCGACGTGGAGTTCAGTACACAGCTGTCGCACAACGAGGGACACCTCATCGAGTTCTGTGAGCTCATGAGGACCGCGGAGCATACCGAGGCTTACAGTGAGTTTACTATGTGAATACTACCAAAACCTATGTTGTTTCCAGTTAACACTTTCGGAGCTAAACACCCAGCATATGGGTCGAACAATAATTCGTTCGTGTGCGCACAACCCGCCTCCAAAGTCGTCGCTATACTTCGCTATAATGATGACCCATAATTATACAAACTATATTTGTACGCCGGAAACGGCAGAATATTATGATCGTAATACATAATACACATAACAGCTTTGTACAATATTCTGACAAATAAATGCATTCTATACTATTGATGACGCGCATACTAGTAAAAATGGATAATTTGAACTAAGCAGTGAGTGTTAAACAAATGTCAACTTTATTGTAATTGTAAATAAATTAAGTTGATTTTATAGAAACTATTGGGTAGGTCAATAATATTGATTTGACAAAAATGTTCCTTTTCTGAAGTCGCTAAATGTAGTTTACATTATAAACCCAGTCCAAGTGGACTCCGATGGTAAGAAGTCACTGGACAAGGCTGTAATACCTATATCATGTGTCAGTAACTACACCCGCTCCCTCCAAACTAGAACACAGCACGCTTGGCAGCAGAAATGGTAATTATTGCGGTGCTATCCTACTAGATATTCAAGAAGACTGGATTGGCTGCCGACACCGGACTGAGACACGTGCTTCGGTAAATTGTCTGGTGTACCGGTTTAACAACACCTGCAGGCTTCTTTTCAGACAAAATTCTTTCACTGATAGACAAAGGTCTCCCAAGAAACACATTCTTAAGAGCGTTTACGTCTATCGCGCGAAATCAAGTTTAGGTAATTCAATGCATTTGTTACGCACACAGAAGCGCGCGTGACTGTGTGCATAGTGCTGGCGCGTTCTCTTGCACTATGTCAAACTAACCCAC